>CM075694.1:14815610-15415610 GCA_037954015.1 Psophocarpus tetragonolobus
TAAACAACGAGAACCAAGAAGTGAAGGTTACTACGCCACAAAGCAATAAAGGGAAGTTCATTTAGTAAGTATGAGGGTATAATTAGAAAGACCTAAAAGTGAAGTCTAAGGCCGAAAAGCATTAAAAGGGATTCATTTGGCAAGCGATCGGAGGATCTGGAAATGAAATCTACTTGACCCTTAAATTGTAATGAGGTGTATTTAGCAAATTTGAGTTCATAATAGATCTTAAAATGATTATTTTTTTTTTGCCTTAAAGTGAAATGGGGTGTACTTATCGTAAAAAGGAGTCATAATCAATGAATGTATAACCCAAGTGAGTAAAAGAAATGTATTTAGCATATATGAGAGTGTGAAAAGCAAAATTGTAGAAATTAGAATTAATTGTGGTTTCGGCCCATTTTAATAAATCCTCAATATTTCTGTCCAATAAAAAAGAAAGAAAAAAAAAGTGGAAAACAAAACACAATACATAAAAAAATGAAAAATACAAAATACAAAATAAAAGAGAGAGAAAAAGAAAAACAAAATTTGCTCCACCCTATCTATCCAACCACCCTGTAGTCGTCTCTCCTTTGTTTCTTCTCACCCATACTTCTTGTGACTCTTTTGCCAAATTTGATCCTAGCAATAACCATTTTCCATAAAAAATTTATTCATTATTAAGTTACTTCATTAGCCTATAAATAAATTACAGAAAAAGAACCAGCAAAGGACTCTCAATAAGAAGAGGAAGAAAAGAAATATGCAAAGATGATCCCATTGAATAAAATAAGTTTAGAGATATAATGGGAAAGGAAGAAAACATTATCGTATTAGAGATGTTGAGCTAAGGTCTAAAGTGTCATTTCGAACTTATCACAAATCTCATTTTAAACATAAACGAGCATGAACTATAGTCATGGGATCGCTGCCTTCGAAAACCACTATGCCTTAGCGGTGCCATTGCTACAAGTGCCTTCTCTATTCCCACTTCTTCCTCTCCTTTTCTTTTCTTTTTCCTTCTCTCTCTTTCTCCCGTGAGCATCATTGTCTCTGTCACATGACGACAGCACCAAAATCTATTTTCGAAGTGACTATTTCCTTTCACTACCACATAGCTTTGGACACTGCCATGGATGCAATCATGTCGCCCTCCCTCACCTTACCTTCAATCCACCATCGCCACCCTAGATAACCGTGGTTACGTTGGAACTGTAACTATTAGTAGCCTATCTTTCAGACCTGGTCTCCCTCATTTTCTTCCTATGCTATTGTTGTAATTTTATGAGTTGCTTTTCATAAAGGCACACGTGTGTATATAGAGATAGAGGGGAGAGATTCTTTTATAATTTTTTTTTATGTGTTTGACAAGATAATACAGTAAAAGTGAGTAAAACAACTTCTTTTCTAAACGGTAAAAATTTATTGTGTGTTTTCTTAGGATTTTTAATAATATTCTTTTATATAATTTAATTTTGTGACTACTGTTTGTTTGCAGTATTATATTAATAAATTGTATCCTTATGTAACATTGTTCTTGATGGGTATTTATGAAATTATGGTACTTGCATTATGTGATTCTAAAGATTGTGATTGGTACAATGTTGTGTAAAAATTTATTTTGATAATTGTTTGAGATACTTCCATTTATAATCGGGATGAAATTTGAGATACTTTCATTTGAGATAGGGATGAGAAGTAAGATACTTCCATTTGATATGAAAATGAATTTTAGGATAGAAAGAGATTCAAGATACTTTTAGGGAAGACAATGAGACACTATTGTATAGAATATGAACTCATAGATTCTACTTTGTAAAATATCTGATATTGGTTCTAGGAATAAAAAATTAATTGACATTAAGTGATAATGAGAATCATTATGTTGTCCCCATAAATTTGTGTGTATAAATTGGGATATTAATTAGGAAAGTATTTTCATTTTTGTATGACTTATGAATGATTGGTAATTTATTATATTTCTATTTTATGAGTATAAATAGTATCTTTAAATTACAAGTATCATGGTTGTATTTTCTTGTTATCACACTAGCTGAGAGCAAATATTATTTGTTAACTTGTTTATTCAGTAGAATTTAAGCACTCTTAAATGAGTTACATCACTTCCTAAAAAAAAGTGAGTTACAACTTATATCGCCAATCATCTCTACTATGAATATCTCCTTTTTTTTCTAAGTAGAAGGGAGAGTAGGGTAGTACTAAGAGAATTGAAAAATTCTTATAAATTTTTACTTCAATGGTAGAAATAATTTGAATATTATATCATAATTTATCACATTTTAAATGAAGAACCAGCTCAAGAAGAACGATTCTTCTATTGTGAAGAACTAGTGTACACCCTGCAATAGTTATTCATCTTAATTATTTTTTGTCCCACTATTTTTATAAAATGTTCAATTTCATCTCACTATTATTTTTTATTCAATATTGTCACTAATTCTTTAAATGGCATACATTATTATTTTTAGATTTAATTTTTTTCATAACTCTTTAAATAATTTCAATGTCTCCCCTTTCCTCAAATTAAAGCTAGCACAATAATATTGCAAGTAATGTCAACAATTCTTTGTATAGTTCTAATATCATCCCAAATGATAAAACTATTGTTAATCATAAATGTTACTATGTTACATTAAAACAATTTAAAGAATTGTGGAACAAAATTGGATTTAAAAATTATAGTGGGATGACATTGAAGTTATCTAAAAACGAAATTGAATTTAAAATAATAGTGAGACCAAAATATAAGTAAGCTTAGTTCTTTTTTAGAAAAAAATTTCTAAAATCCACCACAAAATGCTCTAAGGTTTAGGTTTTTTAGGTTTCTCATAGGTTATGAAATATAGTATTTATCTTTGATCACGTATTATATATAGATACACAATATCTTAATCTAATAAATGCCTATTTCATATAATTTTTACAACAAATACTATAGTAGATCATACTACAAACAAATAAACTTGTGTTTTGGAGAAGAAGAAAAATTAAAAATTAGCTAGAAACAAAATGAATACCCTCAATTGGTACTCTCTCCACACACACATTTTATCCGGCTTCCTAACTCCTTAAATTTGTCATATTGTATGGTCTAGTTGATTCTAAAGGACATATCATGTAAAAATTGCATGGGTGAAATGGGAAAAAGTATGTAGACCAAAAGATGAGGGTGGGCTAGGAGTGAAGTGTTTGGAGAAATTCAATTTGAGCTTGCTGGCAAAATGGAGGTAGCGAATATTAACAGATGAGGCGGCTATTTGGGGACCTTTGTTGAGAAGTCGGTACAGGAAGGTAGAGGGGTTTGTGGTGAGGCCCACGTCTTTTGGCCAAACATCGCAGTGGTGGAAAGACATATGGGTCATTGATGGACCAAATGCGACCTTGCCTGGATGGTTCAACACGCGAGTTAACAGGTTAGTCAGGTCTGGAGGGGGGACGTTATTCTGGGAGCAGAGGTGGTTGGGAGCGACAGCTTTCAGTGAACTTTTCCCTTGATTGTATGCTTTGGCAGAGGATAAGTTTACTACTATTAAAGACAAGCGAGATACGGGAGGCCATCTTTCATCATGGAAATGGGTCTGGCGGAGGGAGTTGTTCGCCTGGGAGGAGCAATTGCTTCTGGCTTTACAGGAGGCGGTAAGCAAAGTTGTATTGGTCGAGTGGGATTTAGATGTGTGGGGATGGAATTCAGGAAAGGGGGGATATTCAGTGGCCGAAGGATATAAGGTGTTGAATCAAGAAGTATCTGATATAGGAATCAATTTTGTCGACCCCCAGGATCTACGTAGGCTGTGGAAGCAAAAGCTGCCGTCAAAGGTACTGTTGTTCTCCTAGAGATTGCTAAGGGACAGATTACCCACTGTTGAAAACCTGCTAAGGAGGGGGATTCAGGAACCAGTGCTCAATTCTTTCTGTGTGTTTTGTAATAATGGGATAGAGACTAAGGATCATTTATTTTTACAATGCCCGATTATTCAAAAGTTGTGGTATAAAGTTCTCAGTTGGGTAGGGGTACAGACACCACTGCCGGAGGATCTGAATCAATTGTTCCTATTATCCTCTGCCTGGGTGGTGGGAACGAGGAAGGAAAAGTACAGATATGTCTTCTGAACTTCAGTATGTTGGATTATTTGGCTATCAAGGAATGAAGTTATTTTTCAAAGGACCAATGCTGAATCCCTTGATATGTTAATGTCCATAAAAATGTTTTCTTGGAAATGGTTGTTGTACTCTTTTGGTTTTAAGGCAGGGTGGGTATTTTCTGACTGGTGCTTCCAACCGAGATTATCTATGTTGAATATAAAATAGATTTATAGGTTTTGTGAGTATTGTAATACTATACTATTTGTATATCATGTTGAAACGTTGTGTTTCAGCTTCCTATAATAGAATATAATTTTGCTATTCAAAAAAAAAAAAAAATATCATGTAAAAATTTTACGAAGAAACCTTGAACATACCATCCTTCTTATCCTGCTACCATTGAAACAAAATAGTTGAAAGGAATTTTTTGTACAATTATTATTGGTGGTTCTGTAGAGAAAAGGATCTCCTTTAATTCAGCCTGTGTTTGGATAATTTACTGATGGCTGCGGCGATAAAGGTCATTTTAATCTTAATTAAGAAAATATCCATATGAGGTACGTTGACCAAAGAGTGAGGGCTATAGCTGCAGCTCCATATGTCCACAAGAGAATAACTGAAAACTCTTCTGTGCCAACATCAAACAGCTGAGCCATGGTACCTGGACAATGTCATTCCAGTATAAATGTATAATCTCAGTGTAAATATTTAAGGTAAAATTAACTTAGTTATAAATTTTTAATAATAGATTATGAGGAGGGATAACAATATATTTGTTGCAAAATAATTAAATTTTAAAATAAATAAAGCTGATGGAAATTCAAAATTTTATATGTTAAAATTGGTGTGGTGGGTTCCACATGAGTGGGTAATTTTTATTGTGTGTAGAGGTTAAAAATTATGAAATTGGGTCTTACTTAACCTTATAAAATCAGGGTAATTTCTTTTAGCATTCCTTCATTTCCTATTCACACTCTTCAATGTTTACAATTTTATGCAAAACTTCAAAACACCCTCGTCATCCTTTACCTTAAGTTTTTGTCCAGAGCATCATCCAGTTTCATGGCTGCACGCACACCTCTATCCATATCTTTGAAAGATTGCATTGGCTTCTTTATTTTACACTCTCACCCTCTTCAAACATATATACTTTTTCACCTCTATTTTTAGAAACTTCCTTTGCCATATATATTCGAAGAGGGTGCTCTTTCAAAGAGGTGAGTAGAGGTGTGTATGTAGTCGTAAAACTAAGTATGTTTTGTCAAGAAACTTAGAATAAAAGAGGGTGAGGGTGTTTTGAGATTTTACAGAAAATTGCAAACATTGAGGAGGTACGAATAACAAATGAGGAAATGCTAAAAGAAACTCCCCAAAATCGATTTGTATGGTGAGGTTTGCACTTCAACTATATACTATTAATAGTCATATCATTGTTTGATAAGGGATCTCCAACACACCCCTCATGTCACTGGAGATCTCGAGCGTATAGCGGCCTAATAACGAGTAACACAATAGACCTAATAACAAATCGTTAAAATAGACTCTCACATTATATTACAAATGGAGAACAATGGCAAAAAAAATTTATGATTTAGAATTCTATCATTCAATATCTTTTAATGCAACAAAATCTTGATGTAACTTTAGAAGATGAAAAATCGATTCACTACTATAGATGAAAAGGAATGAACTCAAATCTAAAGAAAAAGTTTATTAAGATAGGTTTTTCCAACAATATTTTCTATTGTAGTTCTCTTAATACATTCTCTACTATAAATTAAAATTATAAAATTATGAGAATCATAGAATTAGATAAGAGATATGGCAGTCATATTTGTGATTTTCAAAAATATTTAACCGAGAATGAGTATTTCAAAATAATATGTTGCTAATTAACATTTTTCATAAAGTATTTACAAGTGAGAAGCTCCCTCAAGCTAGAAGTTAATCCAAACAGGACATAAGTCATTAGCAAGTGCCTTAAAAAATGCTTATACGCATGGAATCACTTACTGATATTCATTGCAGGTGGCAAGGCATACTGTATCACCAGCACATACTGAAAGAAAGGGTCCAGTGGGAGGAATCCAAAATTTGCAGCCGCTTTAACAACAAAAAATCCAATGCAAGGTAGTACGAAAAATCGAGCTATGATGATGGAAATGAGGACCAGTGGTTGGATATTTGACGATTGCATGCCTGTAATTTCCAGACATATAAAAGTGAAAACTAAATTCAGTTCTTAGATTGTCAAAAATAGGTTCCATAATGAAAACCAAATTCAGTGAAAACAAAATCTATGGAAGTTAATTTTTTATACCTTGAGTAAGGTTGCCACCAAGCAAAACAGTCATACAAGGAATTGTACCGTCCCTAAAACAATAATTTCAGTCTCAATAAACTATGTTATTAAAAATGAAAGAGGAACAACAAAAAGCCTTGCATAAACAAGAGATAGTAAATCAATAGACTTGAACATACCCCATAAATAAGTCTTGCTAACACATCTCTGAGTCAAAATCATAAGATATCTAGTCCATGAGTGTCTTCATATATAATGCTAAATCCATAGTTATTAAAATTCGGACCAGCCAATCGGACAAAAATCTAAAGAATCATCAGCTATTCGTTTTTCTTAGTTGATCATACCTGTGGCCAAGCTGGACCAAATCGGTTGAACCAACCGGTTTTGTTAATAACCGAAAAGCAGTTAAACCGAACTGGTTTGCTAGGTTTTTTTTTAAAGAAAATTATTCAATTTAGATAATATATCACTTGATAGAAAAATGAGTTGGATCTATAGAAGAAACATTGATTTAAATCCAAAATTGATAATTTAAAATAATTAAATTTTAATTTTAGATGTTAATGATTTATAAGCTTTGTTTAAGATGATAATATTATTAATTTTTAATTTTGAAATATAAATATATTATTTTTAATTTTTTAATATAAATCTCAACTAATAATCATCCTGTCCAATTACTAGCTTAATTTATTCATTCTTATCCAATGCGAGACTTTCTATCACACATGAAGTCAAGAAGATCATTGTTTAGTAATCTCTTTCCCTTTCTCGCAGGACTAAAAACATTCATCTTAATATTGTGTAGCTACATCTCTTTCCCTTTCTCGCAGGACTAAAAACATTCATCTTAATATTGTGTAGCTACACATTTCAGTTTCCTTTCTTGTTAAAAAAAAAAAAAAAAAAAAAACACGGTAGAATATTGGGACATAGGTTTAATGAGAAAAAAAAAATGCATACCCCATCAATCGAATTGAGTCTTGAATCACTCGTAGTGGAGCATCCTGCCCTATTATTAGGTTCCTTAGCCAGTTAACCCCACCAAAGAGAAAACCTAAAATCTGATCATGAAAGCAGGTAAAATTTCTCAGGATCATTTAAGTTAACAGTTAAATAATCAAATTAAACAAAGAAGTATATTTATTGCTGAAGACTAAGGAACAAATTTGATTGAGAGAAAGAATGGGAAAGAAAGGAACTCACTGTAGCAATTGTTGGGGGTGACATTAGTTCTGCCAATATTTGGCCTAGAGTTTCCATCATTCTGCCACAGAAAGACCTTTCCACATTCATTGTTATAATAGAATTGCCTTGGTCCACAACCTGCAGTTTTGTATTCATTTTATGATCCAGCAAATTGTTAAAGATGTTTAATATATACTAATTTGAGTTTGAGTAAATAAAGACTAGAGTGAAAAATAATTTAATTGGAAGACATAGACAACATAAAAACTCATCATAGATTGTTATAAAATTAAAAATTGTTTACTTTTTGTAATAATTAATTCAAAATTCATATCTAGAAAAATTTCCAATTAGTTGATATAAATGTCTTTACATTGACATAATATCAAAATTAAACTGCATAGGAAGTTGTTGAAATTTTGATTTTCACTCATTGTTATTTGGTCAGGATATATATAAAGCCGCTTTCACTTTAAACATTCTAACATTTTGTTTCAATAAGATGTTTTCAAGCCAATATTTTCATATTCTGTCTACACAAACCTTGCAGTATATAGTACACTAATACTGCATGAAATCTTACAATTTGATTCTCAGTGTCTTCGGTGTAACCATCATTCTGCTTGAGTAGGCGAGTTTCTGCCATAGCATCATTGTCTTTGTTAGGAATCCTTAAGATCTCAGCAGCTTCAGATGCCTTGTATCTCAAGGATGCATTTCGCATTAGTTGATAAGTATAGGTCCAGATGAAGACACCACCTAGCTGCAATTAATAAAAGATGATAATATCATATACATGTTGAGATGGTGAAAGCAAATCAAGGGTGAAAATGAATGCATTACCGCCAAAGAGCAAAATGAATAAGAGAGAGCTCTGATGCGGCAATCATCAGGTTCACCAAATGGACCTCCTTTCTGATCACAGATAGCAGGGATAATTACGACAGGAAGGTTTCCCATGTTTCCTAAACAAAGAGGCACCCTTCAAATTAGATGTTTTTTTATGCAACATTTATGAAAGAGAAGAGTGAAACAAAGAAAAAAGATGCATAAAAAAGGTAAAAACACGATATATGTTGACAACAGGACAATTTTTATAAACTATTTATGTTGACAACAGGACAATTTTTCACAACAGGATAAAGGGTTAGTAAGAGAAGTATTTGGTAAGTGTTTGGAAGGAGAGAAAAATGGAAGGATTGAGTGAGAACAGAAATAAAAATTTACTAATGTAACAAAGCATGCATCCATTTCCAAGTACATTGTCCTTTTTCACTCTCATTCCTTCCAAATTTTACTCTTGCCCACCGTACCACTACTTTGATGCTATGGTACCTGTTGAACATGAAGCAATAATAAGCCCTTGCACCTTCAAGTTTGGTTTTAGTACTTCTACAATTATCCATCCGAGAATCCCTCCAATTAAGAAGGTAAAACCAATGTTAACGGGCATAAACCACCTGCATTTATGAGTAAACAAGATATGGTTAACATTTCAGCATATACAAACAGGAAGAGTCATACCCCTTTCTCTCTTGTGCTTTTCAAATATTCATAAATGATCTCTCATAGCAAATTGACAGGGTAGCAAAATAAAAATTTGTGTTATACGGCTATATAACTAACAGAACTAATTGCTTTGTAGTACCAATAGGAGAAGACCCTTTTGCTAATTTTAATAAGGTTTAACAACAATCTATGTTTAAGACTATGCATCTCACTTTAATGATCACTCAAGCTACAATAGTCTTAGGATCAAACTACATTGGTTAGATAAAATTTTAGTAGAAATTAATTACTCTTGGTGAGACAAAGGACTCCAAGTAATATCACCAAATATAAGGCTCTTTTGAGAAAATTTATTCCTAATTCTGTCTCAACAAAGATAAGCTGTTCTATTTATAAATAAATATATATATATATATATATATATATATATATATATATATAGCTCTATACTGTGCTGGTAAAACATTCCTGTTACGCCTGAGTTAGGACTATGAATGGCTTATTCCTTGTGTACCAAAATAGATATAAAGCTACCTTATTTTTCCTTTCATTTTTATTATTTGCTTTTTTCTTTTCCATGCCTAGAGAGTGACACATATTAGTTGATCACGTCATATACATAACGTAACAGAGGTCATAAATCAATATATCTATCAAGTATCAAAACTACCTCTTCAGAATCATTCTATTAAAATAAAAGCTGAACCAAAATTTGCTAAAGGAGTTGAAAAATTAATGAATGTGTACCATGATATCATATCGTCAAGAGAAACATGCTCGGCAAAACTGGCAAATATAAGGCAAGGAGTGAACGCAAGGAAGACAATCTGTATACACAAAATCAAAGAAAATAAAAATGTTTGGATAAGAATAAAGCAGAGTTTGTCCATAATTTGTAAAAGAAGAACAGGATGCAAGAGCATTGACCAAATTAGTATTATTAGTATCCATTACATTTTTAATAAAAACTTTTTTAATATTTAATTCAGCTAGTCTCGTACCTTGTTCAAGGATCTTCTAAAGTCTGCTGAAAGAAGATTGTTACAATATTCACTTGCCATAAAAGCTCCCACTGCACTGATAAGTAGGACTTCAATAACTGGCGCAGAAGCCACTGCCAATAATTCCCAAAACCCCATCTCTTTCTTTGGTTCTATTGTGTTGATCTCCTTCTCTTGTTTCTCAATATTACTGTTTTCTTCTAACGTTCTGTTCTATTCTTTAGGATAAATAAAAGATAATCTTAGAAAACAGAATAAGGATAATGACATTATACTAGTAACAGTCAATGTCATACTCATGTTAAGCAAGAAACAGTGGAATAAAAGAACAAAGTAAGCAAAGCAGGTGGGGAAGCACCAATCATTAAGGACTGGAGGTAACACCATTAATGATAACAAGTGGGGAACACACTTTTAGCAATTTAATTAACTTTATGTTGGAATTTAGCATAGGCTTGTTTACAAACATAATTGTCCACCTTGCTCACAAATGATATGAGTTAGTGTAAGTTTTGGTTTAAAGTTGGAAATGTGGTACACATGTTTCGATGCAAATTTAGCAAATTGAAAGCAAAAAATAAGAAAACAAGGGGATCCTGCTCTGTTGGCAAAAATTACTTCTGCCTCAAACACTGAAAAGTTACCAAACATGTACTTAGACATTTTTAACTCCCCTAGATCTTGAGAGTATACAGTGTTAGTATGAAGTGTATTTTAAATTATACTAGTTATTCCTAGGTTTCTTGAGATTACACATTACCTTTTCTTTTGTTAAAAATATTTACAACAACTAGATAGGGTGTAAATGCAAAGTTTTTCAAACAAATAAAAAAGGTTAGTATGTATAGAGATTTAAAAAAAGGGCATTGGAGAGAATTTGGCAAAAATTCAAGAGAAAAGGGACAATACTTCACATTGTTTACAACACTGTGACATGCAGAGGATTAAAATAAAGTATATAGATAACCTACCAAAAGGAATTACTGACCATGGAAAAATCAAATGAACGTTCAAGCAAGTGATTTCATCTTTACTATTGAAGCCAATCCGTTGGCAATTAGTAGCAGCACTAATGCCTAACATGTTTTTTCAAACCTGTTTAAAACATATTTTTAATGCAATAAGAATTTGAGATATTTACAATTCATATACATATTTATATATAATTAAGATAGGATTATTATAATCCACTGTCAAAGGGAGGAGGAGAATGAAGAAATATAATTTGAGAGAACATATAACAATCTATACAATGCATGCATGTCAAAGGAAGAGTTGTGATTGTATATTAAACCTGTGAATAAATCAGAGAGACTAAGAACTTGTGTGAAGACGAGTAAGAGCCAATAAGTTTAAGAGTGACAGAAAGGAAGAAAAAGAGTTTTCTGTGATTGGTTGAGCAATTAGTGCTAACTGTTAAGTTGTTAAAATGAGTGTAGTTGATGTATCGTTATTTGCGGGTTGCCTCAAAGATGGTGTCTAAACATAGTTAGAAAACTTAGATGTATCCTCCTCTTTTATTTTATTTTTCAAATTATGTTTCTTGTTACTAATGTAGATCAAAATCAACCACACTGGTAGGTTAATTAGTTTTTAAGTCTATGGATACAAACATTTTTGCAATATGGACTATGAGCCACAAAGTAAAAGGATTACTATAATAGCCAGATCAAAATAGAGGGTCCAGGAATCTTTCTCAGGAAAGAATTTGCAAGGTATTTCTATAATCTATTAAATTTTGAATTTCATCTGCGATGTGTCAATAAATGAAAGATTTTAGGCCATAGTTATTAAAATGGGTCCAGTGTTGGATTGGAAACCGGCTAGTCACACAACCTATCTGGATCGTATTTTAAATTGATTATGCAATCGACTTGGCTAATTCAGCTGAACCGGAAACCTGGTTTGATTAGCGTGTTAATCCGGTTTTTGACTTTTATTTAGAAAATGTGAATTTTAATAAAAAAAATAGCATTCCTGAAAATTATATCATAGATTTTAAAATTATTTAGTAAAATAACTTACCACTAAAGCATAATAATTAATTAGTAGTTTATAGATAAAAAAGAAACAAGTATAGTTTAATTTGATAAAATTCTATTACTCAAACTATATTTAATATAAGTTTACGTGTCTAATAATTAGAATTTATAAGTTGAAGTATTGGTTTTCTTAAAATATTTTTTAACTATTAATTTAGTCAATTAAACTTGAAGAACTCATAAACTTAAATTAGAGTATAAATTAAAAAATATTTAATAATTATATTTTTATAATTTTTAATATATGTTAAGCTAGGTAACTCATGACTAACTAGTTCAACCATTCACTCATTAACTCACTTTGTCGAGTGATAAATGATCAAACCAGTTTTAATAACAATGTTTTAGGCAATTAATTATATCCTTAAGGAGGCAAACTCCTAGCACCAATTAATACATGTTGAGGACTAGTTTGGTCTTTTGTTTTCTTTTTCTTTTTCATTTCTTTGTTCATTTTTAGAATATATTTTCCTTTTATTTTATTTATTTTTAAATTTATCATGTGGGAACGCAGGGTTATATTGCCTAGATCACTTGTGCTTGTTGTAATAATTTATTTAGAAAATAAAATATGAATAATGAAGTGTAATTTATTAATTTGTGTTTATTAAAATAAATATATTTTATAAAAAAATAAAATAAATGTGGATGAGGATCTTGTAAGAAGGTTTGAAGGTTAAGTCTAAGTTTGGTGTTAGAAGCTCAAGTCAATGGTTAACCTAGAGTAAATAAGAATTGTTAGGGTATTACATTTCATTTGTGTTTTGGTTTCTAATAGTTGAGAAAAAGTTGCAAATGAAACTTTGTTGGGGGAAAATTATTTTGCATGTGGCATATAAAGGTGAAATATCAAATTATTTTGCATCTAGCATATAAAGGAAACAGGTAGTGAAGCAATCCTAAGCTTATGAAAGTTTTGTGTATGCTTTTGAAAGGTTATGAACACTATAAGTGATTTCAATTTAGTGGCTTAGAATGAGCTTCGTGACGTGGAAAAGCAACATAGTAAATCAAATATCAGAGCAATAAACACCAATAATATACAACAAAAATGGATGCACGGTGATATGTGGGATTCACACTAGGTTTCATCAATTCTTTTTTTCTCTCGTAGTGTTTACTTATGTATTTCTTACTCTAATGAGTTTTTATCACACCATAGTCTGACATATTTCCACTAAGTTTAGTGATACACAATGGGCCAACATATTTGGGTCTTTCTCTATATAGGAAGAGAACCCAAAATTCCAACACTATGAAGGGTTAAGAGGACCTTAAGGGTGAAAATCTGTATAAAAATTGTAACACTGAGGTCTATGAGACGATGCCTACTTTTCTACACTCCGTCAATTACTTGAGACCCTATCAAGCACAATCATGCTATGATAATATGAAGGATCATGCTTGGAAAGCATGGTCGTGTTTGTCTATTACACAACTTTCAATTTGATATCCTATAAAGCTTAGTTGTACTAAGTTAGTTTTCATAGTTATGCTTGGAAAACATGGACATTCTTATTTTGCGTACCTTTTTTCCACTTCCAGAATTCAAGATCATGTCAGTACGATCGTGCTCTATTCAGTATACCCTATTGGTTTTTCTAACAATGTTTATGAACATTAGACACACAAAAGAGTGGTAAACTAATAAAATTTGAGAAAGTGTTTCTCGTTAAAGTTGTACTCCTAAATATTATCTAATCAATGACCTTGAATTCACTTAAAAGGGAGATCTAGAACTGAAATTATTATCAAATTAGCAACCAAGGATCAAGTTGTCAAAAATTACATGACATATTTATATTTCCTCTAATTTTTGGCATAGTAAAAGTTAGATCTGGTTCTTGAGGTAACTAATGCATTGAATTTTTAGCTATTTTTAGGTTTCATTTTAATTAGGATTTTATTTATTTGTATGTTATTTTTAGGTATAGTCTTTTCATTTTAGGTATCTTTTATTTTATTTTAGAACTTGTCATGCTTTTAATATTTTTGGTGTTTTAGGATATGATATACTAATATTTGAGGTGTTCTTAGACTGATTTGGAGCATTAGAGTGAAACCTGGAATTTTAAAGACAAATCTAAAGAAAATGGAATTAATTAATAAAATTTAGGAGATTGTACTCTAATGCAAAATATGCACTCATTTGTGTAATCAATCTAAGTTATTTTATTTTTGGGTTGAGACGTTTAGGAAGTCCACTAATTTAAATAGAAAATTTTCTTCTGAAACACAGAGGCTATAGTAATGACACTAGAAGAAGCCTTATTCTTTCCCTTCTCTCTTTGTTTCTAGGTTTGATTTTTATGTCCTTTTTATTTTCTTGTTTTGGTACTCACGACTATGCACAAATATAACCTTTTTATTTTAGGATTGAGGTTTAGCCTTCAACTCTATTGAGGATAAATTAAGTATTTTTATGTTTTTATTCTCTATTACTTTTACCTATTACTTTTACCAATATGTTTGATCACCATTTTTGTAATCATACATATATTAGAAGAAAATGATAGAAAGGTGAATTTAATTGTTGGAACTCTAGAGAGAAACTTAGGAATTAAATCGCAAAAGAAGGATGACTTTTTGAAGACTCAATAAATAAACAAAGAACTTAATGGTTTAATTTAAAATAGTTAGCTACGACTAGGTGTGAAACCCCTACAATTTACAATATCTTTTTTTAATTATGTTTTGTGAACTATATTTTACTACCATTTGCAATATCTTTAATTTTACTCTGATTTAAATATCAAATTACTAGCAATTATATCTTTACCAGATGCATAGTCTTTTGGGAGAAAACAACTTTATATTATTACTTGAGGACACTATACACTTGTGGTTTTCTCACATTAAATTTTTGGCATAATTGTCAAGGAATGTGTTCTTGGTTTCGTGATATTTGCTTTTTAATTTTAATTAATTTGAGATTTTATATTTAATTCTGTTTTATTTATTTTATTTTTGTTCTTTATTTTTTTATTTAATTTTTATTTATTTCTTTCCTTTTATTTTTTTAATTATGTTGTTTCTTTCCTTTTTCAGACACCCATGCAAAGTTTGTAATTTGAGAAACAATTTTTTTAGAAAGTTGCATGGTCATGCAATTCAATCGCACCACCGGTGCAAAAAAACAAATTATTTTTTTCTATTTTTATCTTCTTTTTTTTTCTTCTCTTTTGTAATATTTCATTTTGTACTTTTTCTTTTCATATTTTCTTTAAAATTATTTTCTTCTTTTAATCTTTTTCTTCACTGCCACTTTTTTACTTTTATATCTATACAACCTCCACTTCCACTTCTATTAATCTTGTCTCATTCTCTTACTTTTAGATTTACATTAGAAACAATGTAACTTTAAGCTTGGGGTTAGTTAGATTTTTAATTCATGCATTTTTTTACCTTGTTTTAGGACTTCTAATTTTTGCATTCGTATTTTGCAATTGTTGTTGAACAATCTCAATTTTGTGTATTTCTGTGTTACTTACATTATTGAGATCATTAAATAGGATGCTTGGTATTTTTAAGATGTGCAATATGGATTGATCTCTTTGGCAAGTTGAAAAATTAGCATTGTTTTTCAATGTCATGCTTGAGGTGAATTTATTCATAAGTGTGAGTTTTGAGGCATAGGGTACATCTAAATCCCAGAAATTTTATTTTTCTTGAGTGTGATCTCTTGCATTTTCTAGAACATGCTTTGAAACCATGGTTAAAACTTGTTTTCTTTCAAATATGGTGAATATGATAAAGGCAATTAGGATTTTTCTTTTAAACCACTTACCTTGTGAAACACTTTACCCATTAGTTTCCCCATTGAACCAAACACTTTTAATTTTCTTGGTGCCTATGTTAATATTTTCATTTGTCTAAGCACCTTATTAAAAATGTATTTGGCAACTTGTGTGTGGAGTGTTAATGTGGACATGTTGTTATATACAAAGTGGTTGATAATATTTTAGCACCTATATATGTATAAGAAAAGGAAAAAAAATGAGATAGACTCCAAACATATGATTGGGACCAAAAGATAAAATAAGGATCCCAATAAATAAATAATAAAAAAAGGTATGGCTAGGTGATTATTGTAGTAGTATATGCAAAAGAATTAAATCAATTTTGTTTTTTGTTTACCTTGAATTATACTTCCATCTTGTTGCTTTATGTATTTTTTTATAGGTACTAAGATTGATTTGTAGTCAATTGTGTGTTTTCTTTTTCTTTCTTGTTCCCACCTATAATTTCACCTTGGTCGCACTACATCCCAACTAAAGACTTGTGATTTGTCTTGGTTGAAAAAGTATCAAAGTAGAGATAAAGTTTTTCACCAAGCCTATGGTAAGATGTTTTCTATGAGAAAAATGAGATGAATTGTTTTTGTCCTAAACAATTGAGAATTATGAGTTGAGTGAATTTATCACATTGAGCATTAGTTTTACGAGAATTGTCTCTAATTGGACATGATTAAGATTTCTTATACATAATTATTCTCTATTGCATTTGTTTATCCTTCATTGGTGTCCTATTTTGGTTATTTCCATTTTATTTTGAGAAACAATGATTCCTTAAGGGCAAGTAAGTTTTAAATTGGACATGATTGATTTCATGTACATAATTATTTTCTATTGCATTTGCTTGTCATTCTTTGGTGTTCTATTTTGGTGATTTCAATTTTAATTGAATTACAAAGAACTTAATGAGCATAATTGAACCTAGCTACCATGAAAGTAGAGATTAATTAAGTTAGATACATTTTCATGCCTTGATAGATGACAAAAGTTACCTTATGTTAATTCACCTTTATAGATAACCAATAGGAATATAAAGGGTAATTAAAATTGAATCAATACGCAATCATGGTGTGAAACCCCTGATCTTAGAAGTTTTCTAAATTTGAATTTGCAATATCTTAAATTATCTTTTTTTTATTTAATTTGATCTTTCCTATATTTTACTCAATTTGCAATATTTTTCTTTTGAATTATGTTTTCTGAATTATCTTGAATTACATTTTACTATGATTTGCAATATATTTAATTTTACTCTAATTTAATTATCAAATTACTAAAAATTATTTCTTTACCAAACACATAGTCGTTCTTGTGGAGAGAATGATTTTATATTATTACTTGATGACATCGTACACTTGCAGTTTTCTCACATAAGTAATTGTCAAAGTTATAGATTGAGCATAAATAATAAAGATAATACGGATGAATACATATTACACTAAAGCATATTTTATTAACTATATGGGTTCGCCTATAAAAAAATCATATGGGTTGACCCAAGAGGTAGTGATAAGATGACAACATGGTACGGGTGAGTAATACTGAATCATTATTCACCTACCAGATAAATAATCATCTCGTACTTACCTCAATTATCCACATGAATATCAATTAGTAGATATCCACATTTTTTAAGGATAAAATATGTTTTGCGTTTCTAAAACATTCTTGATATATTAAATATGTCCTTTAATATTTTTTGTCTTTATTTGGTCCTCTAACTTTAAAATATATTACTTTTAGTCCTCTAAGTATTTTAGATGGCATTTTTTAGAGATAAAAAATTATTTAGATAGCGTTTGAAAAATAAAAAATGATATATTTCAAAAATAGAGGGAGCAAAATAATACTAAAAAATTTTAGAGATGTATTTAATACATTAAGAATTTTCTACAAAACTAAGACATATTTTACCCTAGATATTCACAAATATTTGTGAATATTTAAAAATAAAAAATAGTTATAAATTTTTCAAAAATAAAATATTATAATTTTATTTTTGTAATATTTTCTTTAATAAAAATGGTTTTAATAATGGTTAAAACTAAAATTATTAAAATATTCTACACAATTAAAAATATCCACAGTTACTTAAAAATAAAAATGAATAAAAATTATTTTATGAGTTCCAAATAAAATTATTTAAAAGTTCCTCTAATACATAAACTTAAATAAGATTATATTAAAATATAAGTCTAAATAAAATTGAAGCCTCGCATATAAATATAAAAATATAAGTATTTTAATTTTAATGGGTAACAAGCAGCGCTTGTTAACAAATTGGTATGAAAATATATGTAATTGTAACCACTAATCGCGAGTATTATTACAGATATTTGTATTCTATGCACTGCGGATTTTATTCACATGTACAGTTTTTTTTTTTTTTTTCAACCTACATATTGCCTTGTGCCCTTAATTAAGTGGTCATATTCACGTCCTAATAATATTCATTTGCATATGAGGCAAATTATGTTGAGAAGAAGAAAAAAAAATACTTATATTGTAAATATTGTTTGAAAATTCTTTTAAAGATGTGAACCTGGAAAAAAAAATTCTCCATATTTAGGGAAGTGTTGTTCAAAATTAAAAGCAAAAAAAATAATGTTACTTATTTGATTTGGTTTTACTTTTTAGTTTTAAAAAAAATTAAAAATAGTTTTCAAAAATTGTTTTCTAAACAAAAATTGTTTAATAAGTATTATTTGAAAATATTTTTGAAGATGTAAAAATAAAAAAAGTTATTCATATTTATGAAAATGTCATTAGTGAAAAACAAAAACAACAAATTCAAAACAAAAATATAAAACTAAAAATAAAAATAATTATGCATGTTTGACAACAGTTTTATAAAACTGTTTTTAGTATTTTGGTATTAAAAATTTTAAAATTTCTTTTGGTTAGTGTTTTCTTAAAACGATTTCTGAAAAATATTGCTGATTTTTTAGTTTTTAAAAACAAAAAAAGAGGAACAATTACAAGTAGTTTTGTAAGTAGTTTTACTTTTTATTCTTTTTTAAAAAAAAAACTCAAAATACAATAAGAATATGTTATTCTTTTTCTATTCATTAATGGTATTTCCATAAATATGAATCATTTTTTCATTTTCACATCTTCAAAACAGTTTTCAAATAATAACTACTAAATAAAACAATTTTCATTAGGCCTTCATTGGCTTAGTTTTGTTTTTTAATTTTTTTAAAATATTTTTTAAAAATAGTTTTCAAAAACTATTTTTGAGAAGAAGAGGGAAAAAAAATTTGGTAATACCAAACTGTTTTTTTTTTCTCTTCTTCCAGAAAGCAAATCTTGAAAACTATTTTTGAAAACTATTTTCAAAAATTAAAAAAAATTAAATCAATCAAGCCCTATTTTAAAAACTAAAAGACCAAAACTATTTTTGAAAACTATTTTAAAACAACATTAACCAAATGATTTTTTTAGTTTTTTTATAGGTCATATAGTAGTTGTTAATATATTAATTTTTTAGTTTTTAAATACTTAAATACTTAAAATAGTTTATAAAACTCCAATGCTTGTTTTTTTGGAGTTTTACAAATTTGTTTTTATTATTTTAGTATCTAAAACTAAAAAACTTGTTTAATTACTATTTTCTTAAAATAATTTTTAAAAACAATTTTAGTTTTCTAAAACTAAAAAAGAGAAACAATTGTCAGTAGTTTTGTTTTTTCAATTATGTATTTTTGTTTTGAAAACTCAAAACACAAGTAGAATAAATTATTTCTTATTTTTCATTAATGACACTTATTTCGTAAATATAGACAATTTTTTTGTTGTCATTTCTCCAAAACAGTTTTCAAATAACATTTACCAAACAAACTATTTTTCTTCTTCCTAAAAACAATTCTTAGAAACTACTTTTCAAAATTATTTTCAAAAACTAAAAAACAAAACAAAATCAATCAAACCCTACTATTTTTTTATTTTTTTTTAACAAAAATATAGAAAAATGTTAGTTGTTAATATATCAGTTTTACTAGTGGAGGAATTTGAACCTCGATCTCTCTCTCTCACCTTCTCTCTACATGATGTTGTCCAAACTCAATCTGGATTTTAATATCCGAATTCGGTCTCTCTCAGCATTTTGGGTCATCGAGACTCAGTGATTAAGGATCTGCAAAAGCAAAGTAAGAAAGATACCTTTAGAAGAGGATCTCTACGAGAACGAAGGGGACCTGCGCGAAAAGAGGAGAACAAGACGAATAGGACCACGCGATCAGATTGGTGCAGGGAGAAGGCGCAAACTAGAGAAGAGAGGTGCAAACGAGAGCATGAAGTTGTGGATGAAAAAGAAGGAGGTGCATGGAGAGAATGCTCAGAGTAATGGTGTCCAGAGGAAGAAGAAGAGAAAAGGAGTTAACTTATTTTTTTACGAGAGATATTTTAGATTTTTCCTATATTTACGGAGGTGCAAGGAGAAGTTATGGGGGTGCAGGAAGAAATTATCCATATGCAAATGTTAGGCTTGGTCACAATACAGAGATTGGGCCAACGTTGTCAAACAATCACATTCTAGAAAGGTTACCCGAGGGTGATCACGTAGTTTTTTGGTAAAGCTAAAGTCATATCTTGGCATGCATAATTGAAGATAATATCTAATGAGCATGCAATTGAGGTGGATAGGGTCACGCACAAAGTTGGGGATGTCCTAGAAAAGAGGGTAATATACTAGAAAGATTGGTGTCATTCAACATTAGAGATAGAAAGGAGGTGAGGGTGGAGACAAACATGTTTTTTAACGAAAGTAATATCATTCAAATCAGAGGGTTGGGGTCACGTAAAGAAGTATGAGGTGAAGAAATTGATAAATGACAAGAGGTTTGGGATGTTGTGCATTCAAGAGACCAAAATGCAAGTTACTGAAGAAGCATTATGAGAATATCAGTGGGAAAACTCGGAGTTTGGTTGGTGTTTCAAATCCTCAACAAGTCACTTAAGAGGTCTGTTGACTATGTGGGATCAGAACTAATTCATGAAGCAAAAGTGTTTTGAGAACAATCATATGCTAGTAATTGTTAGTAAGTGGACAGATAATGAAAATGGGGATTTCAATTCCATTAGCAGTGAAGAAGAGTGCAAGACATGGTCAGTAATATGAGAGTTGAAAAGATGAGTTTGTTTAATGAATTCATCAAAGATTAAACCTTAATGGATCTACCCATGTATGGATGAAAGTATACATGATATGATAATGATGGGTTGGGGAAAGGCAAAACAATTAGGCTTGCCAAGAAGCATCTTAAATCAATTAGTTACTACTAGAGCATGAGGTCAACTAGAAACCCAAACCATTTCGGGTACTAAACTGCTAGTTTGATGACAAGCGATTCAGACTGTTAATGGAAGTTGAATGGTAAAATTGAAAGAAATAAAAGATAAGTTGAAAGGGTGGAACACAGAAGGGAGAAAAAAAGAATAAGACAAGGGTTTAAAAGTGGTGAAAGAGGTCGAAAATAATGTCACATAGGAATTCAAAAAAATGGGTAGGGAGAAAATTTTCTTTATAAAACCAAAAATCACGAGTGCAAAATGTTTAAATATAAGGATGTCAATTCAAATTTCTTTCATCAGGAAATGGTCAGAGGAAAGCAAACAAAATTCTAAGCTTGAATTTTCATCGGGTGGAAGTGGTAGAGGTGAACCCGCTCAAAGCTAAGTTAGTGGACCGTTTTCAAAATCATTTCCGAAACATTTACAATTGTTTCTGTAAATCAAGGAGCATTTATAGTTGTTTCCGAAAATCAAGGAGGATTTACAGCATAGACATAGTTGCCTCGTTATCCACGTGGATACCAATTAGTAGATATCAACATTTTTTAAGGATAAAATATCTTTTGGGTTCGTAAAAAATTCTTAAGATATTAAAATATGTTCTTTAATTTATTTATTTTTTTTGTATTTATTTGATACCTTTAGCTTTAAAATATATTATTTTTTGCCCTCTAAGTGTTTTAGATAACCCTTTTTAAAGAGATAGAAAATTATTTAAATAACATTTAAAGAACCAAAAATGATATATTTAAAAAATAGAGGATCAAGATAATACCAAAAATTTTTAAAGATGTATTTAATTTATAGGGAATTTTCTAAGACCTAAAACATATTTTCCCCTTTTTTTCCTATAGATTTTCAACAAATATTTGTGAATATGTAAAATAAAAATAGTTTAAAATATTTCAAAAATCAATTTTATTATAATTTTATTATTATAATATTTTCTTTTAAGGAAAATGATTTCAATGGTTACAACTAAAATTATTCAAATGTTCTACACATTAAAAATGTCCAAAGTTACTTAAAAATAAAAATGAATAAATAAATAGTTATTTTATGAGTTCCAAAGAAAATTATTTAAAAGTTATTCTAATACATAAACTTAAATGAAATTATATTTGAATATATGACTAAATAAAATTAAACCCTAACATATAAATATAAAAATACAAGTATTTTAATTCCAAACCTCCTTAATAAATACATATAAAAAGATATGTAACCACTACTGGTGAGTACCATTAAAGATATTTGTATTCTATCCATTGTGGATTTTATTCACAAATGTATATTTCTTTTTGAACCTTAGATATCGGCTTGTGTCCTTAATTACCATAATTAGGTGGTCATTAGGTGAAGTCCTAATGATATTTCTTTAAATAAGAAGCAAATTGTGTTAAGAAGAGATTATTCACTTTGTTTACACTCAAGATCTTTGCCAAAGTTTCTAATCATAATCTAACAAAGATTAATCTGTATTAATATTATAGTTCAAAAAATATATTTGACTCCAATATGTAAATATATTATGATGAGGTCACTTTCATCAAAGGGCTAGATTAAGTGAAATGGAGGATGGAAAGGTAGGGAATGGGATGAACACGTCAATCTCAAGGATGAAAGATGTGGAGGATGTTTGCCACAAGGAGAGATCTTTGATAAAAGCAAGAAGGCTCTCTCTCCCAAATGAGAGAGCGCATGCCTAAAGGGGAGAATCTCTCCTGCACTCAAGGCTCATAATTAAGTAAATGCTCAATTCTATTCAATAGATTGAAAGATTCTAAGATGATTACATGTAAGCGATGGATCCTAAATATAGCTAGAGGGATGAGTTAGGCTAAGTAGACCATGGGTTAATTTAAGCAAGATTAGGCTAACTCAATTTGAGTCATATCTAACCATGGTAGGGTAACTATAGTCATGTATAACCAATCAAGAACAATCCTCTAATCTAGTCTAAATACATTTGGTGTAAATAGTAGAAAGAGATGGAAAATAGTAGTCTTGGTTAGAGCATGACAAGTAGGAGTATTCAAAACCAAACCAAACCAAACCAAATTTAAAACAGAAAACTAAAACACTTAGATGATCTTGAAACTACAAAAAGGCTTTAATTTTGGGTGATTTGGTTTTTGTAATTTCCAAACCACACGGTTCGATTCGGTTTGAGATCTTGAAACTGTACCAAACCAAATTGCTCATTCTTGGTCATTTTAGCAAATTCCTAAGAAGGCATATACAATTACTCATTATTTTCTAAGTTTATAACATTTTGACTTAATCTTTAATTAATATTTTTAATTAATATGAATTAATTGATGAATAAATATTTTAGCAAAACTATTTGATTTAATTTTATTGGATACAATTTGACGACAACCACTAAAATGTAATGTTTAAATAAATTGATTATTTATTCTTTAATTTTAACAGTTTTTACTTTTATATAATTTTGTTGGTAGTGACTAAACTTTTATACAATTTTGGAAATAAATTTTTTCAATATTTTTTTTATACTTAATAATAAAATTTTTTTAAACCGTAAAATCATATCAAACCAAATTGTAGAAGATTGGTTTGGTTTGATTCAGATTTTATAAATTAATCTAAATCAAACCAAACTACAATGCACTTATTTTTATAATTTGGTTCGAACTAGTTTTAGACTCAAAATCATACCAAACCGCATCGCGAACACCTTTAATGACTAGTAGTCATGTTTTGTGCATGACTAGGGGGTGCACGCTTAAGAGAAGCAGTGAGCTCATCACATGCCCTTCTTCTCTAAAAGCGGACCTAACCTAGCATTGCTCTAGCATGATGACTATAATGCCCTAAAAAATAAGGGATAGCCTAAATACAATGGTCAAAGAGAATGTCAACTTTAGGATTCAACCTACTAAAAAGTCAAAGTCAACAAAATTACAAAAGAAATCCTACATCTAATTTATACAATGAAAGAAAGGAAGTTCTTCATGTATCATTCCAAGGGCCTTGGGCCGGCTTGCATCATCCCTTCTCCCTTAAAAGGATTTGTCCTTAAATCTTGAGTTTTCTTCCTTTTCTTCCATACCTGCAAAAAGATAAACAAAATAGTAAGCATGCATTTCTCATCAATAAAGGATAAGTAGGAACAAAAAGTTCCCTTTGTGGGTTCGGGTAGTAAAGGTCGGCAGCATGAAATGTTTTAATATAAAGGTCATCTTTGTGCTCTTCCCTCTACTGAGTAGATCCCCAATCTGCCCTTAATGTGTCAAGCCTTGACCCAAGAGGATTGAAATGTTGAGTAGAGTATAGACTTGGTGCATTAGAGCACTTCACCGTAAGTTATGCTCAAGTTGGACTTGAATTTATGGGTCAATGTGCTCAAAAGGTTTAAGCACAACCTCAATGTAAACATGCTCATTTTCTAAGGGTTGCTAGGAAGACATCTCTATGTAAGAACCTCCTTTGAATTCAAAAGTGGTTCTTCCTTAGGTTCCTCCTTCCTACTAACAACCTTATTTGTTTTCTTCTCTCTCTTAAGCTTCATTTTCCTGTTATCCTCTAAAACTTGAATAGGAGTTAGAGGATAAGGTAATTTTTCCCCTTATGAGAGAGACTGATTCTATTGCTGAGTCCATTATGCAAAGTTTGCCTACCATGTTGCCATGACCTCCCCAATATGTGACTAGCTTCAATAGGGACTACATCACATAAAAATTTATTCTCATAGTTCCCTATGGAGAAGCTAATCTCCACTTGCTCTCTTACTACTACACAATTTTTATCTTTGAGCTCATGCAAAGAGTAAGGTGAAGGGTAAGGAGTAGTATTAAAAGCTAACTTTCCCAGCATCCTTGTGCTACAACAATTGCCACACGACCCACCATCCATAATGAGAGAACAAGTTTTGCCCAATACTTTACATTTTGTTTGAAAACATTCTCTTTTTGTGTTTGGGTGTCTATACAAGGATGGCTTCCAAGAAGCTTTATAACCTTCAAGAGATAATCACCACAAGAATAAGTACTCTCTTTTGATTTATTTCCCTATAATATCATTCTTCTTTTGGGGCAATACAAAGCAATGTGGCTCTTATCTAAACACTTAAAACATTTAAGGCTCATAGAACGATTGCTAAAACTAGTATCGAGGGTGTCTCTCTTTCTCAAGGGTTTTCTCTCTATACGTTTTCTTTTGGATGATTCTCTCTTTGAATGACTCCCAAAAGGGTATTTCTTTTTCCTAAGATGCCTCTCAGGTTTGTCTTTTCCATTAGAAGAGACATGAGGGTCATGGATTTTATTAGGCTCTTATAGGTCCCAATAAAACTTATATATTTCACTATAGGAACTCTCATAGGCATCTTTCTTTTCTTTTTCGCTGTTCTCTTTTTCCCTTCTCTCTTTTCTTTCTATTTCTCTTTTATCTTTTTCTCTCTTTTCTTTTCTTTTTCTCTTTTTCTTTCTTTCTTACGCTCCTTTCTTTCTCTTTTCTCATTTTCTCTTCTTTGTTCTCTTTCTTTTCCCCTTTCCTCTCTTTCTCTTTTCTCATTTTCTCTTTTCTCTCTCTTTTTCCCTTTCCTCTCTTTCTCTTTTCTCTTTTGTATTTTTCTTTCCCTCATTCCTCTTTTGTCTTTTTCTTTCCATCTTGCCTCTTTTTGTTTTCTCTCTTTCTCTTCTAGTTCTCTTTTTCTCTCATATTCTTCTCTTTCTTTTTCTCTTTTTAACTCACACTCTTCTGTTTCTCTTTTTAATCTTTTCTCATATTCCTCTCTTTCTTTTTCTCTTCCCTATATTCATTAACACTCCTAACATTTTTAGATGTGTGTGAATATATTATGAAGTGCAAGGTTAGGGACCCTAAGAAAAGGTTTTCACTCTCTCACCCCTTGTTAGGGTACCAATTCCTCCCTTCACACCAAAATGAAACTACTAAAATTATTACACACATAAGAGGTGACTCTTATGGGCATCCAACACCTTTAAACAAAGGCCATTATTACAAGAATTAAACAAGAAAATAAAAGAAACTTGAAACTCTTCTTCCTCCCAACTCCCAAGTGTTTGACATTCCAAGTGTATTCTTCTCTCTTTCTACTTTTGGGTAAGTTCCCCCTTCAAGAGTAGGTCCTTAATGCCTTTCGATGAACCCCCAAAGCTCTACCTAGTGGCTAGATCTCCAAACTTGGTCCCTATACACAAGAAGTGGTGTAATACAAGGCAAGGAAATAGAAAAAGACACTAAAGCAAACAAGGCACAAAGAAGGAAAACTAAACTTCCAAATGAAAAAATTATTATGACAAACTCAAAGATCAAGAAATGAGACAAGCAATAAAAAGAAAGTTGGCACCCAAAAGAAACCCTCCTAGCATGCACTACAATGGAAGGACTAAAAGTAACAAAATACTCAAATCATGACGAATTTTTCACAACCAAATCACTTATGGTTGTGGCACATCAAGCTCAATCTCAAGCAATTTCAAACAATTTAGCCTTTCCTTTTAACAATCTTATGATAAAATTTAGTTGCACTAATTTATTTTTTTATGTATTTTTCTTCTTTGAGTATTTTTATCAAACACTTTGTTTTAACTTCATTTTCTTTTGAGTTCTTTCTTCTTCCTTTTTTGCACTAATTTTGTTGGACCCTTTAGCTTTTTTGAATTGAAATTTAGTGAGGAGTCTAACTATGATAATCACTTGATCAAATAAAGAAAAGCAACCACAAAGATTTTATTCAAAATGCAATTCAAGAAGAAAAGCAACTCAAAATCGGTACAACTTGTTTGCACATGTTTAAAAGTCTAAAATAATCATAATAGACAGTCTCAAGACCCAATCAATTCACCTTATAAACTAGCACCAAAATTTAAGCTACTTAAGATTTAACAACGAAATCAAACATGAAAAAAATTTAGCAATATTTTTTTGGAAAGTTTTTCAAGAAACATGCTAGAACTGTAACGGTATTTTATCTTCTCAATTTCATGACGAATGTTTTTTTAACAGAAAAAATTGTTATTAATTACAAGGAAATAATTTATTTTCTAATTTATTTATTTACAAATAATTTATTTTCTTCAATTATTTATTCAACAAAATAAGATAAAGTAAAATGAAATCATAAATAAAACCATATTTATACATATTCACAAGTCATATTTATAATATTACATATTTCTAATATATATATATATATAGGGAAGATTTGATTTATGTGCGGTTCTCCCCTTTACTTATATTTTTTTTTCTACAATATTTACATGACCGGTGAAAAAATGTTTAACAAAGGATTTGTATAGTTAGTCAATGGTAAAAAAAATGTAACTATTATAGGTCCTTCAATCACTACGGGTCCCCCATGATCATTCACAAATACTAAAGTAGAAACTTCAGTCCCTCTGAACGTAACTGAGTTCTCAATCACATTTGTAATTCATCATGTTCTTGGAAACATTCATGTAATTACCGCAGAGAAAGGGTTCGGATAATTTGTCGCGTCCATCTTTTAAATTTTGCATTTCCATTTTTTTAGACAAGAAAATAAAGGAGTGAGTACAGATATCATGGAAATAATTTAAATGATAACAACTTAAATTTTAAACTAAAAAATCTCTCTCTCTCTCTCTCTATATATATATATATATATACACATATATATTATAGAGAAATTTGAATTACTTTTTGTAGTAGCTAGTCACGATAAATTTGAATTACCTTAAATATTTACTCATTTAAATCTCCAAGGTCGAACCTCCAACTATAAATTAATTCAAATCTTTATTTAAATTTTAAAAAGCTTTTATAAAAATTTTAATTATATTTCTTTTATGTATAAGAAAAAAACCATTACATTTAAAATAAAATAGTTAATTAATAGTTTCAAATAACTAATTTAATAAATCAAATAAGATTAGGTACATCAAATCAAATAATTATAATTAAAAGTAACACAAAAATATTAAATAAGTCAAAGTTGAAGACACCTTACTAAATAAATATTACTAAAAGTAACATAGAATAATAAATAAAGCAAGGTTAGTGACATCTCACTAATTATTTATAACTAAAAGTAACACAACATAATAAATAAAGTGAGATTAGGGACATCTCACTAAATAACTATAATTAAAAGTAGCATAAAATAATAATTAAAGTGAGATTAGGGACATCTCACTAAATAATTATAACTAGATGTAACATAAAATAAACAAGTATAATATTTAAAATGATAATTTGCCTGATAGATTTGCCTTTAAGCTTCATAGATTTGCCTTTGTAAGTCACTGATAATTTGAATTGAATTCAATTGTATCCTATGATGACTTACTTTAACTGATAAACTCATGTCTCCCTCTTTATCATTAGGCACACATACTCTATTATTGAATCTCAAGACTCCCTCTTTATCTAAACTAAAATTTTTCACCTTTCTTTTCTCCCAACAATTTTGTTTTCTTTTGAATAAATTCATCAATCTTCTGAGCTTCATAGATTTGCCTTTGCAAGTCACTGATAATTTGAATTGAATTCAATTTATCCTATCATGACTTACTTTAACTAATAAACTCATGTCTCTAAATTCTTCAATCAACTTCATATCATGACCATTAATGAAGAAACATGTAATGATTTTCTACTTAATGCATCAACCACTACATTTGCCTTTCTTGGATGATAATGTAATTCAAAATCATAGTCTTTCAAGAATTTCATCCACCTTTTTTGTCCCATATTTAATTCCTTCTGATCAAATAAATATTTTAAACTTTTATGATCAATAAAAACCTCAAACTTACTACCATACACATAATGTCTCCATATTTTTAGTGCAAAAATAATAGCAGCTAATTCTAAATCATGGGTTGGATAATTTTTCTCATGTGCTCTCAATTTCCTGGAAGCATATGTCACTACCCTTCTCTTTTCATAAAAACACATCCTAATCTCATTTTAGAGGCATCACAAAATATTACAAATTGTTCATTGAGATTAGCCTATTCTTGAGTTCTTGAAACTATTTTTACATTTTTCTGTTCACTCAAAAGCTTGTCCTTTCTTGGTAAGTTGGGTTAAAGGCATCGCTATCTTAGAGAATCCTTAAATGAATCATCTATAATATCTAGCTAAACCCAGAAAACTACAAATTTCTATCACTGTTTTTGGTATATCCCACCTTAAAACAACTTCCACCTTGGTTGGGTCCACAAATATTCCATCTTTGGAAATCACGTGTCCCAAAAACTTAACATCGCTTAACCAAAACTCACATTTAGAAAGTTTAGCATACAGTTGTTTGTCTTTCAAAATCTGAAGAACAATCTGAAGGTGTTCTTCATGAGTCCTAGAATAAATAAGAATATCATCTATAAATACCACCACAAAATGATCCAAAGATGGATGAAAAATACTATTCATATAATCCATGAACATAGTAGGAGCATTAGTCACACCAAAAGGCATTACTTGATATTCATAATGACCATACCTTGTCCTAAAAGCAGTTTTCTGAATGTCTTCTACTTTTACTTTAATTTGATGATATCCTAATCTTAAATCTATTTTTGAAAATACAATTGCTCCTCTCAATTGATCCATTAAACCATCTATTCTAGGAAGGGGATATTTATTTTTTATAGTGAATTTATTTAACGAACAATAATCTATGCACAACCTAAAACTTCCATCCTTCTTTTTAACTAACAAAACAGGAGCTCTCCAAGGTGATACACTAGGACGAATGAATTGTTTTTCAAGCAAATCTTGTTTCTTTAGTTCAACAAGTTCAGAAGGTGATATCCTATAAGGTACCATTGAAATTGGTCTTGTGTCTGGCAGCAAATCAATTGAAAATTGAATTTATCTGTCAGGTGGCAAACCAGAAGTATCATTGGGGAAAACTTCAGGGAAAATTTTGAACAATTGCTATGTTTCCAAATTTACTTATTATTTTTATTTTTCTTCCTTAGAAGGTAATAGCAAATATAACTGAACTTCATTACCTAAATACTTATTTATTTGTTTGATAGATGAAATCAACAGATCCTCAGAGTTAGAAAATATTGCAGATTTTTTTGCACAATTAAGGAGAACGTGATTGGAAGATAATTAGTCCATCCCTAATATCACATCTAACTGTAAGGGTAAACAGATCAAATTTACAAGAAATTTTCTATTTTTAAGGAAAATAGGACAATTTAAACAAACTTTATTGGTAATCACAGATTTATTTGTAGGTATTGAAACAATTAAACTAGTATCTAAAGAAGAAAATGACAATTCAAGATTTTGAACACAATCATTAGAGATAAAAGAATGAGTTGCCCTTGAATCAAATAGTACATTTAAAGTTTTACCTTTAATGGAATATGTACCTTGGATTAGATCATTGTTTTGGGCAACTTCGACTTCAATCATGGTATAAATTCTTCCAGTTGTAGTAGACTTTGACTTGGGTGCAGAAGAGTTAGATTGCATTTTTGGTTGTCCACACTCAGAAAACACATGACCAGATTTTCTGCATTTGAAATAAAAGGCCCTTTGAGATGACAATCCTTAGCATAATGTCATTGTCCACACTTAAGACACCTAACCTAATTAGTCATAGGTCTACTAAAATTTCCTATGGAAAGTTGGGAAGTTTGAGGTTTTCCTGGAGAACGATTATATGATTTTCCTTCATGGTTTCTCTTTTTATTTATCTGAGGCCCGAAATACCTTGGTCTGTTATTTTGATTATTTTCAAAACCCTCTAGAAAACGAAACTTGTGAATAAGTGTAAGAAAATTAGAAATTTCTAGTATCCTTACCGCTTTCCTTAGTTCAGGCCTAAGTCTATCTTTAAACTTAATACATTTCATCCTCTCATCTGGGTGATAGAAAAAAGTAGAGTATTTACCTAATTCTTCAAATTTAGAAGCATATTCTCCTACTTTCACGTTCCCTTGTTTTAATTGCATAAATTCTATCTCTTTTACTCTTCTCACATCATTAGAAAAATACTTTTCTAAAAATTTAGCGATAAATACTTCCCATGTAATATCTATTCCTCCTCCTTCTAATAACCTTCTAGTACTATCCCACCAATATTCAATCTCTCCTACTAGTATAAACACAGCATAATTTACTTTTTGATTATCAGGACAATTCATTGCTCGAAATATTTTTTCTATTTCCTTAATCCATATTTCAGCTTTGTTCGGATTATAACCTCCCTGAAATTGTGAAGGTTTGTTCCTTCTAAATTGAATTAGTCCTTGTGATTCATAATTCCTTCTGGCCTTTGATTTCTTATTCATAAGTCATATTTACAATATTACATATTTCTATTATATATATATATAGGGAAGATTTTATTTTTGTGTGGTTCTCCGCTTTACTTTTTTTTCTATAATATTTACATGGCCGGTGAAAAAATATTTCACAAGGGATTTGTATAGTTAGTCGGTGGTAAATAAAATGTAACTACTATAGGTCCTTCAATCACTACGGGTCCTTCACGATCATTCACAAATACTAAAGTGGAAACTTCAATCCCTCTAAACGTGACTGAGTTCTCAATCACATTTGTAATTCATCTCATTACGGGAAACATTGATGTAATTACCGCAGAGAAAGGGTTCAGATAATTTGCCGTGTCCATCTTTTAAATTTTGCGTTTCCATTTTTTTTAGACAAGAAAATAAAGGAGTGAGTACAAATATCATGAGAATAATTTAAATGATAAAAAATTAAATTTTAAACTAAAAAAAATTCTATATATATATATAGAGAGAGAGAGAGAAATTTGAATTACTTTTTGTAGTGGCTAGTCACATTAAATGAGTTTCTTTACCATAGTTTTTAAAGAATAAAAGGATATTTTACCTTAAATATTTGCTCATTTAAATCTCCAAGGTCAAACCTCCAACTACAAATTAATTCAAATCTTTATTTAAGTTTTAAAAAGACTTTTCTAAAACTTTTAATTATATTTTTTTTATGTATAAGAAAAAAATCCGTTACATTTAAAATAAAATAGTTAATTAATAGTTTAAAAATAACTAATTTAATAAATCAAACAAGATTACGTACATCAAATCAAATAATTATAATTAAAAGTAACACAAAATACTAAATAAGTCAAAATTGAAGACACCTTACTAAATAAATATTACTAAAAGTAACATAGAATAATAAATAAAGCGAGGTTAGTGACATTTCGCTAATTATTTATAACTAAAAGTAAAACAAAATAATAAATAAAGTGAGATTAAGGACATATCACTAAATAATTATAATTAAAAGTAACATAAAATAATAATTAAAGTGAGATTAAGGAGATCTCACTAAATAATTATAACTAGAAATAACATATAATAAACAAGTATAATATTTAAAATGATAAATGTCTCCTACCCTTACCTTAACAATCGGAATAATAAGAGTTTTGAATTTTTTCCTTCGAATACTTTCTCACTATAGCTTCACTTCTCAACTCAAACAAAGTGATTCTTTTTCTTATGTTTACAGAATCTTCAAACCCTATTTATAAGTCTTTTTTTTTTTACAATGATTGTAACCAATTCTATTTCAATTCCTGGTTGTCTTAGTTACATATGTTATAAATAAAAGTAATGTGAATTTAGATAAAGCTAGTACTATGAAATCTTATCCCAATATTTTTTTCCCCTTTGTTTACAAAAGTTGCAGAAAACTGCAGCTTTTATTCTCCTATGTTACGTAACTTTTGTTTTCTTTTTACGTTGCTATTATATATATTTATATATATATATATATATATATATATATTTCTATTATTTTGATTATATCATATATTCTAAAAATATTTTAAATTAAATATTTACATTTATTAATAATATAATATTGTACTAAAGTTTAAAAAAATGATATTTGTTTATTTTAAAATATTGTAGCTGAATATTTAAAATAGCATAATTATTTTATAATTAGATATTTATTTCAAAAATTTTTATATATTAATATTTTATTAGAAGTTTGAAATATTACAAGAACTAATAGCATGTGTGACTCTTTGGACAACACAAAAATGATGAAGTAAAGAGGAAGAACAATATAAAAAACATTAAAGACAAAGGGCAAATTGACAAGATAAGATAAGAACAACTACACCTCAAGGAAGTTGGCTTATGATACCAAATGATGAGGATTCATCTTGTTCCCTAGATCTTACTTCCATGAAAAAATTAGATTAAGTGAAATGGAGGGTGGAAAGGTAGAGAATGGATGAACACGCCACTCTCAAGGACAAGAGATAAGTGGAGGATAATTGCCACAAGCAGAAATCCTTAATAAAAGCTAGAAGGTTCTCTCTCCCAAAGGACAAAAGCTCACAACCAAAGGGGAGAGTCTCTTTCTCACTCAAGACTCACAATCAAGAAAATGATCAATTCTATTCAATATGATCCAAAGATTTCAAGATGATTACATGTAGATGATGAGTCTTAAATATAGGCTAGAGGGGTGAGTTAGGCTAGCTAGACCATGGGTTGATCTAACCAAGATTATGCTAACTCAAGTTGAGTCATATTTAACCATTGTAGGCTAACTATAATCATATATAACCAATCAAGAACAAGCCCTGAATCTAGTCTAGATACATTTAGTGTAAATAGTAGAAAGAGGTGGCAAAGAGTAGTCATGCTTAGTAGGGGGTGATGTCTAGCCAGGAAAAAGGTAGAAATAGTAATTTTGTGCATGATTAGGGGGTGCATGCTTAAGAAAAGGAGTGAGTTCATCACACGCTCTTCTTCTCTAAAAGCTAGTCTAATCTAACATACTCTAACATGATGACTATAATATCCTAGAAAATAAGGAATGACCTAAATACAATGATCATGTCAACTTTAAGTATCAACCTACCAAAAAATCAAAGTAAACAAAATTGTAAAAAAAAATGTTAAATCTAATTATACAATGAAAAAAAAAATTCTTTATATATCTTTCCAAGGATCTTGGGCTGACTTGCATCATATTAGAATATGTGTACGTTAATTATTATCACGTGTTTTTTTTTAAGTAAAATTGGGATATTTATTTTTTATTTTTTGAAAAAGATCTTGCTGAATAACTACTCATTGTCGAATTCAAGACTTGAACAGGATGCTGTTTTGGGGCATTTCTGGTGCCTCATTCATGTTAATGACATTTCTTAGCTTCTTTAAAAAAAAAATCGATTTGAACTCGAGTTTTAATTTTTGGTAGGTAGACGACAAAAAAAGAAGAAAAGAAATGGGAAAAAGCAACAAGTAAGAGCATGCATGTTTATGTTTATGCAATCATTGCACATATGGTGAAATGAATTTTCATCTGTATTCAACGAACTAACGCAAAAGAAATAGTATGGATCTATTCAGAAATGTAATTCTGCAGCCTAATAACGGTTCATCAAACATCAAACATCAAACATCAAACATACTAATAATGAAAGGTGTGACAAATATAAATATATATATATAAAGAGAATTTAATTAATATGTATTTACGATGTAAAAAGAGTTTTATACAGATATTCAATCAGCACTCTTTTTTATATGATTTTTAAAAAATTAATTACTAAATTTAATAAATTTACAATAAATAAAAAATTATAATTTAATAATAATGTAAATTGTTTTACATTATCAATACATACGAATTAAACTTTTTATTTATATATATATATATATTTATATTTATTTATTTGGTGAATGAGGTGTGGCAAATATATAAACAAACCAATGATATTCTTTTTTTAATTTATAAAAGTAAAATATAATATAAAAAAATTTACAATAACTAACGTTCATTAAATTTATCTATACTCTCTTAACTTGATTGAATCAAAAAAATATAACTGTATATAAAAACTAAATTATAATTGAATAATTAATACTTGGTTTTTAAGTAAATTATGTGTTCTTTTAATTATTGGTTCGTAGAGGGATATGACTATGACATGTACCAGTCTGGGTTTGACCTACAGTTGTATAAAGTCTGGTTTACTTGCTACAATAAGCAATAAAAAAGTATTTAATATTCTTTAATAATAGACATCTATAAATCAGTGTTTAGCAATCAATTAGCGTAGTTTAAAAATTTGGATTCTTCGCGTTAAACTGTAAATGGGTGATCCGACCCAGACAGATTGATCACCGAATCAATTATGTCATTAATTCAATGCCACCTAACATGATTCAATAATTCTGTGTCATTTTATTTTATTTTATTTTTACAAATTATTAAAAAATATTTTATTTTATTAATTAGATGTTTTTCGACATTAATGTATTATCAACTATGTTTTTTTTATTATTTTATATTTTTTTTAATGGTACAAACTTTGCTTTGTTATTAATATATAATTGTTGATTTTATTTTAATATTACTTGTTTATGTTGTGTTTGAGGAGAGTATACACTTAATTACTTTACATACTTTAGATTATGTTTATGTTAGCAATAAAGAGATAGTGTGGTCCAAGCGCATAGTAACCAAGCCCAAACGGTTCAATGATTACATTTAGTAATTGTATGTAGTAATTTTTGCTTATTGGGCCTAAAGTAGCCCATCTGTTTTAGGGTTGTGTTCAGTTTCATCCTATTTATCCTTTGTGTAAGCTTGGTGCCGTAATGAATGAAAAATTGCACTCTTCTTTCTTATTTCTTTGTTTTTTAGATAACATTCTATCAATTTGGTGCTTTCATTGAGAGTTATGTCTCCCTTAAAGACTGCCTCCAAGGAGGTGGATGATGCTTTATAGGTCATTATGGAGAAACTAACTGCACTCCGGACCCAGCTAGAATCCCAGCAATCCATCAACGAGTCGAAGCATGGACCACTGCAACAATGCTTGGAATCCCAATAGGCTACACTTATTGCTTTACAAGGTAATCTTAGCCTCAACCCCCTCCCTTTTCCACTGGACCCTTAGGTATACCCCTATTTCATCTCCAATATAGCCAATATATACTTCTGTATCACCACCATTTTCACCCCACTTTACAGCTGCAACAACACCACCATTTACACCCCAAACAACAGCCCCCTATACGTCCCAACCTTTTCTTCCTACCCCACTTTGCGTAAACCATTTCCCACAACCGAGCCCACCCTTTGGCCAGAACCATCACCTTCCTAATTCCTCCAAGATTCAGCTTCCTCCCTTTTGATGGCAATGAGCCTTTAAATTGGATTTTTCAGGATGAACAATATTTTAAAATCTACAATATTTTGTCGGACCTGCGAATACCTATGTTACATTTCCACATCGAGGGTGAGACATTGAGCTGGTTCAAATGGATGACAGAAAATTTTCACATTCCTGACTAGCGTTCTTTCACTTGTGCCTTGGAGTTACAATTTGGGCCTTTGGCATTTTCCAACCATCACGCAAAGCTTTTTAAGTTATGCTAGACTGGCTCAGTTCAAAAATACTAGGCAACATTTTAAAAGCTTTGTAATCGCATTTTGGGACTAACCCCAGACACCATACTTAACTGCTTCATTTCAGGACTCAAACCAGAGATTCTTTGTGAGTTGGCTATCCAACGCCCCACCTTCGTTCCTGACGCCATTGGCTAGGCCAAATTAATTGAGGATAAAATTAGAGACTCCCGTGCACGAAGCTATCGAACCAATGCATCTTCCACCTTCTCTGAAGGATAATCATCATCTCAAGTTAGCCCTTCCCTAACACATTATGCATCAAACGCCTCACTTAAACTCAAATGCAAGAGCGTTGTGCTTTGGGACTTTGCTATTATTGTGATGAGAATTTCATTGTTGGCCACAAATGTGCTCAGGGTAAGTTCCTCTTACTTATGGTTGATGAAGACGAACCAATACGACCTTTCCCTGAAGAATTACCACCCATTTCAATTGATAATGTGGTGGAAAATATTCATTTCCAATTATCTGCCCAAGCCTTATTAGGCTCACAATCCCCTAGTTCTTTCACCATAAATCAAAAAATTCAAGGTTGAAAATAACAATTCTCATTGATACTAGGAGTAGTCACAACATTTTGCAATCTCGCCGAGCTGCCCATTTACAACTACCACTTCAGCCCGTGCCTAAAATTTTAGTGATGGTTGGTGATGGAGAACACATTCATTGTGCGGGATTTTGTCCAAAGGTGCCCTTATTTTTGGAGAACTAGTCCTTTGACGTTGCTTGCTATTTATTCCCTATTGAAGGAGCTGACTTGGTTCTAGGCTTGGATTGGTTGGCCACTTTGGGCCAAGTGGTAGCTAACTTTGCCATTCCCACCCTCACCTTTTCCCACCAAAACTATGTCATTACCCTTAACCAACACAACCTACTCCAACCCAAACCCACTTCCTACCCCCAATTGTAACTTAATGCAATCTCATTCAGTGGCCTCCTTTCACCTTCTCACCATTAAACATTCCTCACCCAAACCAGTAAAACAAAAAACTGTCACCCAGCCACCCTAACCTATCCAACAAGTTCTTGATGAATTTCCTCACCTCTTCAACATCCCCAACGGCCTTCCACCACATCGAGACCATGACCACCATATTTCCTTAGAACCTAATTCTTCCCCAGTTAATATCACCTTTATTCCCAAAAAGAGGCTATGACTAATATAATCCAAGAAATGTTGTAGTAGGGCCTTATCAAACCCAGCCATAGTCCTTTTTCCTCCGCGGTTCTCCCCAGTTAATATGCACTTTTTTTCCTTATTTCTTTGTTTTTTAGATAGCATTTTATAAGTAGTGATTTTTTTATTTCAATATAAATATAGCATTTTTTGTCGTAATGAACAAAATTATATTTTTTTGTATAATGAGCTATTACCTTAACCAGATCAATCACTCATTCCCTTTTAAAATTATGCAATTTATACTTTAGAGATCACTTCTTTAAAATGCAAAAAATAAAGTATAAAATTATAAAAAATTATCCATCGTTGATATGAAAGGAAGAGTTAATCTTAGAAAATAAATTTAATCCGTTTGAATGTATAAAGTAATAATCATTAGTCAAGATGATTTAACTTGATTAAGCTAAGTATATGAATTATTTTAAATCCAATTCCTGTTTTCGGTTCCCACCAATAAAAAGGAGTAATAATAATTTTTTAGGTGAAGAAAAGTAATAAGCAGAAGTAACCGTCAAAGCAACACAGGAAAATAAAACGAACAAAAAAAATAAAACAATAAATTTATGGACATGTGATGGTTTTTTATATACATGAAATAATAGTTAATATATATAGTTTAATTTCTAATTTATGTTAAAGTTTTAATTTGTAATTTATATTACTTTTGTTAAACATCTCACTCTTTTTCCCTACAAATATTTATAATGTAGGATACTACTTTTTTTATAGATTAAATGTTAGTTTTTTGTTAATAAAAATATTTGAACCAATGATTTTTTTTTTCCTTTCTCTTATAATTTTATCATTAAATTAATTTTATAACTTCTTATAATTTAGTATATTTAAGTTTTAAAAATTCAAAATTTTCATTTTAAAATAGTAAAATTTAAAATATTTAAAAATAATTTCAAAAACTATATGTTATATATATATATAAATGATTTTTTTAAATTATTAAAACAAATTCTGGGAAATGGATTTTTTGTCTTGAAGAAATCGAAAATATGATGCTATGAACAAATCAAGATAATGAAACTCTGACAATAATTTAATTTTTTTTTACAAAATTATTAATAATTTATTCATAATCAAGAATCGTTAAAATTTTATTTTCAATAAAAAATAAGTATAACTATTCATTATTTAGATGATAATTAAATAAGATTTTAATAAAAAAATTTAATTTTAAAAAATTTGTTTCATATGCAATGTAGTAGAAATATTTAATATTATTTTTTAAGGTATTAGTTATACATACATTATGAAAGAAAGTTCAAATTTGTTGTTACATCAAGACTGCAATAAAGTTAATGTCACTTCTGGAATATAAAATGGTACAATATATGATTACATTTTTTTAATATTTAACATTCATTTTTCACTTGATTATTTTTTTTTTAAATTTCGAATAATTTTTATTTTGAAATAAGATAAATTTTAATTAAAAAATAGAAACATACCTTATTAATAATAAGTTATATCAACAATAATTAATTTTTATATAATTTAAATTATTTAAATTTTAATTTCAAAAACTATATAAAAAAATTTAATATGTTTCTAGAAATGAAATCTTGAGCAGTCGCCCACCTGTATTTAATAAATATTTGACCATGTATATGTAATAATAAGAATTAAAAAAAATGAAATCAATAAGTCAATAACTTCATTAAAATATGGCACCGGCACACGACTTATTGGTTGGGTAGTTACTTAATAAATACCCATAGGTGAGCCATTTCAATTATTTCTAACATACAAAAACAATGTTTCTCACTATATTATTTTTAGAATATATTAACATTTTTATAGAAAATTTAAATTGATATAAAGCTTCTTGTTAATAAAAATTTTACAAAAGTTTAAATATATTTTTGTATCTACTAAATTTTAATACTTATTTTTCGTTCTATCAGTTTTGAGGGTTGATCGAACTAATTACCAGAATGATTCACCGATTTTTCGATCAAACCGGTCGGTTCGATTTTTATAACATAAGTTACAAGTGTCACGTCACTAAAAATAGAAAAAAAAATTACAAAAACAAATTAAAAATTGAAGAAACTATAAGATGAAAAATAAAAAGAGTATAATTTATAAAACTAAAAGAAAATTGATAATGTCAAGTATTGAGTTTATTTAACATTTACTCTTAAAATAGGACAAGTCACTTAAGCAAACTTTTTGGTTAATAGACTTTCAAATAAGTTATGTCAAACTTTCGTGTAATATTCAAACACTTTTTGTTTCTATAAATGAGTTGTTTTTTAATTCCTATAAATTATATTTTTATTTTTCATTCCTATAATCTTCTTGATTTTCCATATTTGTCCTTATAAGGTTTTTTTATTTTTTGTAATTTATTTTTCATTTTTAGTTTCTTCAATGTTACATGAGATTTTTTGCTAATGTCAAGAAGTATCACGTGAATAATTTTTTGTCATTTTATTATTTAATATACCTTATTAACAGTAAGCATGACATAAAAAAAGTTAATATTATAGAGACCTTTCTAAAATATAAAACCAAAAACACTTTCAAACCTTCAAGTTTTCTTCCTACATCTCTAAACTTTTTTCTTGCATTCCATATCAAAAGTGCATTTTTATTTGAATTAACCATTTGAAAGATTTTGAAATAGGGTGTAGAAAGGTGCAAGAAAAAAATCATTTAAAGAAATTAATTGGTTCAATTCCACCTATTGATCTAAAACTTAACTTAAGTCTAGATAGTTAATATCTAACCAACCAACACTTTAATTAGTACTCTTAAAACACGTTAATATGATAACACTAACTCAATGCAAGTTGCATTTTGAGCGGTCAAATTAGACCCACCATATTTTTAAAAATAATAATTAAAATATTTTTTAAGTAGCATTTGTTTAATAAAAGCATGCAAATAATTAAAAAACATACAAATTATTCATAAAAAATTATTAATTTTTTTATAAGTTGTCTTTTTCAAGAAAAACATACATTATTTAAAAAAAAATTGTTAAGTGAATTAGGTAGTTCAGGTTAATCTGGCCTAAACCCGTATATTCTGCAAGTTAAATTACTCGGATTACAAATTACTTCTATTTAATAAATTAGTTTATTTTTTTATATTATCAACTCAAATATCCAAACTCTAATAGTAGGTCGACCTATCTCATTCAACCGAGTTTATTTTGACAAGTCTAATATCAATGCTTAGATACTAAAATACAATTAATTAATTTTTTTAATATTATGTGAATAATTACCTATTTATTATTAATATTTTTTTTACGGACATGTATAATACTTAATCTTCATTCCTAGGTAGAATCTTGATGGAAACATTACTAGGCAAAGTCAAATGGTCCTCTATAAAAGATATCATTCCCATCAATGAACATGCCATTAATTAATCTACTTAGACAAGAAAAGTGGCAATGTTGTTGAATCTCTTTCGTCCCATCGTTATCCCTTTGTTTTAAAACTTAACAGAAACAATGAGCTACGCTATAAGAAACAATTTCTTTTTCAGAAAGATAAAACAAACATTATTAAATAAAAACATTGGAATATATAGACAAGCATTTATAGATTCATACCTAACCAATAGGTTTTATATGACTTAGAATTAAAAACTCATTATACATTTTTTTTTTTATTCAAACAAACAGCGTTTTATTTTCAACTTGAAAATAATGTGACTTTGACACGATCGATTATGAAAATCTTAACATTTACTATTTAAAATCGAGGCTTGAATATTATTAATATTTTAGAAACTTTAACAAGTATGAAAACCTTGCATAAAATTATGTTAAGCCAAATTAAGAAGCGCAAAATTAAGGTCTCGTTTGTATTACTTGTCAATTTTTATTTTTAGTTTTAAAATGTATTTTGAAAATATAAACATGTTTGATTAAAATGGTAATTACTTGATTTTTTAGTTGCTTTCAAAATTGTTTCAACCCTATTATAAAAAGAGTTTAATTGGTATGATTGTCAATGTAAAAGATTTTACATTGACATTCAATCGCAACCCTTTATTTGTAGTAAGTTTGTTGACTTTACTAATTAATACTTTAAAAATCATATGAATGAAAAGATGTGATTGAACGGCGGTGTAAAACTCTTTTCATTGTACATACATATTAATTAAACTCTTATAAAAATTGATTTTGATATTTATATCTTTGTTTTTATTCAAGTTCGTTGCTTATTGTCATCACCACATGCTTCCTGCCAGCATTGTCTCTAATCTCCTCTCATCACCATTTACCAATTGTCACTCGTTTCTAGTATTTGGTTGAAGTCTTCAATAACCAACCATTGTTAAGGTGGATTGTCATTGTTAACCTTTATTTTTGGTTTTTTATAGCAATCTCTTATTGTTGGTTAGCAACACTACTCTCCAATGTCTAACTATTGTTAATTGGTGTAGTCATTACTAATTGTAGTTTTTTTATCACCAGAAAGGAGGAATTTCTATGGATTGAAATATGAGAATAATGTTTTGTAATTTGAATCAATAAAAGGTTATTTTTATAAATTTAAAAAACTTAAAATAACAATAGTTTTGATTTTTATAATTTTGAAACTTAAACCCTAAACAGCCAACATAAGGTTTCAAACAGAAAGCAATTTAAAAAGTTATCAAGTTTAGAGAATAAATGAAGATTAAGTGAATAAGTAATTTGAGAATAATTGTGATTAAGAAGTGATAAGTTAAGTTTAAAGATTTTTCCAAAAAAAAGTTCAGTTTAAAGAGGTTATAGAGATTAACAAATGAAAAAGTAATAATTGAAGAAAAGTAATTTTGTATTAAAACAAGTGAGAAGTTGATGGATTGAAGGGTAACAAGGGAGGCCTTGCCACCTCCCAACCATCGTTTATATATGTATGGAAAAAATATTTAATATATATATATATATATATATTATTAAATTAAAATAAAATACAAGAGTGAATATAAAAGACTTAGGACTTGATTGATTGATTTTGTTTTTTTAGTTTTTGAAAAAGAATTTTAAAATGGTTTGCAAAAACCATTTTTTGGAAGAAAAAAAATTTATTTGATAAGTGTTATTTGAAAATTGTTTTAAAGATGTAAAAATAATAAAAAATGTTCATATTTATAAAAATGCCATTAATGAAAAGCAAAAAATAATATATTATCATTGTATTTTGAATTTTCAAAACAAAAAATAGAAAACTAAAAAGCAAAATTACCCACCGTTGGTTCTGTTTTTTAGTTTTTAAAGCCTATAAAACCATAACTGTTTTCAAAAATTGTTTTAAGAAAATAGTATCCAAACAAGTCTTTTAGTTTTTAAATACTAAAAAACTAAAAGAAATTAATTAGTATGCATTGCAATCTAAGTTTTTTTACGCTACCATTCAATCATAACTTTTCATTTATGGTAAGTTTTTTAATTTACCAATTAATACTTTAAAAATCATTGTAATTCAACATCAATGTAAAACTCTCTTATGTTATCAATACATACTAATTAAAGTATTACTAAAAAAAATTTAATAAAATTGTTGTCAAACAAACATTTACTATTTATCTTCACTATTTATTTTCTTAAAATTTAAAAGGTGTAATAAATAACTAATCTCAACATTAGATTTTAAAAAAATGAATAATGAGGATAAAAAGTAATTAAGTGCTTGTCTGACAGCAATTTTATAAAACTGTTTTTAGCATAAGTTTAATTAGTATCTACTGACAGTGTAAGTAAAGATGACAACGGGGTGGATCAGAGGCGGGTTTGTCCTCTCCATCCCCGTCCCCGGAAAGTGCAAGGTGGGGAAGGGAGCAAGTATAAAGAAGCGAATATGAACACTACAAGAAAATGTATCTTTTATGATGACAGTAATCATCACTAAAAGTCTAAAAACTCCTCACTAAAGATAATTAGTGACGATTCTTTTATTGGTCTCGTCACAAATAAGAGAGTCAAGGTTAAATTAGTGACAAAATCTGTAGAAGTCACAAATAAAAAGTTTATTGTGACAAATATATCGTCACTAATATTTATATGAAATAATGACAAATTAAAGTTGCCACAAATAAAAAATATTTATTGTGATGAATATATTGTAACTAATATTTGTATGTAATAATGAAAAATTAAAGTTGTCACAAATAAAAAATATTTATTGTGAAAAATATGAAATCTCTTATGATGACAGTAATCATTACTAAAAGTCTAAAAACTTCTCACTAAAGATAATTAGTGACGATTTTTTTATTGGTCTCCTCAGAAATAAGAGAGTCATTAGTGACAAAATATGTAGAAGTCACAAATAAAAAGTTTATTGTGACAAATATATCATCACTAATATTTATATGCAATAATGACAAATTAAAGTTGTCACAAATAAAAAATATTTATTGTGATGAATATATCGTAACTAATATTTGTACGTAATAATGAAAAATTAAAATTGTCACAAATAAAAAATATTTATTATGAGGAATATATCGTAACTAATATTGTATATATTAGTGACAAAATGAAGTTGTCAAAGATATATAAAATAATACTAATAAGTTAATGATACCATTAAAATTTGATAATAACAATGGTTATTATTATTAGTGTCAATTTTCTCACAACTAGTTATTAATTTAACATTTTTGTAATTATTTTTAAATCATAATTATTTTCTAATTGCTACTAAATTATTTTTTAAATACAATAATAAGAAAATACGTAAAAAATATGATAATAATAAAAATAAAATATATAAATTTTAACATTAAAATATAAATTATCTATTACATGTTCAATGATAAAAGCTAAAACACAATAATATTGTAAAGCTAAAACATACATTATATCCTTGTTAAATCACTTCACTATATGATTCTCTTGTTACACACACAAAAAAAAAAAAAATACTACAATATCATAATTTTGAAGTTAATCAAACTATTCCAAAAGTGATGATGACAAATAGTAGCATCTTTAGGAGAGCTTCAATCCTGTACAAAAAAGAAAATAAGTATTTGACAAAAAATAAAGTAATTATCATTTTTAAATATCATATATGTCATGATAAAAAGGTTGATACAAGAAACTTCAAATAATAACAAAATAAACATAGTTCATTAGTCAAAGGACTTGAGGTAATAATCCATATAATAGCAATTGTCCCAATAAGTCAACAATGTGACATTTAACCTCATTTGCAACATTTTGTTTCATTTTCTCTTTTTGAGTTTCTAAAGTCAATTGTTGGGCATTAATGAGTTCTCTTTGGGATTGTAGTTCCAACTCTTGTTTCTTTGTGATATCAGTCAATTTTTGCACTTCCAACTCTAAATTATTTGCCCGATTTTATGCATTCTCAAGTTGATTTTGAACAATTTGTAAAAAAAATATAGTTAGAATACACTATTACATTACTAGTTATTTGTTAACAAGAAATAAAATAAAATAAAATGAATTCAACAAAATGCATATTTAGTTAGCAAATAATATGTCACATTATTTAACATTAACTATAAAATGACCTTATTGAACATGAAATTAATTATTACAAAATTATTTAATTTAAATATACATAAGATTTTAAGGTAATAAAATTAATTTAGGAATAAATGTTTTTTACATGCTCATTTAATTCAAAAGTAATCATCAATGAATATTTTAATGGAATTTTTATCCATTTTCAACCAATAATGACAATTAGAAATATAATTATAATTATTGAATCTAAATAATCATCATCTCATTGAATAAATAATTATAAGAAGTGATATCATATACATAGATATATGGACATTAAGCCATAAGCTAAGTTTCTAGGAATATTTCTGTTTATTCAAACATAGTGTCTTTCTATATGGAATGTTATACGTGTCCATCTACCCATGTTTTCAATCAAATTAGGACCATCTAATTTCCTAAGTAAAGATGCATATGAATAGGTTACACCGTTATGCATTGATCAAAGTTTCATTTACGTGATTAATTATGAGCAAGAGCAAATTAAATTAGCATACAATAAGAAATGACTTTATATTTTCTAATCAAAATTAACTTACCATAATTTTTTCACGATTTGTAATGCACCAAGTTTCGTTTGATCTCATACATGTGGCCTTCCACACTTCCACAGCATCTGTCATTTATCTAATTTTGAATCTGATTTCTAATAAAAAAAAGAATAATAAGCTAATGCATAATTAATTGATAATTTTGACTAACTTAATTTATATTAACACCAAATCTCACATAAAAACAATCATAAATAAAAATGAATCAGTTTTTAACTTATATAATATAAGAACATTGATATAAAACATTAAAAATATTACCATTTCAAATGCCTTTTGCACAATTGATTTTGTGAACATAATTGATTTTATTTCTTGTTTGCTACAATTAGCTTTGTTTTGCAAGCTTCATTCCTATGTAAAAGTGAATAATTTAATATTATAAGCATGAAATTATAAAAAAAAATTAAATTTAAAATATTAAAGCAATTTACCTGAAACTTTGAACCATTCCACTTATTGTTAATTAGCCAATTCCAATCTTACGAGGATACATATTTTGGCCTACCCTCTTGTTAATATAAACTTTATGTAAAGGATAAACCTTATTTTTATATTGAGATTGCATTTGCTTTATAGCGTATTCTTTAACCCTTTCAGACAAATTTAATGTCTCCTAATATCATGTGTAAATATAAGAAAGAATAAAAATAAATATTATTAAAATATATTATCAACCTATTTGAATATATAATTAATATGCAATATATAAATAAAAAATAATGATGCAACAAATATTTATACTAACCTTCGTGCATTTCCACATTTCATTTATATTATTTTTAGATATTGTTCTGCATTGATTAATTTTGAGACATGGGGTAAATGATTTGGTTGAGACTCGGTAACTTGTTTCTCAAAAGAATGAGATGTTAATATATCATTAGAAACTCTTTTAGAATTTAAGCTCAATGATTCTACAATCTGTCAATTACAAAATTAAGGTTAAAAATTAAATATAAAAAGTAAATTAAATGAGTGTAAAGAATATCATAAATATTCACTCAATTAACTAGCAAATTAGAATTTTGTAATATTAATTAAATTTTAAAAATAATGTATAATAAAAAAATAATTTTAGTGACTAAATGTAAAAATAACTTACGTCTTCATCCATACATAGGGGACTTAAATCGCAAAGGATCAACACAGATAAAATAGAAAAAATGAAGCAATGGTAAAATGAAATTTCACTTGTCCCTAGAAAGTGAGTAAATGCAACGTCATTTGAATGTCTCACTAATGGTTGAAGTAGTATTAATGTAGAAAAAAAACCATTAACGTCTTTTCATCATATGCAAATTATTTTTTTAAATATATTTTTTCATATTTTTTATGAAATATATATTAGGTTTAAAATATAATTAGATGAGGAAAGATGATGAAACATCAAATATGTAAATAATTGGTGTAAGACTATTCATCATTGAAGAGACTAATATTTAATTTTAAATATTAAAAAAAACAGCAAGTGGTAAAACAAACTTTATTATTCTCGAAAGGCAAGTTAACTTAGTGACAAGTGGAAAGGATGTACAACAAGAAAAAATAAAAAAGAGTAAGCTCCCAATAGTTCAAGCGCAATCATAATTAATGTACATACAAGCATATTGATCAATGTACAACACTTCATCTTTTATGATTTTCAGAGTATGATATATTAACATTATAGTGAATAAGTTTCAAGATTTACCTTCCTTTTCTATAACCTAAAAGCATTTTTAATATTAAATTCGTCATCTTTGTCATAGTTGTATTTTTTACTTGAAGTATTTGATCCAAATTCTTCTTCATGTTCCAGTATATAATCTTCATCATCTTCAACTTTCTTCTTATCCTTAATCTTAGAATTTTGAGTTAAGCTCTTAAGAAAAGAAGCTATTTGGGGTAGTCTTAAAGCTTTTAATCTTGTTTTACTCTTTGCAATTCTTTAGATCTTTAGTTTCTCATAGTCAGAAACTTCTTACTTTGACATTGTTTTCCCTTGTTGACACAAAGAATAAGTCTTTAGTAAATTTTTTATAAAATTAATCTAATTTAAAGTTAAATACACAAAAATAATAAATATATTAACAAAATCAAGAAAAAAATTATAATATAAAATTTAAGTTAAAGAACAATTTGGATGTAGAACTATCACATATAATTTATTTTTTACATGACAAACATTTTAGTTAGATGATTCTTAGAATAAAAGAAAAAAATATATAAAAGATATAGATTTTAATTTAGAAAGATAAATAAAAAAAATGTTTTGGAATAAGATGAGGAACTGCAGAATACAGTTATGCAAGTTAAGGGGGAAAAATAAGGAAACGAAAGGAAGAATGAGCTAGCAGAGCGAGCAACCACTGTTGAATAAAAGAAATAAACAAAAGAATGACAAAAAGAATTAAAAAAATGAATGGTGCAATATTGTAATTACCTTATTAATTTCAGCATTCAAAACTTGAACTTCAATTTGAGGATATAGTTACTTATGAATTTTGTCCATTTTTTAACCTTTTAATGAATTTAAGCATTTTGCAACTTCTTTTTCATCATCAATTTAAGTATTTTGAATGTTTTATCAATATTTGAGGTTGAAGAGAAAAATTGTAACACAATTCCATAAACATTGAAGAGTGAAATCAATATAAATTTTAACACAATTCCATAAATACCAGTACACAAAACAACCATAATTAAGGGTAGAGAAGTGTGTATATATTGTGTATTGTTTTCTAACTCTTTTGTTTTCTCCCAATTGCAAACCATAGTTAGTGTATGGTTTTTGCTCTCTTGTTTCCTCTCAATTGCAAATCACAGAAAACAGATATTGTTAAATGAGAGAAAAAAAAAGTGCAAAGTTGAAACTTTTTTCCAAGTCAACTTTGGCTCCCATTCTTTCCCTCCTTGTTTTTCTTTTCATACAATCTTTCCCTTCTTCTTTTTCTTTTCACACAATTTCCCCTCCTTATTGATGAACGTGAGAAAAAATCAACACAACTTCTTCCCTCCCTATTTTTTTTTTTTGTTTTTACTAAATGTGTTACTAGTGGGAGAATGTAAATTTTGTAACTTCCCTATAATTGTTAAATGTAAATGTTTGTTTACCCTTAAAAAAACAACTTGGGATATGCAATGGAATATTCAGTTTTTAATCTTTTATTCAACAAAATATTTTAATCCATAACAATAAAAAAAAGATAATAAAAGAAGTTTTTAATCTTTTATTTAACAAAATCTTTTAGTCCTAATTTCTAGGAGGTAACAAACATTAATCATAGTAAATGTTAGTAATCTTAAACTTTAATTTTAAATTTTGTAGTGTTACATAGTAAAATAAAATTTTAAAATGATTATATTTTAGTGTTAAATGTTTAGGATCCAGTTTTTTAATTAAAAGTAAAAATATATTTTTTATTTTTAATATGAATTTGAATATTTAAGATTTGATAAAAAATTTCAATTAAAAATATTCTTCTAAATATTTGATATATAATAAATATAATAATCTAAAAAAAATTTAAAATAAGTTTTTTCTTTTATTTGAACTTGTTTTTACGATTAGGTTATATGAATAAAATATTAAAAATGAAAGTAAAATGTTTTATCCATTTTTCTTGCCTAACTTCTCCACTTCTTTATTTTTTGAAAAAAAAAATATAATTTTAAAATAAATTAATTAAAATTTGATTTACTATACCTAATATCGTGGATTAGATAATTTAGTTATTGAAACATATATTATTTTTAAATTTTAAAAACTATATAACTTTAGATAAGATTAATTAAATATATATATATATATATTAATTTTTTAAATATATTTTTTTAGTAGGGGTTGATTATATATAGTTAGGTTATATGTCTTTTTTTTTTATCTTCTCAATGCTTCTAGTGGTGCAACAAGTTTGGAAATTTATTATAACTCATACTTTGCATTAGTTATATATATCCTATTTACTTTACATGTTTGCTTCCCATATGAGTTGATGTGATTAGTAATTTTTTATTCATAATTTAACGAATTTTTGGTGAAAACTTAAACATATAGAGAAATTAGTGGTGAAGGATACAAATCATCATAAAAAAATATTCAAGTAAATTGGATTTAAGGTATGCTATCTTCATTTTTATTTCTCCAAATATAAATTAAGAATTTGCTGTTTTTATTTTTATTTATTTTCCTTTATACGTGTGTTTTAATATCATTAGTTTTTTTAAGGGGAGCTTTGTATTAGTTTTCAAAAATATAGAAAAACTATGTAATTCAATCCCATAAGTCATAATTTGAATTTATTTTAGCATTAGGTAATGAGTAAAGTACTAATAAAATAGTTTGTTATCCATGTTTTAAGAATTATATTTTTTTTAGCTAGTTAGTCATTTGAAAAAAAAAATTGATAGTAAAACTAAAAAGATAATGAAAGAAGTAGTTACAAAGAAATAGTGTAAAAACTCAAAGAAGTTACAAGTAAAACAAATTAATTAAAAATAAAAAAAAACTCTGGAAGATAATAAAAGAAGTTTTTAATCTTCTATAAAATTAAATCTCTTAGCTCTAGTCCACTCATTAAGAATTTTAAAGTTAATTTATAGTATAAAATAAGAAAATAAAATGTTTAAAAATGCTTATATTTTATTATTAATTTTTTAGGTTTGGGTTTTAATATTAAAATTAATTAAATATATTTTTAATCATTAATTTGAATATGAATTAAAATTTTTAAAATTCATTTACTTTTAACTTTATCCTAAAAAATGTTCTCCTAGTTTGAATTTGATAATTTTATAATGATGTATATATGATATATAATATATAATAATAATAATAAAATTTATAAGATATAATAATAATAAAACAAATTTTTTCTTTCATTTGAATTTGAACTTGATTTTACAATTAGTGATAAGAATAAAAAATAAAAAAAATATAAAATGCAACCATCTTGTATATTCTTTTTGTCTAACTTCTCGATTTTTTTTCAAAAAAATATGAAATTTTAAAAAATTAATTAAGTTTTAAATTTACGATCCAAAACCATGGGATAAATAATTTAGATAATGACCTAAAACTGATGAAGGACCATCCTTGAGGTATCAAATAGGACCCATCACAAGGTCCATGGCAAGAAGAATAGAAGAAAAGGAAGGTCATACCACACCAAGAGCATTGATGGTCACATGTGCGGATTTTGGTGCATCTACCTAGTCTTTTGCTTGTTTTCCTTATTTTTCCCTTCTATTTTTGGGAACCTTAATCACTTAGGATTTCATTGTGTATTTTTATTTAGCCTTTGTATTATGGGGCAAATTAGTTTAGGATTTATTTTGGGACGTAAACCTTGACTTGTCAGGTCAAAAGTCCATTTCTTTCATTTTCTAGACATAAGGATATTTTAGTCATTTAGGGGGGAGGGACCTGACCTACATTTCATTTGAGGTTCATTTAGGGTTCATTTGAGAGGCATTTAGCTCTCAAATTTTCATGCAAATGGCCTAGAGGTCTCCCACCTTCTCTTTAAATACCCTAGGTTAGACTACATGTAGCCACGTTGGATATATTAGATATTTGAGAGAGTTTTCCTCATCATTCCTCTTCCTTAGTCATTTAGGGATCTCTTGGGCTCCTTCCTCTCCTCTCTACCTTAGAGGGAGCTTGGGTCTCCCTAGGATTGACCTTCACCCTCTCCAAGTGAAGTGAGCTAGCCAAAGAGACACCATCCAACCATCACCATCCAAAACACCATTCTTTTGTCTCCATTTTTCATGAGCCACTTTCACCCTTCATAACCCCCATTTTCACACCTATTTCAGACCTTAAAGAAGATCCATTCAAACATCTCATCTTGGAGAAGAGTTGGTGACACCATGAAGAAGGTGGAGCCATCATGTTGTATCAAGAGCTAAGGTGGTCTTCAAGGGTAACTAGTGTTCTTCTCCATGGGATAAATAATCTAGATAATGACCTAAAACTCTTCATGTTTAGATATTAATTTGTATTAGATAGTAATAAAATAAAAACTTTTCCATTTTATTAGCTTATATTTTAAGTTTAAATTCTTAGAGTACCATTTTTTTTAAAAAAAAAGAAGAAGTTATATTTGATTTCAAATTTTTAAGATTAGATACAAATATTAAAAAGATTTCATTTTTTGGATCTAAATTCAAGTTCTAGAAATAGATGATAAATATCAAAGTGAGAAAGAATGAAATTGTTTATTATATGAATTGACATGTTTTAGTGAGTATTGTTTCTAATTAATTAACAACACGACTTTAATTTTGTTTTATTTGTATTTTCTATATTTATAATATTGTTTTATAGATATGAGATTAGATAAAAGTTGGATACAAATTTCGGATAGAACCAATCATTTATATGAGAAGGAGTTTTCGAATTTCTTGAATTTTCTTTTGGTGACTTTGAGGATGAGAAGTTGCTTCGTTGTCCATGTAAAAAGTGCAATAATGATCTTTTTCATTCTTGAAAAACTATATATCAGCATTTGTCATAATTGGAATGAGAAGAAGTTATGTTATATGGGAGCATCATGGAGAAATAATGAGTGAATCTGATGACGATGACAATGATGATCAAAATATTTGTGATGATGGACTTCATGACATGTTAGATGATTTGGGAAGTGCTATGAATATCGATAAGAATAAAGAAAGTAACGAAGAAAATTATACAACTAGCACTAATGTAATGATAAAGTTGGTGAAGAAACAAATAAGTTTTTGAAATTATTGGCGGATGTTGAACAAGAACTATATCCTGGTTGTAAAAACTTTTCTACATTATCATTCATTGTTCAATTGTTGAACATTAAATGTCTTTATGGCTCGAGTGCAGTTGATACTTTACTTTCTTTATTGGCAAAAGCATTTCCACTAGGAAATAGAGTTCCTATATCTTATTTTGAGGTTCGGAAAGTTATACGTAAACTTGGTCTAGATTATGAGAAAATAAATGCTTGTTTGAAGGATTACATTCTTTATCGAGGTGATTATTCGAATTCTACATTTTGTCCAACTTGTGCTACTCCTCGGTACAAAGATAAAAAAAACTTCCCTATAAGATTTTGCGCCATTTTCCTTTAACACCAAGGTTAAAACGGTTATACATGTCTTCTCATATTGCTACAAAAATGCGATGGCATAAAGATAGATAATTCGAAGAAGATGAATAATTAAGAATCCAGCTGATTCAATTGCATGGAAGAATTTTGACTCTAAATATTCATCCTTTGCAACAGATCCGGGAAATGTAAGACTTGGATTAGCTAGTGATGGTTTTAATCCATTTGGAAATATGAGCACTAAACATAGTGTTTGGCCAGTTGTTTTAGTTCCTTATAATTAGCCACCTTGGATGTGCATGAAAGATCCTTATTTCATGATGTCACTACTTATTCCAGGTCCTAAAGCTCTCGAAAATGATATTGATGTTTATTTGAAACCTTTAATTGATGAATTAAAAGAATTGTGGGAGAAAGGTGTAGAGGCATATGATGTGGTTACCAAAGAATATTTAAGTTGCATGCATGTATTCTATGGACCATTAATAATTTTCCTGCATATGGAAATCTCTTAGGATGGAGTACTAAAGGAAAATTTGTTTGTCCTTTTTGTAACACGGATACGTGCTCGTTATGGCTACTAAATGGTATAAAATTTTCTTATATGGGAAGTCGCCGATTTTTGCCACATGATCATTCTTGGAGAAATTGTGCAAAAGCCTTTTATGGTAACAAAGAAAAAGCTTTGGCCCCTAAACCATTATCCAGAGATGATATAGTGGAACAATATCAACAGTTTGACCAAGTTAGTATTTTTCATTTGTTTTTTATTATTTCTACTAACAACTAGGTTTTTTTTTTGTTTCTGAGCTAACAACTAGTTACAGTGTATATTTTCATAATGTTGGTCCATAACAATTAATTATTTTAACCATATTAATTAAGAATATTATAATTAGTATATTTTGTGCTTGTTTGGAAATAGTTTTATAAAACTATTTTTAGTATTTTAGTTTTTAAAAACTGGAAAACTTGTTTGGATAGTGTTTTGTGAAACAGTTTTCAAAAACAGTTCTGGTTTTTTAATTTTTAAAAACTAAAAAATCGGAACAACTGAAAGTATTTTTGCTTTTCAGTTTTTTATTTTTGTTTTGAAAACTCAAAATACAATCAGAATATGTTGTCTTCTACTTTTCATTAATGAAATTCTAATAAATATGAACAAGTTTTTTCTATTTTTACATCTTCAAAATAGTTTTCAAATAAAACTTGCCAAACAAGTTTTTTTTTTCTTCCCGAAAACAGTTTTTGAAAATTATTCTTGAGAACTCTTTTCAAAAGCTAAAAACCAAAACCAAACCAATCAAACCCTTTATCTTTTATAACTAATCTATTTTAATAATTATTTTAAAAGGAATACAAAATTGAAGATTTAAATTAATGAGTACATAATAATCACTTCACTTATTTATTCAATAAAATAGATGAAAACCTTAAAATAACTAAAAGATTTCAATTGAATAAAGAGATTTATTTTTATATAATATTCAATTGAATTAATTCTTTTTTTCTTTTTTAGGTGATATTTGGTAAATTTAAAAAGAAAAGAAAGAGAAGAAAGATTCAATTACCTTGGAATTGAAAAAAGAAAAGCATTTTCTTTGAATTGACTTATTGGAGTAGCTTAATGTTACGACATATTTTAGATGTCATGCATATCGAAAAAAATGTGTGTAATAATATAATAGGAACGCTGATGAATCTTGAAGGGAAGACAAAAGATAATATAAACACCCGTTTTGATCTAGAGTGCTTGAATGTACAGCCTGAGCTTTACACAACTATGATTGAAGAAGGTAAATAAACATACCAATATGCATGTTATACTATATCATCTAAGGAAAAGCAAGCCTCTTATCAATTTTTAGTTGATTTAAATGTTCCTGATGGTTATTCATCCAATATTTCTCGATGCATTAATGTCAATGAGGCAAAAATATCTGGAATGAAATGTCATTATTGCCACGTATTTTTACATCGTTATCACCCACTTTCAATATGTGGTGTTCTACATAAGGAAGTCTCTGAGACATTAATAGACATTATTTCTTTTTTAGAGAGTTATGCTAAAAAACATTGAGTTTGGAGAACTTAGACTTGCTAGAAAAACAATAGTTTTAGCCTTATTTAAGTTAGAGAAAATATATCCTCCTTCTTTTTTTGACATAATGGTTCATTTACCCATTCACTTAGCAAATGAGGCAAATATCGCTAGGCCAATGCAATATCGTTGGATGTATCCTAATGAAAGATACTTGTGTAGACTTAAATCATATGTGAGGAATAAGGCTTGTCCAAAGGGATGTATTGTTGAAGCTTATGTAGCACAAGAATGTGTAAATTTATGTTCTAAATATTTAAATTATGAAGGTGACCAAATGAAAAAATCAAAGTCGACAATTTTTTCACAAGTTGGCAAACCATTACTCGAAAAAAAATGTTGAGTTAAGTTTAGTAGAATGAGAATAAGCCAACTTATGTTCTTAAAAACTGTTATGAATGGTTGCCATTTATTAAGTAAGTAATTTTCTTAAATACAAATTTATATTTATTATAATTTATAAGTTCATATATTTATTATATATGTTTACATTATTAGACTACACAAATAAGAATTAGAGAAAGAGAAACCACAATATGTGAAAGAAAGGCACGAAAAAGAATTTTGTCATTGGTTTAAAAATTGTGTAAGTGTAAATTTATATATGTCCATTATTATATTACTTTAGTATATCAAAACTTACATTTTTTTTTCTTTTACAAGTTACCCTTTTAAAAAATGATGTAGAAGAAAGAATATATGAATCATTGTTTAACTTAGCTTATGGACCTCATACACGAGTTTTTCAGTATACAAGTTATCTTATAAATGGTTAGAGGTTTAATATAAAGGATCGTGATATGCATTTGAAATCACAAAATAGTGGAGTTTTAGTTAGAGGTGATGAGAATTCGGGTAATTTAGACTACTTTGGTGTCTTAACAGATACTATTGAATTGAGTTACCTTGATAAAAATAATGTTATTTTATTTAAATGTGATTGGTGGGATGTGTGTTCCAAGAAAGGCTACAAGAAGACAAATATGGATTCATTCTTATCAATATTAATTGTAAGTTAAGGACTAATGAGTCATATGTCTTAGCTAGTCAAGTTCAACATGTGTATTATGTTAAAGACACCAAGGATCCTAATTGGTTAGTTGTTGTAAAAACAAAGCCTCGAGACTTGTATGGTATGCCTATGGAAGCTACAAATGAGGTATGTCAAGAAAATGAAGATATTGGTTCAATCTCCTATGCATCTAAAACTTCAAATCATGAACAAGTTTTCTTTAGATAGAAATTATTTAGCTCAATTCATTGCTAATGGAAAATCGGTGATGCCTATGGAAGTCGTTGACAGTAAGGAAGAAAGTGAATCAAGTGATTACAAGTTTGATTCAACAAAGGATGAAGACAATAAAAACATCTCTAAAGATGATATAGATGATGATTTTTAATATTTTTTATTATTTTGTAGAATAAACTTTATTATCAATTATCTACCATGATGTTTTTGAATTATATTTGGGGCCAATTGTAGATGATTGTTAGATGTTGGGATCCAACATAGTCGAGATTCTATCTATAGTGTTGATTTTGTTTGTCTCAACCTTCATTAAAAAAAATAAAATCTTTACTATAATCTTAATTATGCATATGATGACTGACTTTATATTATAGTCTAGATATTTCTTTTAATTTGCAAATGAACTTATATTTTATACCTTAACATTTGTATACAATAATGAATTAATAGAGATAATAAATGAAAGATTTAATTTGATATACAAATAATAAAAAATAAAAAAATGATTTTAAATTTGATATATTAACTTTGATATAATATATATTTTTATTCAATTAATATTTTACTATAACAAAAAAATAGACTATATATGATAAAAATAAGGGGGAAATCTTTGAAAATATTATTAATAAAAAGGAATACTCGTTCATTTTTCAAAATACTTATTCTACCTTTCACCTATTTGAAAATTAAAAATTAAACTATTTTATATCATAAGAGAGACTTGAATCCAAAACATCTCCCTCCCCAAACATAAATTTTACCACTAGATTAATCTTATAATTTTAAGCAAAAAACTATTTTAAAATATTGATATTACAACATACATAATTATCCCACTATATCTATGATCTATATATTATATACTATATTTATACTATTAATAAAGGAAATATCCTTTTTTATGTTCACTTTTCAAAATACTTATTATACTCTTATACTTATTTGATTAAAAAATAAATTACTTGGTAGTAGGAGGGACTCAAACTCAAAACCTCTTCCTCTCCAAATGTAAACGTTACCATTAGATCAACCTTATATTGATATCCAACATACATAATTGAAGTAAGTTACATGGTATTTCTATATTTGGAGGCTATACATTTAACCATTTAACTTAACTGTAGTGAACTTCTGTTTTGTCATAGCAAAGATAACAAATTTCTTAAAACTTCAAAAAATTAATTATTTTAAATTATAAAAGAAACTACTTTTATTGTAACAAATTTTCTGTACTTTTGTATGATTTCTATCTTTTAATTAATATATATATATATAATATCACAAAATCAACTTACGGATAAATTTTAAGAAAAAATTAAAATTTACGGTTATATTTTTGTTAACAATTACATTTAATTTGTTTAGTACACGATTTCAACATGGTTATACAATAATTTTTTTTATGAATTTGGTTGTATAATAATTAATAATATGTTAGTATATTAATATTAAATATTTATGATAAATTATTATAAAAAATTAAAATTATTAATATTTTCTAAAAAAATATTTTTTTATAATAGTCTCATGAATTGTAATATTTGTGATGTAAACAATTTATTGCTACACTAGTTTTATGTCTCCAAAAAAATTATATTAGTGAGAAATTAAAAATTATTTGTCACAATTATGACATTAGTATATTAGTGTAATTTTTTGTAACAAACATATTTTGGTCATCATTAATAGAATTATACTGACAACTATTTTTCCATCACTATTGTAGACAAAAATAAAATAGAGTCACAAATAATATATCATTAGTGATATAATTTGTTTTCATCACAATTTATAGTTGTGACAAACATATTTTAGTCACTATTAAGAAAATTATAGTGACAACTGTTTTTTCGACACTATTATAAATTATATTAGTGATAAAATAAAATATGGTCATGAATAATGCATTATTAGTGACAAAATATGTTTTCTTCACTATTTTATAGTCACTAAAAATCTCATTTCTTGTAATGAATTTTAATCTTTGTCCTCATCCCGTTGGATATTATCAGGTTCAGGTATCCCTGCAGGTATTTCGTTATATTATATTTTATAATTTATATTTGAATTTACTTATAATTTATTAATAAATTAAATTATATGTTAATTTATTAATCATTAAATGAATTATATACTAAGTTATTAATTATATTTTTGTTTTAATTATTCACAAGAATGTATATTTGTACACAGACATGTGAGATTTTTGTTTAACATATAAGCAGGACAGGGTGGGGCAAGGACTAACAAACTTACACTCGTCCCCATCTCAGATTAATTTAGGTGAGGACAGGACAAGGACCAACAATGCAAGTTTTTCCTGCCAAACCAGGGTAGGGACAGAGCGATACTCACAGAGTCGATATAATTGTCATCTCTAAGTTTAAGAGAGTTTTATACTGACGTTGAATCATAATTTTTCATTTATATAACTTTCAAAGTATTAATTAGTAAAAACAATAAACTAAGCATATGGTAAGTTTATTTACTTTATTAATTAATACTTTAAAAGTCATATAAATGAAATGTTATGATTTAACGTCCAAAGATAGAAATTAAACTCAATTTAGTTTACATGTATGGATTCAAGTTAGTGAAAGGAAACAAAATAATAAAAAATTAATATAAAACATATATATATATATATATATATATATATAAAATTTATTAATCTGTGTAAAATCATGAATAAAAACAAGCCATGTTAGAATCTTAGTTTATTATATGCATCTATGCTATGAGACTCCCCACTTCTGCACTTTACTAGGTTTGGTTTTTGCCGTTGAGCTTTTGGACCACTTAGAATTTCGTATATAATAGCAAAATAAAAATAAATCTAAACATGTGATTAATTATTATTATTTACTTTCTCAGAAAGGTGATCCAAGTCGATCGACAATGTTGTTCAAAATACATGAGATGGAATTTTTTATGGACAATGATGTTCAAAACTAATGCGTGCCATGTCATCGCAAAAGAACATACATGCCATTTCGATCATAAATTAATTCTTTCTTTCCATTCTTTACGTAAAATTTGTAAATAGACAACATTAATAATAGAAAAAAAAATTCTCGTTTTTGTTTTCTTTAAAACCAAATTCAACATCATATATAAAATATTTTTATTCTTTTTTTTTCAATGCCAACAAAGCATAAGGAAAAGTTTGATTGATGATGTGTGATGTACATCTTATTCATAATTGTGTGATGTACATCTTATTCATAATTGTGTGATGATACATATTATGCATGTAGTTACCTAAAAGAGAAAGATGTGGACCACACATGTAAGCCACTAGCTAGTCAATAACATCAATATATATGTCTTTCGAGGGTACAACTTAAATTGAACACATTGATTGTCGTTTCTCTTCTTTAACATAAAAAGAAAAGTACTTTTGAAAACTTAATTTTTTATGTTTTATTTTTTATAAATAAAAATTTTAGTAAAACCCGGCTCGGGATAACCATAATGTGTGTTGTAGTTACAAATTTGTGGTTCAACTATAATCCACAAAGTTTTCACATTAAGTAAAAATACACAAATTGAAAACTATATAAGTGAGTATATTTATAAATTTAATGGTTTAAAGTTTTGGATTAAAAAGTGATGTTAAGTGGATATGATGTGACTCAAAATTCAATGGTTGATATTTTTTTTATTGTTAATATAATGTAAAATTTAACATATGTGGAAACCCCGTACAACTAAGTCAAGTTTTATATTTTCTTTGAAAACATCTTTTATGGTTTAAATAATTATACAAGAGTATAAATATCGTTTATAAAAAAAATTTATTTATATAAATTAAGTTATTTAAATAATAACTTTAACAAAGAGAAGATTATTTAAATTACTTCATCTCTTGTCCCTCTCTCCGAGCCTGTTTGGATCAATGATTTTTCCATCTTTTGAAAAGATCAACAGCTCTAATATTTTATTTTAGTCTTTTAAATTTGGTTCAAATTTTTTTTGCCGCTCATTTAAAATAATTTTTCAATTAGTTCCTCAAATTTAAAAATGTTTTTTTTATCCCCTTAAATATAAAAATGTTTTTTTAGTTTTTTAAATTTAAAAATACATTCTTTAATCTTCAAATTTAAAATGATATTTTAGTCCTTCAAGGTTAAAAATTAATTTTTAGTTTATTAAATTTAAAATTTTTTCAGTCTCAAATTTTGTAAACTTGATCTAGTTAACAAAAGATATGAACCAACTGTTCGATTGGTCAAATTTCCATTTTATGTAAAATTATCAAAGATATAATTAATTTAACAAATGCTTAATGTTGATTTCATTATTATTTATTAAAAGTAATAAAATATTTAGTTTTTATTATTTTTAATAAATAATAAAATTAATATAATTAAATTTAATTCTTTAAATCTAATTATCTTATTATTCTCAATAATAATGCAATGAGGACCAGAATTTTTGTAACTTACAGTGAATGTGGACCCCTGAACGTGGCCCTATAAGTTCTTATACCCTTCATGGTTACAGCAACAGACCATGCATCTTTGTTCAACACTTAACGATCATTTGTATTGACGTTTTCAAGCCTTTATTATGTCCTGTTTGTTCACATGTATGAAAAAAATAATGTTTGCATAAGTTTTTTGTAAAAAATAATTCACTAAAATTCATTTTGGTCGTTAATATTTAAATATAATTTTTTACTTTCTGAAATTAATTTATTTTTTATATTATTCACAAAATTTTTAACGGCATTAACTAGAGAAAAATGACTAAAAGTGGATTAGATACTAAAACAAATATTTTTTAATTTAAAAGATTAAAAGTGATTTTTTATAAAACTTTAAAAAAAAAACTTATTTAAATAAAAAAATAAAGATGCTATGTCTGCTCTCTCTTATGCATTAAAACAATATGGGATTTTTAATAGCTAGCTAGGAGGATGTCTATGAATGCAATCAATACATTTTTATGATTTAGAGTAGTATAAGAATGAGAAAACTCCTGAGAAATTCTCGTGTTGCATCTCTTTTAGCTTATAAAGAAATACATTACTGTGACGATTGCTTTGGTGCAAGGAGTAAGATTCGATCAAAAAAACTAGATGGAGGAAGGGATAGCGAAGCAAAGGGAAGGTTTGGTTTCAGGATAAAAAATGTTTGCCCGAAGATATTTAGGGTTTCATTGGTTTGATTTTTTTTTAGCTTTTAAAAGAATTTTTAAGAATAATTTTTAATAACTGTTCTCTCAAAGAAAAAAAAAAAAACTTGTTTGGTAAGTATTATTTGAAAACTATTGTGAAGATGTGATAATGAAGAAACTTGTTCTCATTAATAAAAAGTAAAAAACAATCTATTCTTATTCTTTGACAAAAGTTTTATAAAATTGTTTTCAACATCTTAGTATTTAAAAACAAAAAAATCTATTTGGTTACTTTTTTCTTAAAACAGTTTCCGAAAACAGTTTTGTATTTTAGTTTTCAAAAACTAAAAAATAGGAATAATTATAAATAGTTTTGTTTTTTAGTTTTCTATTTTCGTTTTAAAAACTCAAAATATTATAAAATATGCCGTTTTTTGTTTTTCATTAATGGAATTTCAATAAATATAAACAAGTTTTTTTTTACATCTTCAAAATAGTTTTCAAACAGTACTTACCAAACAAGTTTTTTTTTTTCTTTTCTTCCCTGAAAACCATTTTTGAAAATAATTTTAGAAAACTCTTCTTAAAAATTAAAAAACAAAATCAAACCAATTAACCTTAAAGACTTGTACTCCTGTTAAAACCAAACCAGAACAGTTTTCAAAAACTAAAACTGGTTTAAGAAATCACTGCCCAAACAAGTTTTTTAGTTTTTTACATAGTAGAATACTAAAACAATTTTATAAAATTGTTGTCAAACACACTCTTATTATTAATACTTTTTTATGACTATGTTATTGGTATGAAATATGTTTTAATTTTGTCCATGAATAATCTTAGTGAATCACTTTTAGTAAAATCTTCTATTTTAATCATGTTTTTTCTAACACATGCTATACTTAAAGTACCTTGTTTTGAGGTATCGAGTCTAATATTGCCAATTTGTCATTAGACTTCTTGAGAAAGGAAGAAAGTGATCTTATTGCGTATAATCTGTTCTGGATTGTATTCTGGGATGGGAATGGAAGTTAATTTTTTAAGATGATAACATTCTTTCGGATTTGTAGCAACCATGGCAAGATGTTGTCATATATAATTAAGCTTCTGCCAAATAAGTCAAACTTTTCATGATGTGATATTACAAATTAAGAGCAATTTACAAAATATATATGCCCTTTTCTCAAGCTCTCAACATTTTTAGGAGATGGAACGGTACCAGCTTATAGGTGTAATGGAAGTTCAGGGCATTGTTAAGATTTTGAATTATTATTTTTTCAAATGTTGTTTTAATGAATCTTGAGGTTATTAAAACTTTTTTCTCAATGATAGAGTCAAATAAAACCTACCAATGATATTCTCAAGTCTAAAACAAAATTAGAAATTATATAGAAGAGATATCATATGGAATATAGTGATGTAGAGGAAAATGACAAATTGAAAGATGAAAATGTGGAAGGAACTTATTAATGGAGTGTGTTCAATAATGTTGAAATAGAAGATGAAACTTAATGATTTGGAATTTACTTTTTAGACTAGTTTGGTTATTAACTTTTTATATGTTTACTTTGCTTACATTGTGCGTTTTTAATGTGTTATTTTGTTTAATTAAAGACATTTAGACCTTGTGTTTATAGTTGCTGGTTTGTTTGTTAAGTTAAAGGCATTAAGACCATGCGTTATTTGTTTATTTTGTAATTTTGGGTTGAACTTTTCAACTATACATTACCGTAGGTTTGCATAAGATATTTTAAGATTTTAAAAAATTTAAAATACTAATTATCTGCTTTGTTTTGAATTTTCTTCATTTTTTAAATATTTTGTTTAGGTAAATCAATTGAAATTTCTTAAATTTCAAAATTTAAGTTTGGATAAAGTAATTCAATTTTTATATTAACAAAATTAATTTAATTCTTAAATTTCAAATTTTTAATTTGGATAACATTGTGTTTGGATAAAAAATTTTACAAATATAAGGGATTTGAAATACACTAAATTTGAAATCTTTTTAATTCAAATGAATTCTTTTTTTAAAATATTTTATTTGGATAAGGTAATTTAAATTTATTGAATTTTATTTTCTTGATTTGATAGATTATTTCAATTTCTACTATAAATAAAAATTTATTTATTAAACAATATTTAATATTTAAAATATCAATTAAATTGTTGTAGCTAATAAAATAGATATTTTAACTTGATTACAGAAGTGTGGATCTAAATTTAGTTATCAACACAATTATCACAATACCGTAGAGTAAGCCAAAAAATGTTGTCACTAATGTTAGCGAGTTCTGCATTCTAAGAAATGACTTCAACCAATGTTAGCAAAAAGTTTGAACGAGATATCCTTAAAAAATGTTGAAAAGAATTGGTCAAAAAATAACCCTTGTCGATGTCAACTAAAAAATTATTCTAATAAATGTCGATCGAAAAACTTTTAGCCAATGTGAAATGAGAAATAATTTCAACAAGTTTTAGTAAAAGAAAAGTAGGTTTGAAAATTTTCAAATTCCTATTTTTTTTTTTAAGGAACTTGATATTCTACAATTTTAACTAATCAAAATGTCTAGAATTTCAATTTCGTTTAAAATCCTCATCCACAAGATATTTCATCACAAAACATTTAAAATTCCAAATGAAATGAGTTCCCCTTTTGAAATTCTCTATCCAAGCACACTATTAACGTATTTTGATATTTAGGATTTTGGTACTAAAAATTATAAATTGTTAGGTTTGTAATTTCACTATTTTGTTAACTAAATCAATTACGAAGTCACTATGTTATGATTATGAAAATGCAATAATGGAATAATGTAAGGAGTTGTGTTAAATAAAAAAATTCTTGGTATTGTTAAAAGAAAAATTTGAAATTACAATAAAATTAGACAGAATATGGTGACCTAGTCCACCCCAGCCCATTTTTTGTGGTAATTGGTGGGTCAGGCCTTAACAGTCAAACAATGTCTTTTCCAAGCACACAAGACCTCTTTTTCAGTCGTGGGTTCCTAATTAGTGCAACCTTTCCCCTTTAATCTCATTTCAGTCAAATCACTTTTGGAAAGACCCCTATTCTTTTGTGATGTTTGGTCTATTTGCATTTTTTGAACTTTTATGACAGTTACAAATTCTTTGAGGTTTTATTTTTGTGGTTTACTACCATCTTTTGCTTATTCATTTTTAATGAAGAATTCCCCCTCCATCTATCCTAATCCTACTAACATTCTTTTCTAGCATGTTTTTCAGACACCTCTTTCTGCTTACCACTTATCTTTTAGTGAATAACTATCCATTCATCTATCTTGACATTATTCTTTTTTGGAATTTTTTGTTTAAATAATTTTGGGTCTTTACTATTATTGGTTGAAGCTTCCAAATGTCAAATTAATTTTAAGAAGGTTAGAACTTTCTTTGTTTTCATGAATTTTCTTAGACTTGTGGGTATTCTAGATATCTAATATTGTTGTCATTCTAGTAATATTGTTTGACTTCTTCAACATACATGAGTTGATTTTCAAGCTACTATCCTTTTTAGTGGACAATTTGTTTTTTTGTTTTGGAATAAATTTTCTTTTAACAAGTTTCAGCTTAAGGGTGAGTGTTGAAAATCAAAACACATTATTTAGTTTAGTAATAATAGTGTTTGTAGGCACATTATCTTTTATTTAGAGAAAAAAAAATATTCTCTATCTATCCTAACAAAACATTCTCTATGCATGTCACTCTATGTTTTAAAACATCTCCCAAAACAATGTGGAATATATCATAATGTTGTGACTAATGCATTAGAGTTTTATAAGCCTCACATACAACTCGCACAATATGGTGGACCATAGGAGTGTGTTCCTAGATATGGTAATCAAAGCACCTTCCACAATACTATGGAGTAGGCCACAATGTTGTGGCTAATGTTCTGGAGCTTCATATGTCATTGGTATTTTAGTGCATCTCTGACAAGGTCACAGCAGTATGGAATAAGACATAGCGCTATGGAAATCTCACTAGAGTTACATATATCTCACACCCAACTCCCATAACATGGTGAGCTTGACCATAGGAATATAGATCCTAATTTGACCATCAGTATATGCATCTCTAATAGTATCGTAAAGTAGGTTGAAAAACAACCAAGAAAATATTGATAAAAAACTCTAATTGTCATTTATTGACGAAACCCTAACAGAAGTTAGCCAAAAAATTACCATATCATTGTCAATTAAAAAAATTCTAGTTGACTGAAAGAAAAAACTAGCTAACATCAACTGAAAAATAAATTCTTCGAGTCTCTGACTTTGACTAAGAAAACCCTAACTAAAGTAAATAACATCAATCAACGTCAGTAAAAATATTCTAGCCAATGTCAATAAAAAAAACCTCACTAAAAAATAGTCCTACCTAACTTTGGTCTAAATTAAACCTCAATAGAGAAAGGGTAAAGAATTATTTATTTAATAGATTATAAATTCGTAGAATAAATAATGAAGGGAATTAAATTTAAGTTTTTACTTAAGTTACAAATTGATTGGAGATGTAATGGATTTATTAGTTGTCGATACTATGTGGTTATTTTTTGTTATGGTAGAATGATAAGGGAGAAGAGAATAATTATTATTCTTTTGTTTCGGTGGGTTTTAGTTGAGTTTCGGGAAGTTCTAAGATAATCCGTTATTGGAAGGGGTATTGCATTTAACAATTTCTTTTTACTAAATACACCCATGATGCTATATAAATTTCTCTTTCTTTCTTTTTTCTTTTAATTTTCTCGTCCTTCATCTCTGGTTGTGGTGTTTCCTTCTGCGTCCCCATTCTTTTGGTCAGTTGCATGGTTGACTTCAAGTTATTTGATTCGAACGTAGTCTTTTCCATTGCTCTTGATTTTAAAAGGTGATCAATATCGGTATGTCCGATCTTAGTTTTCTAAACTTTTTTTTCTGATCGTTTTTATTCTTTCATTTTCTTTAAAAAGGAGATTCCTTTGAAAATTCTAATTTTCATTGGTTCCTATTGAAATTGAGATTCTTTTCATGTTCCTGTGTAATTTCTTCGGGTTGATTCTTCCCCTTTTGTTTTAATCGGCTTTTGGACAGAGAATAGGTAAGGGAAACTCTTTTATTGATTTTTGTTAATGGACAAGTTATTTGGTAGTTGAGAAATTTGAGCTATTTGACATAATGGATATTTTGACTATATTTTGAGCCATTTAAGATAACATTTATTTTAATTGTGTTTTGAGCTATTTAAGATAGTGGACATTTGATTTTGATTTGAACTAATTGAGTTAACGTATTTATTGATTGTGATGTTAGCTAATTGAGTTAGCATATTTGTTAACTGTGGTGTAAATTGATTGAGTTAGCGTATATTGATTGTGATTTGAGCTATTTGAGATAGCGTATATTGAGATTTCATAATTAAGCTATTTGATATAGCATGTATGTTAATTATAAATGTGTAGTGATGAAGTGTTGCATTGAATGCATAATGATGTGTTAAGCTAATACTTGTTTTGAGAATTGGCATGCTATTGTTGATAGATTATGTTGTGATTTATATTGTGGTGACATATGTGAAATGAGATGCTATGTTGATATGATGAGTTGTTGAAATTGTGTTTGTGGATGATTGGAGATTGTAATTCATTAATAAGAAGTATTAATGAATTGTGTTGTGGATTGTTACAAGGAGGTAACAAAGCTCTTTAGATGATGCATTGAATTAGGGAGGTGGATAAGTTTAAGTGATCCTAGTGCTAAGGCCCTGTGTCTGGCGATGATACAATAGTGTTAGGGCCCTGTGTTGGGTGATGATACACCACAACATATACTCGGATAACAATGTGATGTAGTGTTAGAGCCCTGTTTCAGACAAAGATACACTAGGCATCAGTTGGTTATTCAGTGAGTATGCTCTGACTTCAACTAGTTATCGAATGGGTCAAATAGATACCAGATACCAATGTGGGGAAAGTCAAATGAGTCGTTACCTTGATATCTGATTCAATGTAGTGAGTCTTTCCGGAAAGCGTCAGCTGAATGTTTTGGATGCTTATGTTAAAGTAAAACATAAGTGTGATTGATTGATTGTGAATGTTTATGTTCAGGTGGAGCATAAGTATTAATGATTGGTTGTGAGTGCTTATGTTCAAGTGGAGCATAACAGTGATGATTGATTGTTTACTATCAGTGAATGTATGTTGATGGTACTAAATATAAATATTGTGAAACGTTCACGCTTTATGACTTATGTAATGATATATTGCATATTATGTGAGCTTACCCTTATAATGTTTGTGTTTTTTGTATGACTGTGATGATTGTGCTTTGTATGAGAGTAGATAGTAGTGATGATGTAGAGAGACAGAATACTCTAGAGTGAAGTATGTTGAATTGTGACTGAAAGTCTCAAAAGATGTTATTTTATTCTTCATGTATACAAGAGAGTTGTGAAGAAATATTGTTATTTGAATTTAGAGACATTGTTGTTAAGTTTATGTGATTATTATGTTTTATATAGAAGTTGTGTAAATATGGTGTAAAGAGATAAATGAATTATGATATGCATGTTATAAGAATATAGAGTTATATGTCAGCAAGTTGGTTGGTTTTAATAGCATAGGTTTTGCTATCTATAGGGTCTTGTAGGGTAGCAGGTCTTGCCCGATGAGTTTTAGCCTCTGTCAACCTATTTTTGTAGTTTTGATCTCAACGAAAGGTCTCGCCAAAGCAAATTACACACTGTTTAGAAATAAACAGGTTTTTACCCAATGATGTGTCTCACTGAGTGAAGTCTTTATTACTGGTACAGTCTGATACATGGTCTTCGTTGGGTGAGCTACCTTGGGTCTCCCCAAGCGACGAGGTTCGTTGGACAAGCTGAAATTGTGTATACTATGTTATATTTTATTTTGAACTTTGAAAGTGCTGTAATGTATATTTTAATATTGAGTATAAAGCAATGAAAATTTTATATCTCAGTATTTGAGAATATAGATAATAGTAATTTAAATAATTATTAAGAGAATTTTGGTGTAAATAATATATATAAATTTGGGAGGTTATAGAAAACATCGACTAATATCTACTAAAAAAACCCTTAACACACATTGGTTTGTATTAATTCTGACTGATGTTGGAGAAAAAATTGAGCCAACATTTAGTGAAAAATAACCTTGAACAACTTTAGCAAATGAAAAACTAGATTTTGAAAATTTATAAATTCTTATTTTTAAAAATTTAAAATTCTATGATTTTAACTAATCAAAATACTTTCACATATTCCTATAATTTCAAATTATTTAAACATTCATCATGTAAACAATATTTTATCACAAAACTTTTGAATTTTCTAATAAAAAGAATTCTCTTCTCAAAATTTTCTCTCGAAACTCGAAGTTAAGTAATTAATGTTTTGAATTATAGTATTATGAAAGGAAAAAATAAACAATTAGAGACTTGACCAAAGATGATAAAAAACAAAAATAGAATTCCTAACAGAAATTAATCATAAACAAAATTAATAAATAATATGAAGAAAAAGGAAATTGATGTTGCAAACATCCACAAATATGGAGATGGGTACTTGATGGAAACAAAATAATGTGCATTTTGTTGAACCTTTTTTATCGTCACGGTAGCAATCAAAGGCGGGTCGAGTTGCGCAAATTGAATTGAAAGGCAAGGTAGCCGGAAATTAAGGTTAAATGGTCAATCATTACGATTAATACATGTTTCCTTTGCCCAAACAATAAGATATTGTATAAGTGGTAGTAATTTATATTTTTAACCAAATAATTCATATTATATAATTATTATATAAAATAAACGTTTATATATAAGTTTTTTATTCTTAAAGTTTTACTAAAAAACACTTTTAATCTTTGAAATTCAAAAAAATAATTTTTAGACTTGGAATTAATTTTTTTTATTAACGTTGTTTGTTTATAAGTTATGATATATTTGGTTGCACCGGATGTGAAATTGAAGATTAAGAGTGTTTGAGCTGAAGAGGAAAGTGATTTACGAGTACAAAAATATGTTTTCTATTACCAATTTTTTAATGGCGTTGTTCGTATTTTGACAGAACAACTATTCTCTTGATCCTTCAGATCTTGGAGCTCTAGGGGACAAATGTGTACTTGCAAAAGGAACTCTCAGGCCCAAGTCAGTGAAGGAGTAAAAGGATAGAAATTAGAATGTGAGAGATTAGATAGATATCTAAGGGGTCGAGACTCCCTTTAAGGAGGTTTTGACTTCGAGTTATCTTATTTACAGAATTTAAAGTTACCTTTTTTTATAGAAATAAACTTTCATCTTTAGGCCTTTGGTGAGCACCGAGTTGTAGTTAGGATTGGGACGCGAGGCTCTGAGGTGGTGGAGGTCAGTGATCGAGGTCGGGAGATGGTGCCCTATAGTGCTCGAGCTGGTAGTGTCCCGAGGAGAACATTGAGAGGGTACAAATGTTAATGGAAGAAGAATGATTAAAAATAAATCAATGACTAATAAAATATTTTTTAATTTGAAGAACTAAAAGTGATTCTTGGTAAAATTGTAAGGACAAAAGACTTATTTAAATTTAAAAAATATCTTAAACAAAAAATATCATTTATCTTGTATCCTTATAATATTCGATGTTGATATATTTATTTTTAAAATGATGATTATTTTATATTAATATCATGATTAAAAATAAAATAAGAACATTCCAAAGTGCTACACGGAGAATCAGATATCAGAAAGATCTAACGAACGCGGAATGATCATTAACAACCTACCACAAAAACAAGTAGAGACAAGGATATTAAAAATATTGATTTTTTTTTTGTTCACCGAACCACAACAGCAAAATTATTGGTTAAAAGAATATTGTAAAAAGGTAGGAATATTTTTTCAAATTTATTTTGTACAATTATTTTTTACGTATTTATCAAGTGCTCGTACGAACAGGATGAATATTTACGAGTTTATAACACTTATACACTGTTAACATAAAAGAATTGTTTTTTCTTTATATTTAATTATAATTTTATTTATATAATTTTTAAAATATTAATTAATAAAATTAATAAACTTATAATATGTAAATTTTACACTAATTTTTCAACTTTTATCTCACTAGTGCAATTTTCATGTTAGAAAATCTTGACCAGAGCCCTTAGAAAAAAGAAAACTTCCTCTTTAACATCTCTATACTCTGTTGAAGTTCTTCTCCATAAAGTAAACTTTTCCACTAAAATATGAGTTCTGTCAATTTTTCTTCCTCCTGTCCAACATCCATTTAAGAATCGTTTGATGCACATATAATATGATTGGATACCATAATTATTTTATTTTAATTATTTGGTTGTTGCATGAGTAAGGATAGTGTTACCTTGTATCTTATGGTATTTTAAACATTTAGTGTTTGACAAAATTAATTTAATAATTATAGCTAAAAATTAAAAAATATTTGATAAAATTAGTTGAAAATTATAAAATAATAAATAAAGATTTCACTAATAATTAGATTAACAAGGGATATTTAAAATAATTATAATATATTTTAATAATATAAATTAATTATATATTTAAGTTATAAATTGTTATAATTATATATTTAAAATTATAAATTTTTAAAATTACATATTTAAATTATAAATTACTATAATTAATTTAAATTACAATTTTCGATAACTATAAATTCAAATAAATGAATTTGGATCATCTCCTGCAGCTCCTCCCTCAAGCCCTCTCCAACACTATTTTAACTGTTGGATGGTGGATCAAATCTTAATTTATTAATGCTACTTTTTTTAAGGTGTGTTTTTTCAAAATGGTGAGATTTGATCACTAGAGAGAGAAACGGTAGGAGAGGATCCATATTTGAAAGAGATGGTGTATCATGTGAGGAGAAAAAATTAGTGGGGATAATACATTAATTAATAAAGGGTAAGATTGTTAAAAAAAAAATCAACTAATAACTAAAAATAAGATATCTTTTGAAAAAGTTACTTGTAGTAGTTTTTTGGAAAAAAAACTAGTAACTCTATCTAAACGGAGTCAAAATCAACTACCATTTTTAACTAATTTTTCATCTTTCAACAAATTAAAAAAACAAACAAAACACACTTGCATAGTTGTCAACTCTTTAACATTGTCTTTCTTTTCTCTTATAACAAAAAAATTATATATGTTTCAAATTATGATAATTATTATATTATAATTATATTATATTATATAAATAATTATAATATTTAAATACTATAATCAAATATACCGTATAAATTATACATAGTATTTACTCAATATAATATTTAACATATTACATATATATAATATATGTGAAATAATAAAACCTTATATAAGTTTTTTGTCCTTAATGTTTCATAGAAAATCACTTTTGATCCTTGAAATTCAAAAATATTTTTTTTAATCCCTAAAATTAATTTCTTTTTTGTATTAACGTTGTCCTTTTATAAGTTCCGGTGTACTTGACTGTGTTGATGTGAAATTTAAGATTGAGGATGTTAAGATTTAGGAGTAGAGTAATTTATGAATAAAAAAAATCTCTTAGTCAACAATTTTTTAACGGAATTAACAGAAAGATTAAAAATGAATCAGAGAATAAAAAAATATTTTTTAATTTTAAGAACCAAAAGTAATTTTTTCTGAAACATTAGAGACAAAAAACTTATTTAAGCATAATATATAATAGTATATTAATTTATATAATAATATATTATAATATTTTATTTAGTATATATTATATTATATTTGTATTTATAATTATTTTTGGCTATATAATTATTAAAATATTAAAAATTAAATAATATTTATAAAATATTTTAAATATTAATTATATTTTCAAATTATATATTTTTTGTAATTTAAAGGAAAGTAGTTGCATAAAAAATATAATTTTATATAATTTATTTAAAAATATAATTTTTAAAATTTTAATAATTATAAAAATATAATAAAATTCAATTTTTATAATTAGAATACTATATACAAATTTAATTCAAAAGAAATCTTGTAATTTACATACAGTGTATATTATATCATATTATTATCCTATTTATTATCTTGCATGCATTAAAATTATAACATAACTAACTCATATCTTATGTTTTTATCATATCATATATATCATTTATCAGTTTATATAATATTATTTTGATACACACAATTTCATATATCCGCATCACTTAATAATCAAAATCAAAGTAGTTTATAAATATATTTTTCCTTAATCTACATGTCCTTTTAAGATAAAACCTTGATAGATTCATTTAACTCTAAAATAGATAATATTTTATATGTACCAACCATCATGCTATTCCAAACTGGTTATAGAAATATTAGCCTAAAAAAAAACTTGACATAATTATCAATATCATACACGATTTTCATAAACTAGAAAAAAAATTCTTAAAAGTAAAATATGAGTTCAATTTTTATTGATTTTAAAAAATTTATATTTACAATAATTATCATACAATCAATAAATTTACTAATATGATAATCTATAATTAAATAATAACGTTTTTATTTTATCAAGATGTATACAGTTGGCTGTTAACAAAAATCACCTATTAGTTATAGAAAACGAGAGAAAGTTCACACATAAAAAATTGACATTCAGATAAGAGAAAAAAAAGGAAAACATAGAAATAAATCTGACCATTTTTGTTTTTTCAGTAAAAGTAATTTATTTTTAGGCTGTTATAATTAGAAATTTGTCCTTGTTTTGTTAAAAATATGTATTTTTATTTACTTTTTTTATCTTTTTTATTTTTTAATAGTATTATAAAAATTGTTATGCAGTTTTCACATGTTAGCTGTAAATTATTTTATGCATTGTTTTACATGTGTTATAATTTTTTTATTGTTTCTAAATTATCATTACATTAATGAGTTTAAATGTTTATATTTAAAAATTAACTTATTAAATATATTAATTTAAAATATGGTAAGTTAAATTTGTTTTATTTTTTGGTATAAAATACAATATCATTGATAAAAAAATTATATTTAATTCATATTTATTGACTACTATTTGTCAAATACAGTACAAAAATTGTATTACATATCTTCCATGTGAAATTTTTTTTTGAGACAACAACATTTATGCCACATAAGTGGTGTGATTAGTTATTGTTATGATGGATTGAAAGGCTATATACGTTGTCTTTAATGTAAGACAAAAAGTATAACATTTAGGTGTTAATAATAAAATATAAAATTTATTAAATAAATTATATTTATTAATCCACTAAGTAAAAAAAGAACTTTGTACCTATGTAAAATTTAAATTAATTATATTCGTTTTGAAAAATCATTAAAGTTTCTAAAAAAAATACATACGGAAGTTATCTTTAGAGAAGTTCAAAGTTAAACAAAATATTATGATGATAAAAATGTCCAAATAAAAATAACAGCAAAGTGGATTATTTTCTTTATAATAATTATAAAATTCATGAATATATTTGTTTTGGTTAAGTACATTAATTCATGTTTCATCCACTGGAGACAACTAGAGCTGAGTTAGTGAGTTTAAGATTTATGAACTAGTAGTGTAAAAGGGTTTTATATGGGAGTTCAATCTCAACATTTTATTTTATTTATATGACTTTTAATGTCAATAAACTTACATGTATGAAGGATTGTGATTGTTTACCAGTGTAAAATTTTGTACAGTAACAGTGCATAAGTATTTTTTTCGTTAGAGATGTCAAAACGAGACAAAACCTATAGAATTTTAAATTATTATGTTGTTTTTTTAAACTTATATTTTACAAAATATATTTTTTTAGTTTGTTGAAATCATTTAACTAATATTTTATATTTTAAAACTAATATTTGAGATATTGTAAAAATAGATTTTTAGTGAAGAATATAATTTAAATATTTTTTTTTTATTTTCAAACTCATGAATTTAAAAATAATATTGTCATAGATTATTTAAATTTTTAATTTTAATAAGTTAAATTTATTTTTCTAAAAAAATATTTTTTGTTAATTTAAAAATATTTTTTAATTTTCGAAGATCGGTGGGGTTGGCTCGTATAACCTACCAACCCGTTGTGAGTCAAGTCGGGTTAAAAAATTTTACAATAAAATGATTATTATGGACTGATCCATACAACCAACTTGACCTTTTTTTATAGCTATAGATACAATCTTGTTCAAACCTTCTGGGATAAGCATGGGCTGTAAATTCTTCCTCTGAGTATTAACACAATTGTACATCCATGAATTGAACTTGAGACTACTGCTTAAGTTGTGACATCTTCATGCCAATTGATCCATGCGTTCAACAATTTTTTTTTCATGAATCACATATATCCAAATTAATTTAACAATATACTTTTAGGGAGAGATCAACTTACTCAAAGAGTAAGTTTAAGAGACTTACTCTCAATCGTCACCATTTATTTTTTTAATCTAATGGTTGTTATAAGTAATTAATCATAACCATTAGATTTTATGAAAATGAAGGGTTAGAATTGAGAATAAGTCTCTAAAACTTACTCTTGAAGTAAGTGGATCCCCTAATTTTAAATTATCATTAAATAATATCATAAGTAAAATTACTTATAGTTTTGTATGACACACTGTAACTATTATTTGTAGGAGAAAATTTTACTTGACATCATAACAAACAAAATCATTAAAGGTGGTTAAATTTTTCTTTGGATATTTAGTTTTTGTTAGTGGAGGGATTCAAATCCATGAGATATCCTTACTACTAGACCAACTTTATAACTCCAGATATCTAGTAAAATTGCACATTAAAGATTTGAAAATATTTATTTATACTTTGCATTCCTATAATATTATTTTATTTTTAAGAAAATATATTTTACTTAAAAACGTATAAAGTACATACCTATTTTGTTATACAATATTCTATAATGTGATTAAATTTTTTATACTCAAAATTAATTTAAATATAATTATGTAATACATCTATTACAAAATATTTTATCTTTATATTTAAAAGATATTATACTAGATTTTTTTAATTAATGTTTATATAATACTGTTAATTTTTTTATATAAACTATTCAATATATGATAAATAATATCATTAATTAATCAAGTTTTATTTTTTTAATGAAAAACACTACAACTACGATGTTTGCAGCAAACAATTTTATTTGACAGTATAAATAAATTTAGCTTAAAATAGAAAAAATATATTTTATATGTTCTAATACCAAATAAACTATTTTTTTAAAAAAATTGGAGATTAAGTGCTTGGTTGACAACAATCTTATAAAATTGGTTTTAGTATTTTAGTATTTAAAAACTAAAAAACTCGTTTAGTTACTATTTCTTAAAATTTGATTTGTTTGGTTTTGTTTCTTAGTTTTTGAAAAGAGTTTTCAAGAATAGTTTTCAAAAACTGTTTTTGAGAAGAACTTTGAGAAGAACATAAAATGTTTGATAAGTTTTATTTAAAAACTGTTTTGAAGATGTAAAAATGGAAAAATTAACTTGTTCTTATTTATTAAAATTTTATTAATAAAAAAAACATATTCTGATTGTATTTTGAGTTTTCAAAACAAAAATAGAAAACTAAAAAATAAAACTACTTTTACGTGTTTTTATTCTTTAGTTTTTAAAAACAAAAAAACCAGAACTATTTTCAGAAAACATTATTCAAACGAGGTTTTTAGTTTTTAAATAATAAAATATTGAAAACAATTTTATATAATTTTTGTCAAACAAGTACTAAGTAGTTTTACTTTTCAATTTTCTATTTTTGCTTTGAAAACTCAAAATATAATAAAAAATATTTTATTTTCAAATCTTTAGAATACTTTTTAAATATGAATAAGTTCTTTCATTTTCACATCTTCAAAATAGTTTCTAAATAATACTTACCAAACAAGTTTTTTTTTCTCTTATTCTAGAAAATAATTTTTGAAAACTCTTTTAAAAAACTAAAAAAAAAACCAAATCCATCCTATCCTAAATATTTATATTATCCTTTTTTATTTTTCTATTTACATTATTACTTATTATATAAAATTTTACATATATTTTTCATTAACTCATAATTAATTTAATTATTAGGATAAAATATTTTTTTTTTACACTAATAACAAACAAAATTGTCTTACAACTTTAGATAAAAAAGATTCTCTTATCTCCATTATTAATATATTCTTCATGAAAATGATTCAATTACACATTTTATATTTTATACTTAATAAACGGTAAAGTTTAATTGGTATATATCCACAATATATACAAATTTTATCAATCTATTCACGGTAAAATATATTTGTACTTTATATAAATAGAAACTATAATTTTAGCCCTTAATTTATTTTTATTTTTCTTTATTTTAAAATATATTAATTTTGGTGCTGTAAATAATTTTTAATGAAAATGTATCATGGTAACAGCTGTGAGTGAATACAGGGAACATGTTAGTTTTAACTAAAATGTAATGAAATTTTTCTTTACAAGATTTTCGATGTAAATTATTAACAAATAAAGCAAAAGTTGAGTGACCCTATGTATTGATTATTGAAAAAGACGAAGCGTAGGCACACAGAAAATTTCATGTCAGAGTGAAAGAGAAACCGCGTTTTTGGGGGTTAGTAGTTAACGTAAATAGTAAATACGTAATCAATATGGATTCTCTTCTCACAATTTATTTCTCAATATAAATTCATTAAATTAGTTTACAAGGCACGAAATTATCAGTGTGTCTCAATCTATTTGAAATTATCTCATTGATTAAGCTAATCTTTATAAAATTAACAATATTTTTAATTTTTTATTCAACATAAATATACATCTTTGAGTTTAATTGGTATACACGATAGGGTAAAAATTTTTATACTTCTCACATCCAATCACAATCTTTTATTTATGATAAATTTGTTAAATCACCGCATATATGAAAGTGTTTTTTTTACGGACCATTTATCAACAAAATAAAAAACATATAACTTTATAAGTGTTTTTTTTTATTTTACTTTTAAATTAAAATTAGAATTTTACTTTAATAATCATGTAATAAATATAAATATTTTATTAAAAATTAACTAAGATTACCTAAGTGCAATTTTTTCCATATAAATACTCCATCTTTGTGTAATTTTATTACTGCTATTTATATTTACATGCCGCAAAACAAGTCGACAGATAGCAAAAGAAAAAGTGATAAAAAAGAAAAAAACAAAGTAGTATTGAAGAAAGAGTAGAGTCGAATAGATTGCCAAGTTTGGTAACTTTTATTATTCTAATTCATTTAATTATTATAATAATTTAAATTTTTTATTTATTGTTAAAAAAATTATTTAATTAGCATAAAATTTAAAATAAACTAAAATTATCAAAATTACCAAATTTCACGACTAATAAATGGATACTCGACAACTGTGAGGTTTCCATATTCAACGACACTCATTAATTAATTAATACCAAAATGCAAACTTTGTTTTTTGTTAAAACATGATTTTTATATCTGTACTTACAATTAAGGGATGATTTTGATTGAAGTGAGATTAAATTTATATATTTTTAAAGTTTGAGAAGAAAAATCATAACTAAAATTGATTAAAATTTAAAAAGGCAGGGACAACTAATACATTTTATTTTATTTTTTTGTGTATAAAAAGCAAGTTTAGATATGGACACGATAATAATGTTTTCTGTTATGGGTGCATTATTTTCTTAAATTAAATTATTCTCCCATGAGAAAGAATAGAAAATCAGACAATCTTTTTTAAAAAGTTAAAATAAATAAAAGAAAAAACTTCTCCAACCTTTGAAACTGCATTCAAATTTGTACAAGGTGCCACTCCTGTGCAGGCTGCAACATTCGCAGAAGCCACAACTTTTTTTGTTTATTCTCTCACTTGTCTGAAGAAACCTTTTCTTTCAATAAATGCACATCCTTTGAAGACTTCTTCATTTTAAAAACCAACCCAGATCAGAAAAAGCCATGAAGTTATCATTTTTGTCTGTTTTAGAACAACCAGATAAATAAAGAAATCCCTGTGCCTATTTTCTGATACCCAATTTTCCATTTTTGTCACTCCTTTTGTGGTAGTTGTTGTTCTGGTACTTTGAGAATTTTGGGTGGTTTGTGCTAAATAATAATGTCTGTCTCAAAGTACAAAAAACTGTCTCTTGGTCTGGTTTCATTGTGGTGCTCTGGTTGTGTTGTTGTGGCTTCAAGTGAGAGTAGTATCGGTTCCAAAGAACTTGATCAGACTCCAACATGGGCTGTGGCTTGTGTCTGCACTGTTTTCATCTTGATATCAATAGCTTTGGAGAAGAGTCTTCACAAAGTGGGAACGGTGTGTCACTATTTTCAAAAATTTCTTTTCTTTTCTTTTTTGATTCTATGTGTAATTATTAGCACTTTCCCTGCTTATGCTTTTCTCAATGAATTTAACTGTCCCTTTGATCCTCCACTTTAGTCCAATTTGCTTTAATTTGGTCTAAATGCAATTTTTGTTTTCTTTTTCATATATTTTGTCCCTATTGCCGAGGCTTTGTTCTTTGAATTAGATCCTTGAGCTTGCAGTCTTCAGGGATTTTGTTTTTATGTGATGTGCATTGTCTGTTCTGCGGTTCTGCCTTTGCAGTTTCATTTTTTGTTGCTGTGGAAAGCCCTTATTTTGTCTTTTTTGTTGTTGAAATTGTGTCATACATCATAATTTTGAAATCTTAGAAGTTTAGGGGTTGTTTTGATGGCACGGTCAGTGCTTGTTTTCATATTCTTGTTTGCTAACCTGATGGATTTTTTCTCAGTGGCTAAAGGAAAAGCACAAGAAGGCTTTGCTTGAGGCTTTGGAAAAGGTCAAAGCTGGTAAGAATGTTTCATCAGAGTGGTTAGTTGTTACGAAATTATGCTTACCTATGTAGCCAAAGCAGTTTGACTCTTCTTGACTTGGTTTTCTTTTATTGTAATTTATGAGGATGAGAATTATAATAATAATACTAAGAACTAATAATTAATATTATTCTTTGTTTGTTTTTATATTGTTGATTTTGTTTTTGCAGAGTTAATGGTTCTTGGTTTCCTATCACTGCTTCTGACTTTTGGGCAGAGTTACATTGTAAAAATATGTATTCCTAACCATGCAGCAAACATATTGTTGCCATGCCCGAATCTTGTTACCGACCATGAATCAAGTAGTGAAGAGGAACACCGTAGGAAACTTCTTTCTTATGAAGGCAGATATTTGTCAGATGATGCTACCCCTTACCAATGCAAGGAGGTTGCTAGTTTCCACGCTAAGCTTTTATTCAACTTTAACTATATGAAACCTTATTCTATGTTCTTTTGTTGAAAGGGGCTTGGAGATTTCTTAGTTAAACATAACTAAGTATTTCAATATGATTATTTATGTAACACTACATTTCATAAAATTTTGCAGATTTATGTTTTAAAAAAACAAATATTTTTGTAATCGTGTTATGTATGATATATTGTTTGCAATTTTTTTCCTCATATAAGTAGTTTCCTATCTAATTGTTGTGTTGGTTACTTGGTTACAGAATCATCAGCCACTTATATCTGCCAATGGGTTGCACCAGTTACACATCCTCGTATTCTTCTTAGCAGTCCTTCATGTGTTTTACAGTGCAGTCACAATGCTTCTTGGGAGACTAAAGGTCTGCATGTCTTTATTTCTTGCTTAGTTCTTTCTTCTTTTGACTACTTAAGTTATTTATCCATATGTGTGCATTTTAAGGAAACTAGCAAAAACACAGATGTTGTCAAGCATGTGTGTTCGCATTTTTTTTCTTGTTATTATTTACTTCCTGTTTGCTTTGGAAGCATGATGTCTCAAAGATATAATTGAAAATTCTTGTATATACTCCTTTATAATTTTATTATTTTCTTCTAAGAAAAAGGGAATAACTATGAGTATATTTAAATTAAGATGTAAGATAAGATTATCTGGAAACACTTCTATGAAAACAAAATATGGAGAAAAAAAAATGAAATGAGAGTTTCCATAAGTTAAAATTAACTCATACATAAATTAATTTGTAAAAGTTCTCACATTTCTAGAAAAGTTATATGAGATAACTTTTACAAATTAATTTATGCATAAGTTGATTTTAATTTATAGAGAAACTCATTTTATTTTTTCTTTTCTTGGAAGTGATTCTAAATAAGTTTATTTAAACAGATTCTTAATGGCTGAAATTTATGTCCAAATCACAGTTTTCCATCATGGATGTTAGTGAATGTGTATTTAGATGAGTGTTAGTAAAATTTATTTTAAATGGAATTGATCTTTATTTTATTCAACGAAAAAGCTACTCCAAGTTGCTTCAATCTAGAATCAATTCTAGACTAATAATAATCAATTCTAAATTTTTAGTTTTGAAAAGAGTTTTCAAAAACTGTTTTTTGGAAGAAGAGAAAAAAAAACTTGTTTGATAAGTGCTATTTGAAAACTGTTTTAAAGATATAAAAATGAAAGAAATTTGTTCATATTTACGAAAATGTCATTAATGAAAAACAAAAAACAACATATTCTCTTTGTATTTTTGAGTTTTCAAAACAAAATAGAAATCTGAAAGCCAAAACTACTTATAACTGTTCCTGTATTTTAGTTTTTAAAAACTAAAAAACCAGAACTGTTTTCGAAAACTATTTTAAGAAAACAGTAATCAAACAAGTTTTTTAGTTTTTAAATACTAAAATACTAAACAGTTTTATAAAATTGTTACCAAACAAGCACTAAACATGTGAAATTTTATCTAAATCAATTCTGGATTCATGATCAATTTTTGAATGTGAAACCAAATATGCACTAAGTGTACTCTAGTTAGGTTGAAAACTGTGCTAGACTATAATAATAACCTTACTTAACTACTTAAGCCAGGACCAAATTAAATTTAAGGTACATCCGTACTTGTCATCAACTTCAATATGGAAAAGTTGATAGAAAACTCAACTCGTATGTGCTACATGAGAAATCACCATATCAAAAACTAGGAGTTAGATGGTAAAGAAATTGCATTTGCATGGCTTGAGTGATTATGCTGAAATGTGAGAATTTCACTCCTGGCATCGTCCACTTTCTATAAGATGGTAAAAGATAAAGATGTAGGCTGAGCATTTGTTCCCAAATCTCACTACGATTAAGATTTTGAGTCTTTGACTGTATCTTTTTGTCCATTGATAAAAATCTAGAGCAGTGTCATGTCCCTTTTGTGTTCATTATCTGAGAGTTGTTTTGTGCAGATTCGAGGATGGAAGGCATGGGAGGCAGAGACTTCATCTCATGGGTATGAGTTTGCCAATGGTAAGATGCCCAATGATGTATTTAACTGTTTTCTTCAAGTATAAAAAAACTGGTTCCCTTCATTTTACTGATAAGTATACCAGTTTACTTTGAAGTGCTACTATTTACAATCTGGTGCCAATATTGGGAATTTACTATGCCTGCAGATCCTTCAAGATTCCGGCTTACACATGAAACATCATTTGTGAGAGCTCATTCTTCTTTTTGGACAAGATATTCATTCTTCTTCTACATAGTAAGACTCATTTTACTAATCTGGTATATTTTCAATTTTTATTTGCTTGCGGTTGAGGACTTGATTTAAGCAACAAGTTAGAGGTGTGCAAGTGCCTATGGCTTTTGTTAGAACCATCATAGACATACAAATTTATTAAAGAAAAACAACAGTGCGACATTTGTGGCATTGCTTTTAGTATAGCTCAGAAAAAAATTGGTTAGTGAAGTAGTACTAGTGAATTCACTATTGCAATTTTTTTCATTATCATTAGTAATAAAATGCCTGCTGTTTTATAACTTGAATTTATCATGTCTTTTTTTAAATTGACCTCTTGTACCATGTCTTCCATGTTGCCAATTTCAGGGATGCTTCTTTAGACAATTTTATAGGTCTGTGAGCAAGGCTGACTACTTGGCTTTGCGCAATGGATTTATCACAGTGAGTCCTACTCCACAAGACGTGTTTTTCAGCCCTGAATTTGCCTTCCTCTTTTGACAGTGCTTATGTGTAGGTTCACCTGGCTCCTGGAAGTAAATTTAACTTCCAAAAGTATATAAAAAGATCCTTGGAGGATGACTTCAAGATAGTTGTTGGAGTCAGGTAACACTCTTTTACACAGTTCATTTGTAGCATCATATTGTGTGAGTTTTCCTCTGTTAACTTGTGTGACGTACATGATCTCTATGTTCACAGTCCTGTCCTCTGGGCATCATTTGTTGTTTTTCTGCTCCTAAATGTTAATGGTAAGCAACTATTTTCTTGTTGAAGTCCTACGGAGTTCACAATTCTTAAGTTGAATATTCAGTTAAAGAATAACAGTTGTTTAACCCTGTATAAATTTCCAGGATGGCATCCTATGTTCTGGGCATCCTTAATTCCTGTTCTGGTAAGTATTCTGTTTCCTACATAGAATTTGCAAAGTGTGGTTGAGGCCTACAATTATAAACCATTTAATTGGCTGCAGATAATTTTGGCTGTTGGAACAGAACTTCAAGCTACACTAGCTAGGATGGCTATTGAAATCACAGAAAAACATGCAGTTGTCCAAGGGATTCCTCTTGTTCTAGGTTCAAACAGATATTTTTGGTTTGGTCGGCCTGAGTTAGTTCTTCATCTTATCCATTTTGCTTTGTTCCAGGTATTCAATTGGTTTCCTTTAAGCAGAATCATGAACAAATGTTTAGCAGTTGAAAATGCAGCTTTACCAGGAGGCAAATGAACATAGCTAATGACATGAACACATGTTTACCTTGAAAACTCTTCTGCATAATGAGGAAATTTGCTATTTTAAAATAACACTTAAAAGCAAATATTTTTTTTTTTTATTGCTGAATTTGGAAAAAAAATTAGTTCATTTATGTTTAACAAATGTTGATATATTTGCTATTGAACAAATAGTATAATATATCCCAGATTTGTGTTCGAGGGCTAGATATGTAACCGCATTACATATTAGGAAGGAGAGTATTGTTGTTAATATTCATAATGGTCTTGCTTGGCTTGAGTAAGATTGTCTCTAGTGAAAGATACTTATGGTATAACAAAATCTTAGTTTAACCTTAGCATAGTGAGAGAGAGAAAACATAGTTGGATTGAATTTTAAGTTGTTAATATTTGTACTAACTGGTTTTTTTTTTCTCTTACAGAATGCGTTCCAAATAACATATTTCTTGTGGATATGGGTACTAACCCCTCTTTACACCTTGACCTTAAATAATATCTTTTTGTAGCCTATGTAGATCTTGCTAAATGGCTGAATAATAAATGAAGGATTTCTTGATTCGCAGTATTCTTTCGGGCTGCAAAATTGTTTCCACGCTGACTACAAGGTTGCAATAATGAAAGTAGCTTTAGGGTAAGTGTTGGATCTAAATTCCCTATTGTAGTCAAATGGCATGCCTAAATATGCATTTCATACTTCAAATTAGCTGGTGTTTTTATAATGTATCCGTAATTGGTTGAGGCCATCCCTGCTAGACAATAGAAATGAGTGTGAGAATGTACACCTCTCTAGCATTAGTATGATTGTACCATTTGACATGGCATAAAGTAATTTGATGAATTCTGACGTTGCTTGAAGGGTTGGGGTGCTATGCCTCTGCAGCTACATCACTCTTCCATTATATGCTCTTGTTACTCAGGTACAACATGCTTTCCAGTTATTGATTTGCTTTCATTTTATCAGAGCCTTATCTTAACCATGATCTAGAACTGGTTTGTACTTAGATATGAATGGCTAGATTCTAATAATCAATTCATTATGCCACTGAAACATATCATCCTTAATTTTATGAGCTATTTTAGTCTAATCATTCAAATTTTATCTTACAAAATTTATTTTCATGATGTTATCCTCTCGAACCTTTATACTTACAAGTTACAAAGATTATTTCAAGGTGGATTAATTGAGTATGACCATGGTAAACACATGCAGATGGGCTCAAGAATGAAAAAATCAATATTCGACGAACAAACATCGAAGGCATTAAAGAAATGGCACATGGCTGTGAAAAAGAAGCAGGGAGTGAAACTTGGAGGAAGTACCATGGTGAGCACCCCTGATTCAACATTACACTCTACTGGCCCCACACTACACCGTTACAAAACTACTGGTCACTCAACTAATCACACCATGTCAACCTATAATGACCAAGGTGATTACCAATCCGATACTGAATTGTCTCACATTTCCCCAACATCAAGCTTGATAGTAAGAGTGGTTCATAATGAGCTAGAAGCAAATGAAAATGAACACTACCCTACAAGGGAGAATGAAGAGGTGGCTTTGTCAAGCATGGAAAGAAGCACGAAATAGCATTAGGAATTACCCCATCCAACCATTTTTTGTTCTTATCTTTGGTTAGTGCTTTCTAGATATTGTTATACTTGATATAGTCAGTTTTGTACTATAGCCTTTATTAGCATTTTCATGTGCTTGAGCAAATCATAAGGAGCAAGTAGAGGACAGAATTTTTGGGTATATTATGTATTATATAGTCGAGTGTATAAATAAATCCCAATTGTCAAGTACAGCAAATATAACGATATAGTAAAAGTTACACTGGCTTTTATGGTTCTGCTACATTCTTCCTACGGATGCTAATTCCTGGTTATTAAATTTGTTTATTAGACTTGAGGCAAGAGCTACGAACCAGTTTATTTGGATTCTATGTTATGGGCTAACTTATATTAACTGAGCTTAGAAAGTTATCCTTTGAAGATTCATTGGAGTAAAGTTTTCACCTTGGGACCACCAGAAACATTTAGGTTTGTTGCAACCACTCACTGCACCTAAGTGGAAGTAAAATATTGTTTCTAGGTATTTTGTGGTTAAGTTATCTAGAACCTCAAAAGAGTGTTTTTTTTCCCCATTTTTGTTATGATGGATAGATTGAGTGAATCTGCACCCTTTTTGCCAATCAACAATAGGTACTCTATATAGAAATTGACTTATTTTTACATAAGTGAGATTGTTAGATTGCCCAATGTACCTTATAGAAATGTGTTAAATAAAGATCCTAAGTTTACCTCTAGGTTTTGGAAAAAGTTTGCTTAATGCTTTGAGAACCAAGACTCCGTTTGGAAGAGCTTATAGTATAAATACTTAAATTCAATAAGTTATTTGTGTTTGGATATACAAATTCTAAGACACTTATATGAAAATAAAATGTTTGAAATATATATATATATATATACATACATATAGGGAGCATACTTAGTGAAAAAATCAAATTTATATGAAAGTGAGAGGAGCAAATCTCAGTCATTGAGAAAGGAGAGATAAGAATATCTAAAAAATCTTACCCATTAAAAGAAGAGAAAAATAAAGTGATAAATAATAAATGCTGAAAGAAAGAGAATGAGTGATAGATGTTAATCATTAATTTTTATTTCAATAGTTAAAATTTACTCCTCTCATAAATTTGACTTTCGACTTTCTCACTCAATATGCCCCTTATATATGTATATAATTTTATATATATATATATATATATATATATATATATATATATATATATATATATATATATATATATAATAGAGAGAGAGAGATTGAGAGGGAGGAACAGGGAGAGGGAGGGGGAAAGAGAGGGAGAGAGAGACTTTGTAGCTAATTTTAATCATGAAAGAGATATAAAAAGGTGAGAAGTGAAAGTCGAAGGAAGTACAAATTTTCAATAAGCTTAAAATATTTTTTTTCAAAAAGTTACTCTAAATAGTTGATTCAAATAAGCTTAAAACAACTTATGAACCCTATCTAAGTACTTTTATAAATTTATTCAAATACTTGTATAATTGCTTATATGATAAAATAAGCTCAAATAAGTAGTAAATAAGTTATTCTAAACAGGGTCCAAGTATAGTTTGAGTTCATCCTATTACATATTATATGACAAAATAGAAAACCACCTGATTTTGAGAGGAATTGTTGAGAGCTTATATTAGATCATGGGAGGAGCTGTAATAGTTTTACTACATCTTTGATAGAGTTAGCCTATAATTTTTATGAGAGGAGATGAATGACATATTTGTGTTAGTATGAACCTAGTGAAGACCTTGTTTTAGGGCCTAAAGTAGTGCCACAAACTGCTAAAAAGGTCAAGATGAACAAAGAGAAGATGAGATTAGTCTACACTAGATAGAAAAATTATGTTAACAAAAGAATAAAGGACTTAAATTTTAAGAAAGGGTATCATGTATATTGGAGAGTAACTCCATGAACTATGGGTAGTAGGCCAGTAGAGTCTAAAAAACTTACACCTTATTGCATTGACCCTTATCAAATTCTAAAAAGAGTCAATGAGGTACCCTATCATGTTGCCTTACATTTGAATATTTTCAATCTCCACAATGTTTTTCACGTGTCTTTGCTCCGTAAATACATTCATGATTTTTCACATGTGATTAAGCTAAACAACATCCAAATATAGAACTAAACTTTTAAGACCTTGCTAGTGAAAGCTGAAGATTTAAGGGTTAAACAACTTAGAGGAAAGTAAATCCCCTTGATTACAGTCATTAGGGAGGAGTCACTTTCAACGTCACTTAGGAGCTAGAGAGCATAATCAAGGAGCATTGTTTAAATCATTACGGTCATTAGAGAGGATTTACTGTTGAGAATGATTTTTTTAACCTAAGTGTTGAGTTTAGTTTTTAAATGAATAATTTCTATTTTATTTTATAGTTAAAGACAAATTATTTCAGGGTAGAATGGTGTCACATGAATCAACTGATCCAAAATATATTAGATATATGTTTTGGATCAATTGATTCAGAATGTAAAAAAGTTGTTCAATTTTTAGTATCTAAACAATTTGATCTAGAACATACTAGTTATATGTTTAAAATCCGTTGATCCGGAACACATTAAATATGTTTTGAATCAATTGATCCGGATTAAAAACAATATTCAATTTTTTGCTTTTGGAAAATATGATACAAATTGAAAAAAAAAATAAATATTCTATATTACAAATATTTATCAATATTTTTTTGTTTCGCAAAGGAAGTCTACTACGTGCAGTGGGTGGCAGAGCGAGGAGCTACAAGCTTGCTAGTCAGGTTGGGTTGGCAAAAATAGGAGTGAAAAAAGGATGCCTTAATAAAGAAGCCCAATTAGAATTCAATATATGGGCCATATCCAACGCTTTTATTGATAAAAACCCCCAATTGACACTGATTGAGAAAACCCTAACAAAAGTTAGCCAAAAAACTACCATATCATGCTCAATTAAAAAAACTCTAGTTGACATCACCCGAAAAATAATCTCAAGCCATTTGACTGAGAAAAAAAGAAGTTTAATTGGTATACACTATTAGTGTAAAGATTTTATAATTCTTCATTAAATTTGCTGACTTTACTCGTTACTATTTTAAAAGTTACATAAACAAAAAAGTCATGATTTAATATCAGTATAAAAATATTTTACACTAACGGTGTATACCAATTAAATTAAAAAAAAAGCTAACATCAATTGAAAAGTAAACTCTGAGTTACTCTGGTTGAAAAAACCCTAACTAAAGTCAAGAAATAACATCAATCAATGTCAAAAATATTTTGGCCAATGTCAATAAAAAATATTCACTAGAAAATAGTCCTACCTTACGTTGGTCTAAACTAAACCTCAGTAAAAAAAAAAACATTGACTAATATCTACTAAAAAAAACCTTAACAAATACTAGTTGAATTAATCGTGATTGATGTCGAAAAGCAAATTCAGCCAACATCTAGTAAAAAAATAACTTTGTCCAACTTTAGTAAAATGAAAAAATAGGGTTAAAATTTTTTAATTTTTTACTTTTTGAAAACGGTAAAATTCTACAATTTTAACTGATAAAAATATTTTCACAAATTATAATAATTTTAAATTATCTTAAAATTTGTCATCCAAACAACATATTTTATCACAGAATATTTACAGTTTCCTAATAAAATGAACTTCATTTTAAAATTTTCTATCTAAACTCTAGGTTAAGTAATTAATGTCTTGAATTCTAGTATTACGAATGAAAAAATTATAATTAAAGAAACTTGGCCAAAGATGACCAATTAGAATTTCTAACAGAAATTAATCATAAACAAAATTAATAAATAATATGAAGAAAAAGGAGATTTATCTTGTTTTCAAAAAAAAAAAAAAAAAAAAAGAAAGAAGGAGATTGATGTTGCAAAGATCCACAAATATGGAGAGGTGTACTTGATGGAAACAAAATAATGTGCACTTTGTTGAACCTTTCTGATTGTCACGGTTGCAATCAAAGCCGGGTCGAATTGCGCAAATTGAACCGAAAGGCAACGTAGCCGGAAATTAAGGTTAAATGATCACTCATTACGATTAATACGCGTTTCCTTTGCCCAAACAATAAGATATTGTGTAAGTGTAAGTAATTTATATTTGAGTTTAATTAGTATGTATTGAAACTGTAAAATAATATTAAATTGATATTTAATTATATATTTTTATTTATATAACTTTAAAATATTAATTGGTAAAGTAAACAAATTTATCATAAATGTCAGTGTAAAAAATTTTACACCATTAATGTATACTAATTTTTTAATCAAATAATTCATATTATATGATTTTTATATAAAACAAATCTTACTGGGAAATAGTATCCTTCTTGTGTATATTTATAATGTTCGATGTTAATTATATTTTGTACCAGAGGGACCTTATGCAGGCCTAAGCCCATAAAGGTAAATATTATAAATAGTAAATCGTATATTCAAGTTTGATCACTGAATTAATATATTACTTTTTTGCTGATACATTGTATTTTCCTGTGCATTGTTCAACTCCCTCTAACTTGAGTGTCAGAGTGCTTTTGCATGTACCATACTTGTACTGGCTTGGAGGATTCTTCAATGATGGCTCTTTGTTTCGCAATTTGGCTTCAACAATGTCTCCTTGTTTTTTCATATTTGTCATCCGCTCTTCACAGTAGTGTTCTCTACAACTAGCTTGGAGGATTCTTCAATGATGACCTTAAAAGTAGACACAGTCTCCTTCAGCTTATGCCTTAAATCTTCAGCTTTAGACTTAGGGGCTAGCACTAAGTGGTGCACCAACGCTTGAGCCCGAGCTGTTAGTTCACAGTAATTCCTCCAAGCAACGGGACCCTTAATCTGATCCAACACCTGACGAATCGAGCTAGAGGTATTGTCTTCGGCTAGCTTGATGGACGAGTCGTACGTATCAACAAAAGCCCTTGGTACAGAAAAGGGGATGAATAGCCAAAATGGAAGACAAATCAGAGGAGTGCTTCTGCCTCTTGGATGTGCCCCCTCATCACTTCGGTGACATTTCTTAGATCCTTACTTGGACCTCTAATTTCCAATTTTCCCCTTCAGAGGAGCGACAGTTTTGGGGATAACAACTATCGACGTTGCCTTTGGTTAGGGATCAGAGTCTGAATGAGGAGGTGGGGGAGCTCAGAAGTTGATTCTTACTGGGGACCGGGCCTGAATCTCAGAACAAAAATCAAGGAGGAAGGTTGCATCGTCGCTCAACATCTTGATAATACGTGCAAGAAAATATAACATGTTAACAAAGGATAGTGTAATCAAGAGAACAAAACCAGACTTGACCCAAACAAACCTTGTTTACCTTCCAAGTCCAAGATCGGTCTTGGCGCGCCATAGGCAAAACACTTAGGAGGCTGGGAGGCACTTAGGAAGCAACATCAAGAACATTGCATCCTTTTTCTCTTACTCAAAGAGCATATCGTAAGGTAGTGTAGAAAGACTCCGTGGCTCCAGTTGCCAGCTGAATAGGAACAAGGGCTTCCCTTCCTGGTCATAAAAATAATTGGCCAAACAACCCGACTTTAGCATGATCATCGTAAATTTGGACTTGAATTCCTTGTAAGAAGTGGTAAAAACCTCAAACAAGGGGCGCCCAACAACTCGAGTCACCGAGGACCATCAGATTGGACTGACTAGAGAAGTTCGATAGAAGTGAAAGTAAAGACTGAAGGTGACTTCCATGTAAGAGAAGCGACAAAAGACCCTAAAGGCCTATATGGCAGCCCATATATTAGGATGGATTTAGGTAGGCGCATAATTCATCACGCGGCAACACGCCCATCGTGAAATCATCGAAGGAAATTTCTACGTTCATGTCTTTGAAGAGGCAGGTATACATGTGAAAGAAGTCTTGGTTGTCCGAGAGGGGGAGAATTCCTAAAGACCATGTCAGAATCTAGAGTCCCATAACTTTTGCAACCTTTCATTACGAAGAGGGCCAATGTCGGGTCATCTAACGGATAGAAAGGAAAAACATTATAAAAGGAGGTACAATAGTCCCTAGTGATCAGGTGGGAGTGATACTTGGCGACCTCCAAACTCACTAACTCGAATCCGGGAATAAAGAAAAGAGGGTATTGTCGAGCCTTCTTAGAAGAAGAGTGCTCCTTTCGAGACAAGTAGTTCTGGGAAAAACCCCAATGCAGAGGCAGTGAACCCCTCCTCTACCGGATCAAGGGATTCTGCCCGCACTGGCATGATAGGGCCAATGATTGAGGGAGGAGACACGTCCCTCACCAAAGAACTAGACTCGGGTTCCATTTTAACTAAAGAAGCAAAATAGGCAAAGGAAACTTAGAATACCTAAATAAGAGGCAGGAAAGGAAGACCCGAAACTTTTGGCGCGGAGAGGAAGCAGATTGAAATGAAAGAACCACCATCTCCTATTTATAAGGTGGAAGCCCAAGAGGCAGATCAAGGAGCATCATTAGATCAACCAAGATATATGACCCTAAATCCTCGTTGTTTCATATCCTACCAAATCCCCTGACAAACCCTACATCTCTGACATGAACAACACCTGTAAACCAAGGGCAAGAAAATTAGCAACCTTAGGACATCCCAAAACGCTCTAGCCAGACCTCCCAACTTCATCCTCAAACAATTCTCACTTGGCTACAATTCAAACATCTTCATTGCTCCCTCTCCTTGACGCTAGTGGAGTTGTGTACTGGAGGGACCCCTTGGCTCTATCCTACCTCGAGCTGGACCTACCTTGAAAAAGAGCCATCTAGCCAGACCTACCCTAGGAAGGAACCTCCCTTCAAAACCGGGTCTACCTTCAACCAGCTCAATGATCTATCTAAGGTAGGACCCATACCATTCCATGGAAAAGGCCAAAATACCCTTTACAAGTTAAAGATAAAACCTTAGTTATACAGGTCCAAGCCCACAAAGGTAAACACTATAAATATTACTTTCCTACTGACAAATTGTACTTTCTAATGCATTGGTCAACTCCCTTCTGACTTGAGCATTGAAGTATTTTTGTAGGTACCCAACCTATACTGGCTTGGAGAAAACTGCTAGATTGGAAGCTTAGAGTATCAAGGAGGAAGACTTGTTCAGTATGTTTAGGAGCATTTTATTTTAAAAATGATGATTTTTTATATTAATATCATGATTAAAAATAAAATAAGAACATTCTAAAGTGCCACATGGAGAATCAAATATTAGAGAGAGGATCTAAAGAATGTGGATTAATCATTAAAAACCTACAACAAAAACAAGTAAGGACAAGGATATTAAAAATTTGAATTTTTGTTTGTTCACCGAATTGCATTAAAAGAACAAGTTTAATTAGTATGTATTACACTCTCATTAAAAGACAATCTTTCATTTGGTAACTTTATTAACTTTACATGTTAATACTTTAAAGTCATAAAAATGAAAAGTTGTGATCGACAATATTAGTGCATATTTTAAACGTCAATGTAAAACTCTTTGACACTGTTAATACATATTAATTAAATTCTAAAAGAATATTGTAGAAAGATAGGAATATTTTTTAAATTTATTTTGAACCAATTATTTTCTTACATATTTATCAAGTGCTCGTTCGCAATGGGATGAATACTTTTATCTCACTTATGCAATCTTTATGGTAGAAAATATTGACCTTCCCTGGAAAAAAGAAAACTTCTTCAACATCTCTATACTCTTCAAGTTTTTCTCTATAAAGTAATTTTTTTCACTAAAATATGAGTACTGTTAATTATTTTTTTTCTTTCCAACATCCATTTAAGAATCGTTTGATGCGTATATAAATATGATCAGATACATAACTATTTTTGTTTTAATTATTTGTTTGTTGCACTAGTAAGAATATTATTACCTTGTATCTTATGGTATTCTATATGTAATGTATTTCCTTTTTTTAAGAAAAAGTTAAGTTGGGAAGCAAAAGATTTTTCTTTATGTATATATTATATATGTTTTATTGCAAGAATCTAATTTATTTGTTGAGTAAAATTCGCGAAATATTGTAAGTTTTTTGACATTGTCTTTCATTTCTCTTAAAACAAAAAAAAAATGTTTTAAATTATGATAATTGTTATATTATAATATAATTATATAAATAATTATAATATTTAAATACTATAATAAAATATACCATATAAATTATATATAGTATTATGCTTTCTCGTATTCTTTCGCAAATTAGGGTCTTTTCTATGCTTTGAATGAAGGTACAAAAGAGAAGGCTTACCCTTTGCTCAAGTAAGTATCCTGGCTGTCCAATGAATTGCCACACACTTATTCATGCACTAGGGGATAGACTATGGATCTAACTCTCACGGTCATTTTCAAGCTTGAAGGCAAATGCCACTTCCCCACCTTTATCCATTCTTATTGCACTAGCATTTGATGCATCAACTATGATTGTTCCCTCCTCCAATATTGCTTATTCATGTGCACCTTTCAACGCTGCCGCTATTCAATCTTATTGTTCTTTACCTTATCAGTGCTTTTGGCATGTGAGGTTCTAGTGAGTTTCTTATGATTAGGGGATTCTCGTTCAAAGCAAAAAAGTCTGAGTTGGTTAGTTGGGAAGTAGGTCATAAACTCCCCCTCCTCTTTCTTTATTTGCATAACCTCACATCACACCACAACAACAGGCATGGTTGCGCACCAACCAGAGTTGGTCCTTGCTTAGGATGCCCACTAGCCCATACATTATCATAAAAAGTCTATTACCTTCCAAAGTCCAAGAAGAGCGGGTTAGGAAGCACCTTAGTCAAGATTGATAGCGGTGGGGACACCTCTTGGAGACTCGAGCAAGACCTTCGTACATCAGTAGTAGGAAAGACAAGATCACATAATAAGAGAGGGAGTCATAATCTAGGGCAAGCATTTCATTTCAATATTGTCCCTTCGATCCTTCTTTAGAGAAATATCCTTTCTAGCATTGAGATGCAGTCAAACGGTTGATTGGTCGGGCATCACCCTTGTTGACTGAAAAGATAAAGAGTTTATAACACATAGTAGAATATACACTAATTTCCATGAATGAATGAACTGCCGTACCCCTTGCTAAGAACAAATAAGAGGAAAAACTCTTGCACGCTCTTTAACCAACCTCAATAGGGAAGAACTCTACTACCTTCGTGCCAATTGATCCATGAGTCGAATGATTTTTTTTTCATGAATCACATAAATCAAAATTATTAATAACATATTTTTAGGGTATAATAATTTTAAATTAATCATTAAATAATATTGTAAGTAAAATTATTTATAGTTTTTTTTTACATATACTATTGTTTTTAAAAGAAAAGAATATGCTCCTTAAATTACTTTTTTATTCTTATTAATTTTTTGACAGTGTATTATTTTTTTTTGTCTTTTAAGTTTTACTTTATTTTTTAATTTCTTTTTTTTTTGGTTTGGTCTTTAATTTTATTTTTTGATTACCTTATTTTCTTATTTATTTTGGTTTATATTTTAATTTTATATATTATTTAATTTTTAATTATTATCATTCTTATAGTTTTATTTTTTTTCCTATATTATTTTATTTTTTATTATTTTAATATTATTCTTTTATGTTTTTATGCTTTATAATTTAATTTTTAATATAGTTTTTATATTATTTAGTTTTTAATTATTATCATTTTTATCCTTTTATTATTTTATATTTTCCTGTACTATTTTATTTTAATTTATTATACTTTTATGTTTCTATATTTTTTATATATTTATATTTTTAGTTTTTATATCTTATTTTATTTTCTGAATTTTTATTTTTTCATTTAAGTTTTTGTATGGGAAATACTCGTTTGCCATTTTAATTTTTTGACAACTGTTTCTTTTTATTCTTTGTTGTTTTTCTAGGTAGACTATGAAAATCACTCCTTTGCTATTTTAATTTTAGATTTTATTTATTATCTTTTATTATTCTATTTCTTTAGGATTATGTTATTTTATGTTCTTTTTTACCATTTTTTTATTTTTACATTTATATATTTAATATATTAAAAATTAATTATTAAATATTTTATTATATGACAAAATAATTTTATGGTATGTTAAAAACATTTTTTAAATTTGTTTTTTCTTTCTTTTCTTTATATGTTATTTTATTTTTCCATTTTCATTATTTGTGTCATTTTAATTATTATCTTTTATTATTTTATTTCTTTAGTGTTGTGTTATTTCTATGTCCTTTTTTATTATTTTTTTATTTTTATATTTATGTATATAATCTATTAAAAATTAATTATTAAATATTTATTATAAGACAAAATAATTTTAAATTACTTAATAAACATATGTTAAATATTTTTTATTTTTTCAAAAAATTATCTTATTAAATATATTATTTAATGTAAAAATAACTTTAAATTATTTTAACAAAAGTATCTTGAGTTAAATTTTTTAATTTATTTATAGTATAAAACTTAGTCTCGTTCACAAAATTGAGAAATTGTATTTGATTAATACTTATATATTTTCATCTATGTGCAAATCTTAGTTGACAAAAAAAAATTATGTGTCATCATCGAAATTAGTATACAACTAGATAGATAAATGGTGAGACATTACTTTTAGTCTCTAATCCAAAAAAAATAACATATGGATGTTAATTAATAAAATATAAATTTTATACTTATTTTCATATTTTTATATTTAATATGTTAAAATTTAATTATTAAATATTTGATTATATGACAAAATAATATTTTGACTAGTGTTTCTTTTTATCTTTTTATAAGATATCTAATATAATATATTTATAAAAAAATACTAGACAGGTGAAAGTACAAATTGATCCTTTTTGTTAATTTATTTCTCTAGAATTATGTTATTTTTAAGTTTTATATTATATATATATTTAATATATTGTAAATCAATTATTAAATATTTGATTATATGACAAAATAATTTTATTCTATTTTGAAAATATTTTTTAAATATATTTGAATATATTAAAAAATAAGTTTAAATTACATTAATAAAAATATGTTAAATATTTTTAATTTTTCAGAAAACTATTTTATTAAATATATTTAATATAAAAATTAAATTATTTAACAAAGTTAACTTAAATTAAATTTTTAATTTATTTATAGTATAAAAGAGTTTTTTGTTTTTTGCATGGTAAGACCATAGACCACTAGAAAAATTAATTATTAGAAAGTAATATATAATTTAGGTCATTTGCATACATAGCAAAAACACACTCAGGAATAGTGTTAAAACATTGTTATCATGGGGCATAGCCAAACCTAACTCTGCAAAGCCTTTGGCTAGTGTCTTTGACTAACGGGGGACAAAAGCAAAATTGCACTTGAGTTTTTTACTCTTCTTTGTAAAAGATAGTATCATTTACAGGATAAAAAACTTGTGTTTAATTAATATTTATAAATTTTCATTTATGTGCAAATATAAAAAAAAAATCGCCTATCGTAAGTGAGATTAGTACACCACTTGATATGTTGGAAGATATTACTTTTAGACAAAAACACTTATACACTATTAGTATAAAAAGTTTTACATTAACAGATAATTTCAAACTTTTATATATGATAAGTTTGTTAACTTTACCAATTAATACTCTTACTTTTATAGTCTCTCTTACTTTTATAGTTTTACACTCACAATGTATAGGTGTTAAACTCTTCTCTCTTCTAAGAAAAAAAAATATAACCTATAGATGTTAATTAATAAATATAAATTATATTTAATATATTAAAAATTAATTCTTAAACTTTTTATTATATGACAAAAAATTTTAGTTTTATTTAAATATATTTTAAAATATTACAAAATAATTTTAAGTTACTTTAATGAAAATATATAAATTTTTTTTTAATTTTTCAAAAAAATTATCTTATTAAATATATGTAATATAAAAATAAATTTAAATTACTTTAACTAAAGTATGTTGAATTAAATTCTTTTATTTATTTACAGTATAGATAAGATTCACTAAATCAAGAAATTGTGTTTGATCAATATTTATAGATTTACATAAATATGCAAATTCTATTTGACGAAAAAAAAATCATAGGCCGTAACTGAGATTAGTATACGACTTGATACATTGGGAGATATTACTTTTAGTCTCCAATACAAGACAAAAAATATATGACATATAGTTTCTAATCAATAAAATATAAAATTTATACTTAATACAATTACATTTTAAAGATTTAAAAACTATTAATAAAATATTTTTTAACTTATAGATGTTAATTAATAAAATAAATTTTAAATATATTTAATATATTAAAAATAATTTTAAATTACTTTAACAAAATTATGTTAAAAATTTTAATATTTTCACAAAAATTATTTTACTAAATATATTTAGTATAAATTTAAATTACTTAAACAAAAATGTCTTGAATTAATTTTTTTAATATATTTACAGTTTGAAAGATAGAAATTGTGTTTTATTAACATGTTATACAAATCAGACTGGACCGGTCGGTTCGACTGAAAAACCGGTGAACCAGTCTGGTAACCAGTTCAGTCAACCCTCAAAACTGGTAGAACAAAAAACTGCTAAATCGGTCAAGAACCGGTGAAAACCGGTGGTTCATTGGTTCAACCGGTTTGTATTTTTTTTGTTTGAAAATTTTTTATTTTGCTAAATATGCCCTCAATTTTTAAAAATTAATAAAATGAGGTTTAACTTATCAATGTGAAGGTATATTTAGTAAAACTACTTTTATCCTTTTATAATTATAACCGTAATATATTTTTTCTTTTGTAATTTTAATTATTATAGTACATTAATAATAAAAAAATGTGTTATAAAAACTGGACCGGACCGGCTGGTGCAACCGGAAAACCGATGAATTGGTTTGGTAACCAGTTCGGTCAACCCTCAAAACTGGTATAAAAACCAGAAAACCGGTCAAGAACCGGTGAAACCAGTGGTTCACTGATTCAACCGGTTTGAATTTTTTTTTTGAATTTTTTTTTATTTTGCTAAATACACCCCTCATTTTTCTAAATCAACCAATTTTTAACTAAAAATTAATAAAATGGGGTTTAACTTACCAATATGAAGGTGTATTTAGTTAAATTACTTTTATCCTTTTATAATTATAATCTTAATACATTTTTTCTTTTATAATTTTAATTATTATAGTATATTAATAATAAAAAAATATTATTTTATTAAGATCGGTTCAACGGCTGGTTCAATAACGGTTGAACCAATGAAGTGTGAACCAGTGTCTTCATCGGTTCGATCATCGGTCCGGTTTTAAAAACATAGATAAAAAAATATCATTTTATTAAGACCAGTTCAATTCAACAGTTGGTTCAATAACGATTGAACCAATGAACCGTGAATAAGTATCTTTACCAGTTCAATCACCGGTGCATTTTTAAAAACATAGTTTATTAATATTAAAATTTACATATTTCTATCTATGTGTAGATTTTATTTGAAAAAAAATATCATGTATGGTAAGTTAGATTAGTATATGACTCGATAAGTTAGGAGACATTACTTTTAGTCTTTGATACAAGGAAAAAAAACAAATAACATATGGATGTTAATTAAAATATAAATATTATACTTATTACAATTACATTTTAAAGATTTAAAAATTTTTAATAAAATATTTTGACACATAGATGTTAATTAATAAAATATTTTTCAAATATAGTTTAGAATTTTGAATTACTTTAATAAAAATATGTTAAATATTTTAAATTTTTTAAAAAAATTATCATATTAAATATATTAATATAAAAATAAATTTAAATTACTTTAAAGAAAGTAACTTGAATTAAATTTTTTAATTTATTTACAAAATAAAAGATAATATCATTTACAAGATTGAGAAATTGTGTTTTATTAATATTTATAGATTTTAATCTATGGGCAAATTTTATTTCACAAAAAAAAATTATGCATAATAAGTGACATTAGTATACGACTTGATGTATAGGGAGACATTACTTTTAGTCTCTAATCAAAGACAAAAAAATAATATATATATTTTTTTGTAAAATATATAACATATATATGCTAATTAATATAATATAAATTTTATAATTATTTTTATATTTATATATTTAATATATTATAAATTAATGATTAAATATTGATTATATGAAAAAATAATTTTAGTGTATTTTAAAAAATATATTTTAATATACTACAATACAATTTTAAATTACTTTAATAAAAATATGTTATTTTTTATATTTTTAAAAAAATTATCTTATGAAATATATTTAATATAAAAATAAATTTAAATTAAGTTAACAAAGGAATCTCGAATTAAAATTTTTAAATTATTTATAATTTAAAAGATAATATCGTTCACGAGATTAAGAAATTGTGTGTGATTGATGTTTATGTACAAATTTTATTTGACAAGAAAAAATCATGCATAGATTGAAAGACATTGAGCTTGATTGTTTAGATTTTATCTTTTAGTTTTTTAAAAGAGTTTTCAAGAATAGTTTTCCAAAACTCTTTTCGGAAAGAAAAAAAAAATCTTATTTGGTACGCGTTATTTGAAAACTATTTTGAAGATGTAAAAATGAAAAAAAAACTTGTTTATATTTATTAAAATTTCATTAATAATGAAAAGCAAAAAACAACATATTCTAATTGTATTTTGAGTTTTCAAAACAAAAATAGAAAACTGAAAAGCAAAATTACTTTCAGCTCTGTTTTGTAGTTTTTAAAAACTAAAAAACCAGAACTTATTTCGAAAACTGTTTTTAGAAAATACTACCCCAACAAGTTTTTTTGTTTTTAAATACTAAAATACTAAAAACAGTTTTATAAAACTGTTGTAAAACAAACACTTAGTCTCTTATCCAAAATAAAAAAATGACATATAAATGTTAATTAAAATATAAATTTTATACTTCATATATTACTACATTTTAAAAATTTAAAAATTTTTATTTCTACTTTGATATCTACAAAATCATTTCATATTTTTATGAAAAAAATTACATAGAAACATATAAATATTTTTATAGATAGACATTTTGTTAAATAATATTCAACTATGTGATTTTTTATGTGAATTATTTATTAAATTTATAGTTTTAGCAAATAAGATTTTAATCTCTCCATAATTTTAACAAAAATATCCCATCAATTTTGTCACCGTGAGTAGGGTTCTACACTAGTTTTAATTAAAATGTAATGAAATTTTTCTTTACAAGATTTTCGATGTAAATTATTAACAAATAAAGCAAAAGTTGAGTGACCCTATGTATTGATTATTGAAAAAGACGAAGCGTAGGCACACAGAAAATTTCATGTCAGAGTGAAAGAGAAACCGCGTTTTTGGGGGTTAGTAGTTAACGTAAATAGTAAATACGTAATCAATATGGATTCTCTTCTCACAATTTATTTCTCAATATAAATTCATTAAATTAGTTTACAAGGCACGAAATTATCAGTGTGTCTCAATCTATTTGAAATTATCTCATTGATTAAGCTAATCTTTATAAAATTAACAATATTTTTAATTTTTTATTCAACATAAATATACATCTTTGAGTTTAATTGGTATACACGATAGTGTAAAAATTTTTATACTCCTCACATCTAATCACAACCTTTTATTTATGATAAATTTGTTAAATCACAACATAAATGAAGAAGAGTGTTTTTTTTACTGACCATTTATCAACAAAATAAAAAACATATAATTTTATAAGTGTTTTTTTTATTTTACTTTTAAATTAAAATTAGAATTTTACTTTAATAATCATGTAATAAATATAAATATTTTTAATTTTTTATTAGACGAAAATATACATTTTTGGGTGATTATACATGTATTATTTATCAATATACATATATAAAAAAATCAAAAATACAATTTTAATGCTCTAATAAAAAAATTAAAAAATTTAATTTTTTTTAGTTAATTTATATTTTATTTTATTTTTTATGTGTTTTATTTTTATGTTGTGTATCTTTTAAATTTATTTAAAATTTTTTGTAATTTATTTTTAGTTTAATGTTTTTAAATTAAGATTTTTAAACCTAATATTTCAAATTATTTTGGTAAAAAGCGTTTAAAAATTTAACTTAAAAAATATGAACTGAAAAATAAATTACAACAATATACATAAATAAAAAATAAATTTAAAAAATGAATAAAAAAATCTAAAGAAAAAACGTCCTCTTATAGGCCTTTTATATAAGAAAAATAAATCACATTGAGAATTGGTTGATTTGGTTCCAGAACCAATTTCTCAATATTAATAGTAAAAGAGTGTTAGTTTCTTTTAGCACCCTTCATCCCTTTAATGTTTATAATTTTTTGCAAAATTCTAAAACATTTTCACTCTTTTATCCTAAGTTTTTTTACAAAATATGGTTATTCAATTTCACGTTGCATGTGCACTTCTACCCACCTCTTTGAAAAATTACATTGGCTTTTCTATTGTGGGAAAAAATGGGCGTGCAACTGTGAGGTTATTTGTAAATCAAGATAAAAAATGACAATGATGTTTTGGGGTTTTACAAAAAATTGTAAACACTAAAAAAAATGTAAATGGTAAATGAAAAGATGGTAAAAGAAGTTGTCGAAATGAGATTATTTGTAAATAACATGAGAAATAAATAATTTTGGTAAATTTTTTTGTTTAGTATTAAAAAAAGCCCCAAAAACTGCAAACTTGGTATTTTTGGTTAAAACATGATTTTTATTTCTGTACTTGCAATTAATTGATGATTTTGATTGAAGTGGGATTAAATTAATATATTTTTAAAGTTTGAGAAGAAAACTCATAATTAAAATTGATTAAAATTTAAAAAGACAGGGACAACAAATACATTTTATATTTTTTGTGCATAAAAAGCAAGTTTAGATATGGACACTATAGTAATATGTTTTGTTGTGGACATGGTTATCAAAATCGCGATATAACTTATAAAATTGTATGATTTTACGAGTTTAGTGGTCCCTTTTGAGTTAAATCGTGAGTAAACTCTTTTTCTGAGTAAAATCGGGTAAAATTGTGCGAACTCGGTAAAATCGAGTGAAATCGCGAGTTTACTCACGATTTCAGGAGTTCACAAACGCTCAAAACGACGTCGTTTTGGCGTAGCAGGAAAACCAATTTTAGGTCAGAATGGGCGTTCACAAATCGCACAGTTTCACGTCCTATCCTGCGTTCAGCGTTTTCCTTCCCCCATTTCTGATTTCTCGAAACCAGCTTCTTGGAGGCGAAAGGGCGGAACGACACTATGATAAAACGGCGACTGGTGGCGGAGACTGGCGGTGAGTTTCAGCCTTCGACGCGGCTGGCGGTGAGGCGAATGGCAGCAAGCAGCGTGCGCGACAACTGGCGGCGAGCAACGCGGCGACTGGCGGTGAGTTTCGGCGACTGGCAGCAAGCAGCGCGCGCGGCGGCAGTGGCAGCGAGGCAACAAACACTTATGGTTGAAATTTGATGGTATTATTATTATATATTTATATTGTTAAAATGTTAAATTTGTGATTATATATACAAATATACTAATTTTTTATGTGAAATAAACTTTTACGAATTTATGAATCGAGTTTTCAGGACTTTCACGAGTCTCAATATTGATAACCTTGGTTGTGGGTGCATTATTTTCTTGGATTAAATTATTCTCCCATGAGACAGAATTTTCAGACAATCTTTTTTAAAATGTTAAAATAAAAAAAAATTTCTCCAACCTTTGAAAATTGAAACTGCATTCAAATTCCTACAAGGGTGTCAGTGTCACTCCTGCAGGCTGCAGCATTCACAGAAGTCATAACTTTCTTTTTTTTTTTTCTCTCACTTCTTTGAAGAACACTTTTCTTCAATAAATGCAAGTCCTTTGAAGACTTCTGCTTCATTTTAAAAACCAGCCCAGATCAGAAAAAGCCATAAAGTTATCATTTTTGTCTGTTTTAGAACAACCCAGATAAATAAAGAAATCCCTGTGGCTATTTTCTGAGACCCCATTTTCCATTTTTCTCACTCCTTTTATGATAGTTGTTGTTCTGGTGCTTTGAGAATTTTGGGTGGTTTGTGCTAAATAATAATGTCTGTCTCAAAGTACAGAAAACTGTCTCTTGGTCTGGTTTCATTGTTGTGCTCCGGTTGTGTTGTTGTGGCTTCAAGTGAGAGTCCTATCGGTTCCCAAGAACTTGATCAGACTCCAACATGGGTTGTGGCTTGTGTCTGCACTGTTTTTATCTTGATATCAATAGCTTCGGAGAAGAGTCTTCACAAAGTGGGAACGGTGTGTTACCGTTTTTAAACATGTCTTTTCGGATGATTTTATATGTAATTATTAGCATTGTTCCGTTTCTCCATGAATTTAACTTATGTATGACACGGCCACGTGATGCTATCTCAGAATGTAGATATGTAAACACAACTTTCAAAAATTTTAATAAAATAAAATATGAGTAATATAATAAATTAGAGATAGAGTAATTCTGGGTTTTTAGTTTTTGCTTTTAAAATGTATTTTGAAAAAAAAATGTTTGTCAAAAAATGATTGTGTTTTAAAAACATAAAATTTGATTTTTAGATTTCTATTCTGTTTTTATTTTAAGTTTATTATTTGATGTCATCACTTGTCACAATTGAATATTCTAATGAATAATGACATTCTACTATATATAAAAATAATTTTAAGTTTGGGTTTGAGTTTGTAGTTTTTGGTTAAACACAATTTATATTTATATATATAAATAATGACATTCTAATGAAATAAAATATGAGTAATATAATAAAGTAGAGGTCGGGTGATTTTGAGTTTTTGGTTTTTGCTTTTGAAATGCATTTTGAAAACAAAAACATGTTCGTCAAAAAACGATTGTGTTTTTTATTTTTTACTCATTTTTTAAACAGTTTTTACTCAATTTCAAGAACATAAAATTTGGTTTTTAGATTTCTGTTATGTTTTTATTGTAAGTTTATTACTTGACGTCGTCACTTGTCAACATTGACCATTATTTCTGACCGGCGGTCCGGTTGCCACCTCCGTCTGACAGTCATTGACCGCCATTTCTGACTGGCGGTCACCAGCCCCACCTCTGACCAGCAATAATCGATTCTCACCTCTGATCGATGGTCACCGGTTGTCACCTTTGACTGGTGATCACCAACTGCCACCTTCGACCAGTGGTTACCGGCTGTCACCTCTGACTGACGGTCACCGACTGTTACCTTTGATCGGCAATCACTAACTACCATCTCCGACCGACGATCATCAGTCGCCATCTCTGACTGGCGATCACTGGCTACCACCTCTAACCAGCCCCAACGGTCACTGACCACCATCTTTGACTGGCAATCACCAACCGTTACCTCCGATCATCAGTCACCAGCCACCAACCACCACCTCCGATCGCCAGTCATCGACCACCAGCCACTAACCACCATCTCCGATCGTCAGTCATCAACCACCAACTTCGATCGCCAATAACCGATCGCCACTTTTAACGACTGTCTCGACTACTACCTTTTGGTTAAGATTTGAAAATAATATTTTAAAATTTGGAAATAAAAACAGTGTTGCTTTTAAAATTTTGAAAACTTAAAACCAAAACTAATTTTTGTTTTTATAAATTTTAAAATTAAAAACTGAAAACCACTTTTACGACTTAAAAGTAGCGATATATTCACCAATTCAAACTAACCTTCTATAATAACAAGGCTAAAAGATAGTTCCAACATTAGGTTTTAAATGTTATTGGGTATCTATTTATATTGAAGTGTCAATTTAATTATCTAAGTTATATATTAATATGAATTTAAGATTTTAAATAAAAAATAATAATTTTTTCATTAAAAACTTAATTAAAAGGGTACATGTATCCCACGAGTGTCTTGGAAAGTGCGAGTGTTGGAAACAATGTTGGAAACAGGAGACTTCAAATAGAGGTGTTCGTGCATTATAGAATTTAACTGTCCCTTTAATGCTCCACTTTAGTCCAATGTGCTTTAATTTGGTCTAAATGCAATTCTTGTTTTCTTCTTCTCATGTTTTGTCCCTATTGCGAGGCTTTGCTCTATTAATCAGATCTTTTGAACTTTCAGTGTTCAGGGATTTTGTTTATATGTGATGTACATTGTCTGTTCTGCCGTGCTGCCTTTACAGTTTCTTTTTTTGTTTCTGTGGAAAACCCTTCTTTTGTCTTTTTGTTGTTGAAATGGTGTCATACATCATAATTTTGAAATCTTAGAAGTTTACAGGGGTTGTTTCGATGGCACGCTCAGTGCTTGTTTTCATATTCTTGTTTGCTAACCTGATGCATTTTTTCTCAGTGGCTAAAGGAAAAGCACAAGAAGGCTTTGCTTGAGGCTTTGGAAAAGGTCAAAGCAGGTAAGAATGTTTCATCAAAGTGGTTAGTTGTTACGAAATTATGCTTACCTACGTAGCCAAAGCAGTTTGACTCTTCTTCTTGACTTAATTTTCTTTTATTGTAATTTATTTATGAGGATGAGAATTATAATAATAATACTAATAACTAATAATTATTATTATTCTTTGTTTGTTTCTATATAGTTGATTTTGTTTTTGCAGAGTTAATGGTTCTTGGTTTCCTTTCACTGCTTCTGACTTTTGGGGAGAGTTACATTGTAAAAATATGTATTCCTAACCATGCAGCAAACATATTGTTGCCATGCCCGAAAGTTATTATCGACCATGAATCAAGTAGTGAAGAGGAACACCGTAGGAAACTTCTTTCTTATGAACGCAGATATTTGTCAGATGATGGCACCACTTACCAATGCAAGAAGGTAGCTATGTTTCCACGCTAAGCTTTTATTCAACTTTAACTATATGAAACCTTATTCGATGTTCTTCTGTTGAAAGGGGCTTGGAGATTTTCTTAGTTAAACATAACCAAGTATTTCAATATGATTATTTATGTAACACTACATTTCATAAAATTTTGCAGATTCATGTTTTAAAAAAACAAATTTTTTTGTAATCATGTTATGTTATGATATATTGTTTGCAATTTTTTTCTCATATAAGTAGTTTCCTATACAATTGTTGTGTTGGTTACTTGGTTACAGAATCATCAGCCACTTATATGCCAATGGATTGCACCAGTTACACATCCTCATATTCTTCTTAGCAGTCCTTCATGTGTTTTACAGTGCTGTCACAATGCTTCTTGGGATACTAAAGGTCTGCATATCTTTATTTCTTTGTTAGTTCTTTTGACTACTTCAGTTATTTTTCCATATGTCTGTATTTTAAGGATACTAAATTTCGTTTAAGGAAACTACCAAAAACACAGACACTGTTGCACTTATGTATTCACATTTCTTTTTTGTGTTATTATTTTACTTCCTCTTTGCTTTGGAAGCATGACATCTTGAAGATAAAATAATTGAAATTTCTTGTATATACTCCTTTAAAATTTTAAGGTACATCCGTACATGTCATCAACTTACCCCAGGACTATAATAATAACCTTACTTAACTACTTAAGCCATGACCAAATTAAATTTAAGGTACATCCGTACATGTCATCAACTTCAATATGGAAAAGCTGAAAGAAAACTCAACTCATATGTGAACATGAGAAATCACCATATCAAAAACTAGGATTTAGGTGGTAAAGAAATTGCATTTGTATGACTTGAGTGATTATGCTGAAATGTGAGGATTTCACTCTTGGAATTGTCCACTTTGTATAAGATGGTCAAAGATAAAGATGTAGGCTGAGCATTTGCTCCCAAATCTCACTATGATCAAGTTTTTGAGTCTTTGACTTTATCTTTTTGTCCATTGATAAAAATCTAGAGCAGTGTCATGTCCTTTTTGTGTTCATTATCTGAAAGTTGTTTTGTGCAGATTCGAGGATGGAAGGCATGGGAGGCAGAGACTTCATCTCATGGGTATAAGTTTGCCAATGGTATGATGCCCAATGATGTATTAAACTGTTTTCTTCAAGTATAAAAAAACTAGTTCCCTTCATTTTGCTGATAAGTATACCAGTTTACTTTAAAGTGCTACTATTTACAATCTGGTGCCAATATTGGGAATTTACTATGCATGCAGATCCTTTAAGATTCCGGCTTACACATGAAACATCATTTGTGAGAGCTCATTCTTCTTTTTGGACAAGCAATTCTTCTTCTACATAGTAAGATTCGTTTTACTAATCTGCCATATTTTCAATTTTCATTTGCTTGAGGTTGAGGACTTGATTTAAGCAACAAGTTAGACGTGTGCAAGTGCCTATGGATTTTGTTCATAGACATATAAATTTATTAAAGAAAAACAACAGTGGGACTTAGTGGCATTGTTTTTAGTATAGCTCAGAAAAAAAATTGGTCAGTGAAAGTAGTACTAGTGGATTCACTATTGCAATTTTTTTTTATCATTATTAGTAATAAAATGTCTGCTGTTTTATAACTTGAATTTATCATTTTTTTTTAAATTGAGCTCTTGTACCATGTATTTCGTGTTGCCAATTTCAGGGATGCTTCTTTAGACAATTTTATAGGTCTGTGAGCAAGGCTGACTACTAGACTTTGCGCAATGGATTTATCACAGCGAGTCCTACTCCACAAGATGTGTTTTTCAGCTCTGAATTTGCCTTCCTCTTTTGACAGTGTATTATGTGTAGGTTCACCTGTCTCCAGGAAGTAAATTTAACTTCCAAAAGTATATAAAACGATCCTTGGAGGAAGACTTCAAGATAGTTGGTGGAGTCAGGTAACACTCTTTTTACACAGTTCATTAGTAGCATCATATTGTCTATGATTTTTCCTCTGGTAACTTGTTTGACGTACATGATCTCTATGTTCACAGTCCTGTCCTCTGGGCATCATTTGTTGTTTTTCTGCTCCTAAATGTTAATGGTGAGCAACTATTTTCTTGGTGAAGTCCTATGGAGTTCACAATTCTTAAGTTGAATATTCAGTTAAAGAATAACAGTTAACCATGTATAAATTTCCAGGATGGCATCATATGTTCTGGGTATCCTTAATTCCTGTTCTGGTAAGTATTCTGTTTCCTATATATAATTTGCAAAGTGTGGTTGAGGCCTACAATTATAAACCATTCAATTAGCTGCAGATAATTTTGGCTGTTGGAACAAAACTTCAGGCTACAGTAGCTAAGATGGCTATTGAAATCACAGAAAAACACGCAGTTGTCCAAGGGATTCCTCTTGTTCTAGCTTCAGACAGATATTTTTGGTTTGGGCCTGAGTTAATTCTTCATCTTATCCATTTTGCTTTGTTCCAGGTATTCAATTGGTTTCCTTTAAGCAGAATCATTAACAAATATTTAGCAGATGGAACAGACAAGATATGTATAATTGTTCAGGTTTAGAGTTGAAAATGCAGCTTTACCAGGAGGCAAATGAACATAACTATGCTATGAAAACAAGTTTACCTTGAAAACTCTTCTGCATAATGAGGAAAATTTGCTATTTTAAAATACCACTTAAAAGCAAATAATTTTTTTTTATTGCTGACATTGGTTAAAAAAAATTTAGTTCATTTATGTTTAACAAATGTTGACATATTTGATATTGAACAAATAATATAATATCCCAGACTCGTTTGACTGCTAGATATGTAACCGCATTAAATATTAGGAAGAGAATGTTGTTGTTCATTATGATCTTGTTTGGCTTGAGTAAGATGTCTAGTGAAAGATACTTGTGGTATGCTATAAAAGAAATCCTAGTTTAACCTTGGCATAGTGAGTGAGAGAAACATAGTTGGAGTTTGATTTTAAGTTGTTAATGTTTGTACTAACTGATTTTTTTTTCCTTGCAGAATGCGCTCCAAGTAACATATTTCTTGTGGATATGGGTACTAACCCCTCTTTACACCTTGACCTTAAATAATATCTTTTTGTAGCCTATGTAGATCTTGCTAAATGGCTGAATAATAAATGAAGGATTTCTTGATTTGCAGTATTCTTTTGATCTGGACAATTGTTTCCACGCTGACTACAAGATTGCAATAACGAAAGTAACTCTAGGGTAAGTGTTGGATCTAAAATTCCCTTTTGTAGTCAAATGGCATGCCTAAATAGGCATTTCATACTTCAAATTAGCTGGTGTTTTTATAATGGATCCGTAATTGGTTGAGTCTATCCCCTCTAGACAATAGAAAAGAGTGTGAGAATGTACAACGCTCTAGCATTAGTATAATTGTACCATTTGACATGGCATAAAGTAATTTGATGAATTCTCATGTTATTTATTTGAAGGGTTGGGGTGCTATGTCTCTGCAGCTACATCACTCTTCCATTATATGCTCTTGTTACTCAGGTACATGCTTTTCAGTTATTAGTTATTGATTTGCTTTCATTTGATCAGAGTCTTATCTAACCGTGATCAAGCACAAATGGTTTGTACTTATAGATGAATGGCTAGATTCTAATAATCAATTCATGATGCCATTGAAAGATATCCTCCTTACATTTTATGAGCTATTTTAGTTTAGCCATTCAAATGTTATCTTACAAAATTTATTTTCATGATGTTATTCTCATGAACCTTTATACTTACAAGTAAGTTACTAGGATTATTTCAAGCTGGATTAATTGAGTATGATCATGGTAAACACTTGCAGATGGGCTCAAGAATGAAAAAATCAATATTCAACGAACAAACATCGAAGGCGTTAAAGAAATGGCACATGGCTGTGAAAAAGAATCAGGGAGTAGGAGGAAATACCAGGGTGAGGGCCATAGATGGAAGCACCGCTGATTCAACATTACACTCTTCTAGCCCCACACTACACCGTTTCAATACTACTGGTCACTCAACTAATCACACCATGTCAATCTATAATGTCCAAGATGATTACCAATCTGATACTGAATTGTCATACGTTTCCCCAACATCAAGATTGATAATAAGTGTGGATCATAATGAGCTAGAAGCAAATGAAAAATGAACACCACCCTACAACCGAGAATGAAGACGTCGCTTTACGTTTGTCAAGCATGGAAAAAAGCACGAAATAGTATTAGGAATTACCCCATCCAACCATTTTTTGTTCTTAACTTTGGTTTGTGCTTTCTAGATATTGTTATACTTGATATAGTCAGTTTTATACATTTTTGGTCTTAAAACTTTGCCGGCATTGGAAGCTTTAACCTTGCTCAAAATCATACTATAGCCTTATTAGCATGGATTCATGTGCTTGAGCAAAAACTCATAAGGAGCAAGTAGAGGACAGAATTGTTGGGTGTATTATGTATTATACATTCGAGGGTATACATAAATCCCAATTGTCAAGTACAGCAAATACAACGATATAGTAAAAGTTACACGGCTTTGGTGGTTCTGCAATATTCTTCCTACGTATGCTAAATTCCTGGTTATTGAATTTGTTTATTAGACTTGAGGTAAGAGCTACGAGCCAGTTTATTTGGATTCTATGTTATGGGCCAACTTATATTAATTGAGCTTAGAAAGTTATCCTTAGAAGATAGACATAGGAGTAAAGTTATGCGCTAACATTTAGGTTTGTTGCAACCTCTTAGTGTAACTAAGTAGAAGTAAGATATTGTTTCTAGGTACTTTGTGGTTAAGTTATCTAGAACTTCAAAAGAGTTTTTTTCCCGATTTGGGTTATGATGGATAGATTGAGTGAATCTACATCCTTCATTCCAATCAACACTAAGTACTCTATGGAGATATTGATCTATTTTTACATAAGTAAGATTGTTAAATTACACAATGTACCTTATAGTAATGTGTTAGATAAAGATCTTAGGTTTACCTTTTGATTTTGGAAAAAGTTTGCATAATGCTCTAAGGATCAATATCCTATTTGGAAGAGCTTATAATATAAGAGCTTCTTACACAAGAGTTTATAGTATAAGCTCTTAAATTTAATAAGTTATTTGTGTTTGAATATGCAAATTTAAAAGGAAAGGGAGAGGGAGAGGGAGAGGGGAGAGGGAGAGGGGAGAGAGAGCAGAGGGAGAGGGAGAGGGAGAGAGAGAGGGAGGAGGGGAGAGAGAGTGGGAGAGGGAGAGAAAGGGAAGGAGAGAGAGGGGGAGAGAGAGAGACTTTATAACAAGTTTTAATCATAAGAGACATAAAAAAGTGAGAAATGGAAGTTGAAGGAAATGCAAATTTTCAATAAGCTTAAAACAACTTTTTTCAAAAAGTTATTCTAGATAGCTTATTTAAATAAGCTTAAAATAAATTATGAATCCTATAGAAGTGTTTTTATAAATTTATCCAAATGCTTGTATAAGTACTTATAAGATAAGATAAACTTAAATAAGCAGCAAATAAGTTCTTCAAAACAAGGCTCACATATAGTTTGAGTTCATCCTATTACATATAATCATATAACCAAATAGACAAAACCAATTGATTTTTGAGAGGAATTGTTGAGAGCTTATGTTAGATCCCTGGGGGTGGTTGTGATATTTTTACATCATTGATAGAGTTTACCTATAATCTTTATGTGAGGAGATGAATGACAAATTTGTGTTAGTATGAACCTAGTGAAGACCTTGTTTTAGGGCCTAAAGTATTGCGACAAACTACTAAAAAGATCAAGATGAACAAAGAGAAGATGAGATTAGTCCACTCTAGATAGAAAAGTTATGTCAACAAGAGAAGTAAAGACTTAGAATTTTAAGAAAAGGGATTGTGTATATTAGAGAGTAACTCTATGAACTATGGGTGGTAGGTCATTAGAGTCTAAAAAACTTGCACCTTATTTCATTGATCCTTATTAAATTCTAAAAAGAATAGATGAGGTAACCTATCAAGTTTCCTTACATCTGAATCTTTTCAATCTCGACAATGTTTTTCACATGTCTCTACTCCGTAAATACATTCATGATTTTTCGCATGTGATTAAGCTAAACAACATCCTAATATAAAACTAAACTTTTAAGACCTTATTAGTGAAAGCTGAAGATTGAAGGTTAAACGACTTAGAGGAGAGTAAAATCCCCTTGATTACCGTCATTGGGGAGGAGTCACGTTACTTAGGAGCTAGAGAGCAAAATCAAGGAACATTATCAGAGAGAAGTTACTGTTTACAATTATTTTTTTTAGGGTAGAAGGATGTCACGTAGATCAACTAACCTAAAATACATTATATATATATTTTGGATCAATTGATTCAGAATGTAAAAAAAAAATTGTTCAATTTTTAATATCTCGACAACTTGATCTATAACATACTAGTTATATGTTTAGAATCATTTGATCAAAAACAAATTAAATATATCATTTGGATCCATTGATCCGGATTAAAAACAATATTCAAGGATTAAAAACAATATTCAATATTTTTTTTTCGGACAATATGATACCAATTAAAAAAAATCAATATTCTATATTACAAATATTTATCAATGTTTTTTGGTTTCGGAAAAGAAGTCTACTACGTGTAGTGGGTGGCCGAGCGAGGGGCTACAAGCCTGCTAGAGAGGTTGGGTTGGCAAAAATGGGAGTGAAAAAATGATGCCTTAATAATGAAGCTTAATTTGAATTCATTATATGGGCTATATCCAGTTCTTTTATTCTTAATATAAAAAATTGATGAATTTTAAAATTAAAGAGACAAAAATATAAAAGTAATTTGAAACCAAAAGTTAATATTCCATATTTTAGAGGAAGGAAATGCATTTTTTTTATTATTCAAATCACATTTATTTCATTTTGAAAAAATTAAACCTATATCAAATAGAGTTTAATTAATGGTGATTTAATGACGGTGTACAATAGTATACCACTTTTTTTCTCAATCAAATATTCATCAAATTATTACTAAAATCATAGTTTAGCTGAAAGACCTATTATTGGTGGTGTGACCAATCGACCTTTATGAAGATTGATTGTTGATAAATATTTGTAATAATATCATTATTTTACTCAATATTTTTATTCCTGAATATACAAATAATTATACTGTTCTACTTCTTCAATTCTTAACAAGTGTCATATTTGATTTTAAAATATCTCATAAAAGTGTTATATTTAACTTTTTAATGTAATATTAATTTTTTTCATCAATATTCCCAATAATATTATTTTAGTTTTTAATATAATATTAATATTAATGTTAGTTTTGTCAAAATAATGTTTTCTTTCATCTATTTATTTATATAATTAACTTTTAATGTTATATATAAAAAATACATATAAAATAATAAAATAAACCTCGTCGTAATAGGAAAAAACACACTCACAATTAATTTTTAACATTATATATAAAAATACATATAAAATAATAAAATAAACCTTGTTATAATAAGAGAAAAACATACTCACAATTTTTTGTTTATTTATTACGAATGAAATTGTTTGAGAGAAACTTTAAAATAACGACCAATAATATTAAAATGGAAGTAAATAATTAATAGAAATATAAAATAAAATAATTTTTAAAGTATAATATGTAATACTTGCAAAAAATATAATTAAAATTAATGAATTGAGAATATAAAATTAAGATTTAAAAAATAAAAAAGATAAAATAGAATTAGAATTTATATTAGTGTGATAAACAATAATATTTTAATAATAAATGTTATGTATAAAAGAGAAGAGAGGTATATTTGTTAATTCTGAAAATATGATGTTAAAAAAATTGAAATAAATATAAAAAAAGGTATATTAATTATTGTAACATGACTTAATAAATGGATGTTGATGTCCTTTTAACTCATGCCTTTTTTTTTTTTTTTACTAAATCTACTTTCAACTTAGACTTTGGATACATGTAAGGTTATTACTTATTAGGTGTTTTTTGGGAATGAATTTCTCTAATTTTTTTGTCCATTTCCTTAATTAAACAAAAATGACATAAACTTTATAAGATTTAACCTCGACATTTGTGTGCTTGTGAAATGTGTTCTTACCAGACTTACGACCTAAATTCTATACTTTTGAAATGTGTGTTTTCTTTCCTCGATATTTGTTTCCTTCTGATCCCAAAGTATGTTTAGCTTGCCTCTAATTGCAACTTCCAAAGCATTCACTCGTCTTTGCACAATCTCATATGCTTCTTCCATGCACATTTATCTCTCCTACAATGGTCAAAGTGAAATGGTTACTCTTTGTGGCTCTTTGTTAATAAAAAGGGTCTCACTAATATGGACCGATACATAGGATTGGAGTTATTAAGTATTTTTTTTAATCAGCTAATATGTCTAAAAATGTAAAAAATATTTAAGTGATGTTCAATTATAATTAAAACTAATTTTAATTTGATTTTATCTTTTATTATGACACTTAATTCTTAATTATGTAAGGAGGTTAGTTGAATAGAGTAGATGAGTTATTATTGTAAATTCCGTTAGATATCCTTAACTTCTATGGAGGATCAACAAAAAAAAAAACTTAATTCTTAATTATAGAATCACCATTTATTTTTAGTTTTTTGCTATTTTTTTCTTTTTTCTTTTTCCCCCACCCCACCCCTCTTCACCACAACCTCACAACTATCATCATCGGTGCCACTACTACCACTTTTTTTCCTACCTCCACCATTGTTGGTGCTGCCACTACCTCCCCACATCGTTGCCGCTACCATCACCACAGCTAGTGGCGGACCAGTAGAGGTGGCAACGGTGGGGGGTGGTAGTGGCAGCGTCAACGGTGGTGGTAGTAAGGATGGGTTGCGGGTAATTGGGAATTAATAGTGAATGTTATAATTAAGTGTTATAATGAAAAAATATACCAAATTAAAATCAGCATTAATTATAATGGAAACATGACTTAAATATTTACATTTTTCAAGATAGGTTGATTGATTAAAAGAGGTATTTAATAACTTTAATCCTAGGTTAGAAAAACCCTAATAAAAATTAGGAATGACAAAAAAATTTGTATCCATGAATAATCTCTTAATTTGTTTTGAACTTGACGAAAAATCTTCGTTTGATCGATATAAGTACAAATATGGAGGAATATCTGATTTGTTAAGTCTAGGATTAATACATACATACCTATCCTCATCTTCACTCCTATTTTAATGACTAAAATACTCTCAAACCAAATGAACCTTTATATTTATGTTTTCTTAAAAAAATTACATTTTTTAATGTCAAGAAATGCATTTGTCTTCCAAAATAAAATAAAAGTTTGACATTTAATTCACAAATTCCAAACTTTTCTTTTATTAGATAACTTTTGAATAAATATCATTATATTCAAACTTATTTTTTATTGAAAATTTATTATAATTTTTTTAGGCATGGGACAAGTACAGGTATACTTGATACCCAATGTAGACGGTGATAAAGACGTAAATCTCATACCCTTGGGTATGTGTAATGATTGGTTTAATTAATAGGTTATATTTGTGGAAGAAAAATAAATATTATGGAGAATTAAATATTTAGTTATATTTAATTTAATATAGTGAAGAGAATTAATTTAAGTTTTCACTTAAATTACTAATTGATTTGAGACATGATGGATTTATTAGTTTGTTAATCTTTGTGGTTGTATTTGGTTGATGATAGAAGGATGAGGGAGAAGAGAATAATTATTATTCTTTTGTTTCAGAGGATTTTAATTTAGTTTGGCAAGTTTTTGGATAATCTGTTATCGGGAGTGAGGATTGCATTTAGCAAACTGATTTTACTAAATACACTCTAGCGCTATATTAATTCATTTTTTTCTCTCTCTTCCTTATTTCTTCTTCTTCTGACTTTTCTTCCAAGAACCACCGTCCTTTTATCTCCCTTCCACCATGGTTGGTCGTTTGCATGGATGACTTAGAGTTGTTTGATTCAAACACGATCTGTTTCATAACTCCTGTTGCTAAGTGATTGTTATTATAGATAAGTCTGATTATGAATCAATGAACCTTTTTCTGGTAATTTTCAATCCTTTTGTTTCCGTTTAAAAGGAATTTCTTTGAAAATCCTAATTTTTAAAGTTCCTATTTAATTTGGATTTTTGACTATATTTTGAGCTATTTAAGATAACATATATTTTAATCATGTTTTGAGCTAGTTAAGATAACATTTATTTTAATTGTGTTTTGAGCTATTTAAGATAATGTGTATTTGATTTTGATTTGAGCTAATTGAATTAATGTATTTGTTAATTATGATGTGAGCTGATTGAGTTAGCATATATTGATTATTATTTGAGCTATTTGAGATAACGTATATGTGGATTTCATATTTGAGCTATTTGAGATAGCATATATTTGGATTTCATAGTTGAGCTATTTAAGATAGAGCATATGTTGATTATAAATGCGTAGTGATGAAGAGTTGCATTGAATGCATGATGATGTGTTGAGCTAATACTTGTTTAGAAAATTGGCAAGTGATTATTGATAAATGGTGTTATGATTCATATTATGGTGATATATATGAAATGAGATGCTATGTTCATATGATGAGTTGTTGAAACTATGTTTGTGGATGATTGGGGATTGTAATTCATTAATAAGGAATATTAATGAATTGTGTTGTAAACTGTTGCGAGAAGGTAACAAAGCTCTTGAGGTGATGCATTGAATTAAGGAGATGGATATGTTTAAGTGATCCTGGTGCTAAGGTCCTATTTCAGGTGATGATGCAGTGTTAAGGCTTGTGTCAGGAGATGATACACTGGTGTTAGGGTCCTGTGTTGGGTGATGATATACCATAGGATATACTCAGATAACAACATGATGTAGTGTTAGGGTTCTGTTTCAATTGATGATACACTAGGCATTAGTTGGTTATTCAGTGAGTATGCTTAGACTTCAACTGGTTATCGAATGAGTTAAATAGATACCAAATACCAGTGTGGGGGAAGTCAAATGAGTTGTTACCTTGGTATCCGAATTCAATATAGTGAGTCTTTCCGGAAAGCGTCAGCTAAATGTTGTGAATTCTTATGTTCGGGTAGAACATAAATGTGATTCATTGGTTGAGAATGGTTATATTCAAGTGGAGCATAAGTGTGATTGATTGATTGTGAATGCTTATGTTCAGGTGGAGAATAAGTGTGATTAATTGGTTGTGAATGCTTATATGTTCAAGTGGAACATAAGTGTAATTAATTGGTTGTGAATGCTTATGTTCAAGTAGAGTATAAACATTATTGATTGGTTGTGAGTGCTTATATTCAGGTGGAACATAAGAGTGATTGATTGGTTATTTACTATCAGTGAATGTGTGTTGATTGAACCAAATATAAATGTTGTGTAACTTTCATGTTTTATGACTGATGTAATGGTATATTGCGTATTATGTAAGTTTATCCTTACAATATTTGTGTTTTCTGTATGATTATGATCATCGTGCTTTGTGCAGGAGTAGATAGCAATGATGATGTGGAGAGTTAGGATGCTCTGGAATGAAGTATATCGGAATGTGGCTGGAATTCTCAAAGGATGTTATTTTATTGTTGAATATGTATATAAGAGAGGTGTGTAGAAATACTATTATTTAAATTTAGAGGCGTTGTTATTAAGTTTGTGTGATCATTATATTTTATATAGAAGTTGTGTGAACATGATATAAAGAGGTAGATGAATTATGATATGCATGTTATAAGAATGAATAATTATATGTCAACAGGTTGGTTGGTTTTGGCAGCAGAGGTTTTGCTACCTTGTGTCTCGTCAGACGACGAGGTTCGCCGGACGAACTGACATTGTGTGTACTATGTTATATTTTATTTTAAACTTTGAAAATTTTGTAATGTATGCTTTAATATTGAGTATAATGTAATGGAGATTTTATATCTCAGTATTTGAGAATATAGATAATAGTAACTTAAATAATCATTAAGAGAATTTATGGTGTAAATAATATATATAAATTTAAAAATGCTTTGTATCTTTGTCATACCTAAAAATGCTTCTGAATAAAATTTAAAAAATAACACGATTACCGAAGTTGGTATTTAAGTAATAAAGATTGAGAAAAAATGACTAATGCACTGTGAGTGCAAAGAGTTTTACACTAAGTTTACTAATTAAAACTTTAAAAGTCATAAATGAAAGATTGTGGTTAAACGTTATTGTAAAACATTTTTACATTGTTAATGTATAGGTATGAAATTTATAAAGATTTATCTTTACCACTACATTAATGGCATTAGTTGATATAAAAATGTTAATATTAATATATATATATATATATATATATATATATTTATTTTAAGTATATTATTTTTAATATTTTAATATTAACCGATTCAACCAAAATTAGTAATGATTTGGTTCAACCATTAAATTATTAATTCACTACTAGATCGAATCAATATTAATAAAACATTGGGATAGTGACATGCTAATTAATATATATATATATATATATATGGGTTACATAAGTATTTTATGTCTAAAGTTTCACCAGAAATCAATTTTGATCTTGAAGTTAAAAAGAAAATTAGTCTTAAAATTAATTTATTTTTTGTATTAATATTGTTCATTTGTAAATTTCATGTATTTGTGTCGAATTTGAGATAAAAAATTGAGGCGATTAAGGTTAAAGAGAAGATTAATTCACGAATATAAAAACGTGTCTCGTGTTATTAATTTTTTAATAGCTTTAATTTGAGAAGAAAGAGTAAATATTAATAAGAAACTAAAAAAAGTATTTTTGAATTTTAAGGACCCAAAATTATTTTTGGTGAAACTTTATAGACAAAAGAACTTATTTAAGTCGGGCGCTGTGTATACATGCATGTGTGTGTGACAGGAAAATAGAAAACTTGTGAGGGAGAAGAGTTTTTGGTATAGATAGAGTAGTTTGATTTTAGAAGAAAACACTTATGTACTTATAGTATAAAATAGTTTTGCATTAACATCTAATTATAATCCTTTATATATAGTAAATCTGATTGACTTTACTGTTATTACTTTAAAAATCATATAAATATAAATGAAGAATTATAATTAAATACCATTATAAAACTCTTTCCTTTGAATTTATTAGTATTAAACTCTAAGATCTTATCCGTTACCATCATTGTTAATTGCATTTACTTGATCATAAGTCATAATAACTGAATAGAAATGAGTTGGTTGTTAACAAAAAAATGACATATGCCCATGGGAAAGAAACTGCATGCGATTACAGCAAGCAGAAAGTGGGCAAAATGCATGTTTGGTGTTGAAAACACTCAGAAAGAAGTTTCTTCTCTCCCACAAATATTTTCAACCCAAATGATTATTACCTTGTTCTATTCATATAGGCACAATAAATAGCATGATAAGAAGCTACCTACTAATCGTTAAACTCAAAAATCAAAGTGAAGTCATTATAGTCGTCATGACTGGAAGATCAGCTAATAAGTCAGCCAACCTCTGTTAATTTTCAATATGTAACTTCAAAACAACTTATTGGTTCAAAAATAATATAAGTTTTTCTCAATCTAAATCATTGAACTCTTTAAGTCTTTGTCATGTGAAAGAAATCCGCAAAAGACATTATCTAAAACTAGGTCAACCTTTCTTCAATCTCCTTTTGTAAAAATTCTCACTGTGTTACTAAAAGTTAGATACAAGTACTTAAATTTAAAAAACAAAAACACACACACACAAATTAGAATCGAATGATTTAATTTTGTTAAAGTGTTATTTACAACGTTTTTGAGGATTAATGTTAACTGAATTTTTTCTAAAAGCTTCAAGATTTACTTGTAGCACCTTTATAGTAGTTAGGAGGTTCAAAACCGAATAAAACAGAAACAATCGTAAGCCACCAAAACTCAATTTAGTTTGGAGTAATTTTGTTTTTGTAATTTTCAAATTGTATTCAGTTTACAGTTTATGATGTTGAAATTGCAACAAACTAATCCGCTTATTCTTATTTATTTTAGCAAATTTGCAACAACTCATATTTATATACGATTACTTATTATATTTTAAACTTATTGATTCTGACTTAATTGTTAATTTTGATTTTTAACTAATATGTATTCATTGATGAATACATATTTTAGCAAGACTATTTAGTTTAATTTCATTAGATATAATTTAAAGTAATTGATTATTTATACTTTAACTTTAATAGTTGTTATTTTTTTATATAATTTTGTTAGAAATTATTAAACTTTTATATTTTGAAAATAAAAGATTAATAGTTTGATTTGATTTGATTGAAATTTTATAGTTAATTTAAATCAAATTAAGTCACCCATACTTACTTTTTTAAGTTTTGTTCAAATTAATTTTGTACCCAAAACTGTGTTGTGAGCACCCTAATAATAGTAGAAAATAAAAAATAGTTGATTCTAACTAACAAGGTTTTCTTTTTCTTTTATATGCTAAAAATAAAAAAAAATTATCCAAAACGACTTATGTCTCGTCTTATTTACCTAAATAACTTTTTTTACTATTCATGTTGAGAAATTAGTTGTTTAGCAATCAATTTCTTATAAGACATTGTTTTTCCAGATTTATTTTTTTAGTAAAATTATTAAGTATTTTTAAATTTATTTTTTATTTATGTATATTGTTTTGAATAATTAATTTTAAAATTAAAATTTTTTAGTTATTTATATTTTATTTTATTATGTATTTTATTTTTACACTGTATTTTACTGTTATTTTAATTTTTTTCAACACTTTGTAATTTATTTTTTAGTTTATATTTTTTAAGTTATTTTTTAGACATTTTTTACAAAAATAATTTAAAAATAATTTTAAATATTAGGTTTAAAAATGTTAATTTAAAAAATTTAAACTAAAAAATAAATTACAAAGAATTTTTAAAAAATTTAAAATAACGAAAAAGATACACAAGATAAAAATAAAATACATAACAAAACTAAATTGCAAAAAACTCTTTGATTATTTCATCCTTCTTTAAAGGACATGCCTGCAGAACTTGCTGGGAGGTATGCAGAAAAAGGTCAATTATGAGGAATCATTTTTGCTTGAGAATGGACCTCGTTAACATGGCCTTGTAACCAGGACAATCAATTCTAACCATGTTGGTTTTGATTCCTTTTGTACAATATATAAAAAGTAAGGTGTAAGAACAATTTAAAAATTTTGGATGCAACAAATATTATTGTTAGAATAAGAAAAACTTTTCTCAAGATAGTTAGTAAAGTGGCAAATAAGAGTATACCTTCTAATACATTCAAATTATATTTAAAGGGAAGTATCTATTAAACTCTACTATTTTTTTAAGTAATCATATTATTTTAATAAAATTTGCTTCATATTCAAGATTCAAACTTGAATTACTAGTTAAGAAACACAAATAGCTACCATTTAAATTATTAGTTAAAAGACATAAAACTACTATTATTTATGTCAATCAATGTTGGTCACAAACTCTAAATTAATACTTTAAAAGAATTTTTTACATGCATAATAAAATAAATGAGCTTGGTTAATTTCTTATCATTCTTGAAAAGTTATTAATATTTTCTCGTGTTTTTTTAAGAGCAAAATATATTTTATTAAATATGTAAATATAGATAAAACAAAATGTTTCATCTTTTCAACATTCAGAATATTTTACCTCTCTATCCCATTATACACCCGGTTTCATAACATATCTATTTCAAATTCATCAAACACATCCTAGGTTTTCACATCATTCATACATATATATATATATATATATATATATATATATATATATATATATATATATATATATATATATATAAAACTTTCCTTTTTTTTCACATCTTAACATAGAGAAAGAAAGGAGGGTGAGGTGAAGATTATATATATATATATATAACTTTTCTTTTTTCCCACATCTTAACATAGAGAAAGAAAGGAGGGTGAGGTGAAGATTGGTTTTAACCTGACTCATTGGTTTGGAGTTTGGAGATTGGAATATATATTAGCATTGTTGAGAATTGAAAACGATTTTGAACCCTAACGTGCCAGACAACAGCACATGTTGAATGAGGCTTATTGGCTCCCGCATAAAAGTGGGAAAAGCTAGCTATCAACAAGCATGTTGGACGAAGATAAGAGGCCCACCCATCATAGTGGGAAAAGCCTCTATAGCTTTCACAACAACCACTCTATAATAACCTAAGGTTTTCACTAATATGTAACTTCACTTTTTGTCTCCTTTACAACGAGAGAGAAGTATACAATTATTTGTCTCTTTTCTAAATTTAGATTAAGAGGTTTGGTAAATTTAATTTACTTTTTATAAAAGTTGGATATATTTGTACTGTTTCCTCACTTTAGAAAACTTAAATCTATATTTCTTTTATTAATTAATATAGATTGTGTTTAAATTTATTGGTTACTTTTCATGAACAGTTTTTCTTATTCAAACCACTTTTGATGAGTAATTAAGTTCAAAGTGTTAATTTTAGAAACTTTTGCATAGATGTATGAAAACTTATTTGCATCATTAAGTTAAGAGTTTTTACAAATTAAATGAAAAAAGAGTAGTTTAAAATATCACCAAAATAACTTGACATATATAATAACATTTATGTTCTTTAATAAGATTAAGAGATTAATTCCAACTTGAATTAAAAATAATGGTTTAAATTTACGGTATCAGTAGAAGATCATGACATTTATGGGGTTTGGAGAAATTGGGTCAGCTAGGTCAAGGAATATGTGGGTTCAGCAAGAATCTTAGTCCTATTGAACAGTCCTATAGAGGAGTTTGGGGTAGGTACGAGATGTAGACAAGGTGACTCACTCTCACTTTTTCTATTTCTCATCCCAGCTAGAGACCTTAGGCAATTGGTGAATTCTGTGGTGGAGCGTGGCTTTTGGAAAGGATACACGGTAGGGAAAGAGAGACTTGGTGTCTCGCATCTCTAATTTGCGATGACACATTGTTGTTGTCAAGGGTGGATTAGGAATCGATAGTGATGATGAAAGTGGTATTACTTAAGGTAGTTTTGTCAACACTACCAACCTATTTTCTCGCCTTTTTTAAGGTGCCCAAAAGTATTATCTCTCAATTGCATGATGTTTTCCAAGTTCTTATGGGGTGGTGATGTTGTAAAGGGAAGGTGGAATGGGTATCTTGGGAGAGAGTGTGCCAGAGGAAGGAGGAGGGGAGATTGGGGTTGCAAGATTTGGGGAAATTTAACGCCACATTGTTAGGGAAACGAAAATAACGCATGCATGTCAAACAAAATAGTTTTTGGTTAAACTTTTGAAAACTAAGTATGCCCACAATGATGAGACTTGGGAAGGTAAGGGTACTCATTGCTCCAAATGGTGGGTGAACTTGAATTTTGTGGTGTTAGGAGGTTCAAAGGATTTAAGTTGGTGATCTCGTAATGTAGGGTGACACTTTGGAGATAGAGGAGACGATGCATTCTGGAAGGAGGTATGGGTAAAGGATTAATGCATCCAGAAGGAATATAAGAGACTTTATGCAATAACGATAAACCAAAATGCTTTTGTGAAAGATATGTGGGATCTTGAGGATAGCCGATGGAAATAAGCATGGTAGAAGAGATTATTTATATGGGAGGAGGACATGTTGGCAGAGTTATAGAATCAAGTGGGGAGGGTAGTATTGTTAGAGGGGCTTCAGGATATTTAGGAGTGGATGACTGACGGGTCAGGGTTGCACTCTATTTCATCAGTGTATGAGGTGTTGTCAGTAGAGACATGCCAATTCAAAGATAATTTTTTCAAAATAATTTAGAAAAAAGGGGTCCTGCCAAAGGTTCAAACATTGGTCTCAAGGATGGATGATAACAAAACACCTACAAAAGCAAGCTTAGCTAAGTGGAAAATTCTACTATGGGATATGGAATTGGTCAAGGGAGCAAGGGACACAAAGCAAGCATGACCTTTTGTGTGATTTGCTGCACTTTGACACATATGGAAAGAAAGAAATGTAACAGTGTTTAGAGAAAAATCTAAAGAGGTTCAACAAATTGTTCTCACTACATAATTGAGCTTTTAGGAATGATGTACAATAGCACAACTAACAAATCATACCCTTGCAGAGTAAATCATCAATCTGTGTCTTTGTATTGAGTGATTGTGTTATTTATTTGAGTAGGGTGATTTATTTATTTTTAGCACTACTTGCTATGTTTGCTCAATTATTATTTATGAGGGAGACGTATTTTGTGTTTTTCTACTCATTTTTTAATAAATTTTTGGCTTTCAAAAAAATAGTTTAAATTTTACCGTGGTTAATTGTTAATGGATGTTGTTTGAACCATATAATTCATATTCTAAATTTAATATGAATCTTTTGAAGGCTTAAGTAATTTTAGTTTGTTGTGTTTTTGAAATCCATAATTTTTGTCTTATATTTTAAGATAGATGTATTTAGTTTTTTATTTTTTAAAATTCATAAATTTGGTCCCCTATTTTAAAATAAAAATATTTAGCTTTCAATTTTATAAAATTTATTACTTTGTTCATTTTTTATAATTAAAAATATTAACCGATAAAAAAATTAACTTCATATAACTCAAATTTAGCGATGTAATATAAAGTTTTTTATTTAACTCACATAATAATCAATATTATTTTCACAACAATCTATGTTTTTAGTTTTATAAGAGTATTAAAATTGCATATTTTATACATCAAGCATCAAATGTCTTTATTTTAAAATAAAAGACTAAAATTGTAAATTTTATAAAATTTTAGGATTAAATATTTCTATTATAAAATAGGAGAACAAAAATATTGCATTTATGTTTTTCATAAATAAACAGTTTTCTTCCACCTGTAACGACTTATTTCAAATTTGTTGTAGCTTTTGAGAAATTGATAATCATGTTTTGGCCCTAAAAATCAATTTCCACGCTAAATGGTCTTGTTTTATTTCTGAATTTTTTTTTCTATTGGTGATGAAAATACAAATTCAATTTTTATAACTTTAATGGATAACAACAAAAACAAAATAATTAGATGAATAATATTATATATGTTAATATGTAATGAGCAAAAAGAGACAAATCATTTGTGACAGATATGTAGTTTCATAAAATTATATATATTCGTCTAATTATTCATCCAATTAGATATGTAATGAATAATTATTCATTGTGAAAGTGCAGTCGTTTCAAACATCGTTTTTCAAATATAGAATTATGCATACAGTAGTATATGGTTTCTCTAGCAAAAGTCAAAATGCCGTGCACAAAATTCTTTTTTAATAAATAAAAAATTTAATTAGTACATACTACATTATAATAGATTTTTACACTTATATTTAATTATATCTAGTTTATATGATTTTTATTAATTGGTAAAGTTAACAAACTTATCATAAATTAAGAAAAAGTTTAATTAGTATATATTATCAATATAAAGATTTTTTTCACTCACAGTCAATCACATCCTCAATCCTAAACTCTAAATTTATTAACTTTATTAATTATTATTTTAAAAATTACATAAATAAAAAAAAGTTATGATTGAACGTAAATATTAAAATTATGATTAGACATTAATATAAAATTATGTATACTATTAATACATACAAATTAAATTCATAGATAAAAGTATAACATTTGTAATTCTTTTTTATCGTAGTGGCATAAACGATATCAAATGTAAGATTTTATACGTTTTATCCAAACTTCCACAACTATATTGACGTAATGCATTATGACATTTGCATTTTGAAGTCACAATTACAATATGTAAAAAATCATTAAATGCAAATAATTGAATCGAGCATTCATATTTTAAAAGAAACTCTCTAAAATTGAAATACCGAAGGCTATATATACATTGAACAACCGCTTTGGGTCCATAAATAAATTCCATTTTCCACTTTAAGATATTCCTCAATTTTAATCTTTTCAACTTTTTTTAGAGAATTAATCAATCATTTCAACTTAAGCACTTACATAAGTACCCAATTCCTCCAACTTAGCATCAAATTTTGAGTCCTTATATGGCTCCTAAAAATATTTCATATTTTTTTATATTTCAAATATAATTTATTTTTTATTTATAATTGCTTTATTTACAAGAAAATAAAAAATATTTATACTATTATTATGAGAAAAATTTTTAAAAAATAAAAAATATTGCCATAATTAAAATGATGAAAATAACTAAAATTAGGATGACATAAAACTACATAAATAGTAAAAAATATTATTAAAATAATAAACAATTTTTCATATTTATATTTTTTAAAATTAAAATTTAAAGAACATTGTTAAATATGTTTAACTCATGTCAATTGTGATAACATTTAAAGGAAAAAGGAACCTTATATCGCGCTAAGAGCCTTGAATTAACTCTAACCATAATAAACTTTTATTCTTTTCACAAGAAGATAAAAGAAAAAAAGAAACTTGAATAGAAATTCGAATTTAGCTAAGATGGATTGGCAAAATTAGTATTGAGATTTGAGGGTTGAGACGTGACATCTAGTGGCTAAAACAAGAACTGTAGTTTGAGATGAGGTTCGTGCATTAGCTTTATATAAAGAACAATACTTTTAAAGCTCAACTAAAAAATGAAATGATTCTCTCATTGACAGAAACCAATTAAAAACACGTTTTAATGTAAAAGAATTCAAAAGAACACGCCATTTCACCTAACTACTGTTTTTTTTTTCAACTTAAAATCTGTTCTCAATAATTAATTTTTGAGATTGACGCGCTTTAATTAGTTTCAGTGAGAGGACAAGACTATTGATTAAACGAGACAAAATTCTTTCACTTAAATTTTGACGAAATTGTATTTTTAGAAGTTAAATTTAAATTGTAACAATTTGTCAGAGACAGCGAGTAAACAATTTTTCAACTTTTTTTTTAGAGGGGTGAAAAAATTTTAAATCTTTTTAACTCTTCAATAAGCTTTAGTCGAAGTGCTAAAAGAATTTAAAATAATTTTTTAATTCTCAGACAACCTCTCGTTAGAGAATTAAAAAACAGTTTTTAATTCTAATGCAAGAGTTTTCTAACTCTCAAAGAGCTTGTAGGAGAGTTAACAGAAGAAAAAAAATGAAGAAGAAGAAGGATGAACTAGCACCAACAAGAAAGAATGAAGAATAAGAAGTAGTAGAAAAGATTTAAAAAGAGAAAGATGGAGAAAATGAGGTAACATTTAAGGACAGACGGAGGAAATGAGGAAGCATTTAAGGAAAGAGAGAGGGGAAAAGAGAAATGAGGCAGACTTTAAGGAGAGAGAGAGGAGAAATTGATTAAGTGGCCGAGAAAATGAGGGAAGATTTATTAAGAAGAGGGAGGGGAATCAGGGTTAGGGGTATAATGGGAATTTAGGAAAAAAGTATGAATTGCAATAGAAAGAAGTGTTAATTCAAAATCCCTCGATATGTATGGTAGGGTCTAAATTAAGAGTTGTTTACAAAATGAGCTTGACCTCAATATAATGAGCTTGACCTATTGGACTAACCCATGGGTTTACAAAATGAGTCGGTTGGACTCTAAAAATGGAAGCTTAAGAGAAACAAGTCTTTTTTGAGGAATTTGAATTAACACTCCCCATATTTTGAATTTACACTACCATTTTAAAGGTTTTTCCTAAATACTTATTTTACCCCCTAACCTTAATTCTCCTCTCCCTTCTTAAATATTTCTTTATTTTCTCCGCTACTCATCTCTCTTTTCTCACTTTGTAGTCTCCATTGTCTTCTTTCTCTCCCACATTGTTTTGTCTGCTGGTCCTCTCTCTCCTCCTTACTTTGTTTTTTTCATTTATGAGGGAGAGAAAAAATTACTATAGGCTCGTGGGAGCCCAATTCGCCATCTGAACTGGCGAATTGGACCAGTTGAACTGACATGTTAGCCCAAACCGCCATCTCAGTTGGTGGTTTACGCTGACATGTCAGGTCAGTTGGTCTAATTCACTAATTCAGATGGCGAATTGGGTTCCCACGGGCCTACAATAACGTTTTTTCTATCCATTACACCACCAACCTTCTTTAAATACCCCTACTCACTCACAGAGTTTCCTAAATACGGATAAAAATACCAGAGAATGCATTTTAGTTTTAGTTTAGGGTTTAGGGTTTTCAAATGTACTTTTTCAAGTTATATCATTCATCAAATGTACTATTTCAATTTACAAAAGTAATTTGAAATTGGTACATTGCATGTGACCAGGTGGTGGTGGAACAATATTTTTTTGCAGTTCATCACTTGACCTGTGTTTTTTGTTTTTGTTTTTTCCCAGTTTTGGTTCTTCTTTCTTTGTGTTTTTATTGGTTGTGGGTTTTTTTTGTTTTGTTTTTTTTATTTTATTTTTACTTCTGTTGTTGTCCCATTATCTCTGTCTTTTCTCACCACAAAACTTGGTCAGGTCAGTGTCTTGAAGCCATTATGCCCAGTCCAGCTCCTCCTAGTTTTGGTTGTCTTTATTTTTACTTCTATTTTTTTATGCCTTTAAGGATATTGCATTTCTCCTTTTTTGTGTGTTTTGTTTTGCTGTCGTAATTTTTCTCGTTTTCTTGTGTTTAATTTTTACTTGTATTTTTGTCCCATTTTCTCCCTTTTCTGACAACAAAAGTTAGGGACCTGTGTGTCTTCAAGGCATTTTGGCCCAGCCCAACTCCTCCAACCTTTTTTTGTCTTTAATTTTAGTTGTGTTTTTTTTAATGTTTTCCAGGGTACTAAGTTCCCTCCTAGTGTGGGTGTATACGGTTTTCGTTTTAGAATCCTTTTGTATCCACTGATGTTACTCTTGCAACAAGGCTCAATGATGCAACCATACCAATGCGGATTGGAACACAATCAGTGTGATGTTATGTTCAGTGTGCAAAGTTAAGGGTTTACGGTTCATGTTTAATTTTGATATTGTAATAAGTTCGGCAAAATAATTCAGCATTCTTATTAATGAATATTGTTTTAGTTATACAAATGTCATCTAATGTTAAAGACTCCACCATGTTGTGTTATATATATAATATCTAACAATAAAAGCATCTATACGCATTTTATTATATTTAAAATTCTATAGTTTGTGTTTGCTTTTTAACAAAATAAAAGATAAATAAAATTTAAATTATAAAGAAAGTAAAATTAAAATATAGTATATATTAAACAATAAAAATGATGTCAAGTTTAACATGACAAATTTTTTTTAATAGACGATAGTGACAAAATTTGAGTCATTTTTTTGAGGTTTTCAAATATAAAAATAAATTAAATTATATTTTTACTAATATATTAAGTTAAAGTAAAAAATCATATATAACCGTTGAGAATATATTGGTAGAAAAAAATTAAAAAAATTAAAAAACGATACAACATCAACATTTAGTTTTATTTTAACATTTAGGGTCTTATTAAATATACAAATTAAATTTAACAATTAACATTTAAATTAAAATGTTAAAATAATACATGTAATTTCTGAAATATAATTTTTATTTGATATTTTTATCCTCATTTTTTTATTTAATAATTCATTGACTTTAAAAAATAAATTTTAGCAGAAGTCAAAAAACACAAAAATTACATTAAGTTGTGAAATATTTGTACGAGTTACGTGAAATAAAATCCTTTACATACAATATCAAAAGGGGTTGAATGGGTTATTCAAATCGACGCCACCAGACTGCGAATTTTGTTGTGAGGGATTCCATTTGGGATACATATCAGGATTTTCTTGAGAGGAACTGCGTCTAGGAAACATAGGAGCACCGGGGAAAAGTTGACCAATACCTCATGCTTGATCAAACTGAGATGGCATGTACTCACTATTCTTTGACAAATATGATTGTTTGTGGACGGAGTGATGTACACATTGTTGAACCGATCATTCAACGTGGCCATTAAGGGGGCATGTCTATATAACCAATTCACACCTTCTTTATTGCGTAAGCTCAAGTCGTGTAGTCTATTGCTTGGAGTGGAGGATAGGGTATAGGCTGAACCATCCCAAATTGGCACATTATCCTATCGGGTTGATGCCACTCCACAATGTGAAAGAAAATCATCAGAACTACAGACCTCCATAGCTCACTCATGAGTAATAAGTGTAACGGTTAGATGTTGTTCATATGGTGTCCACAAAATTTGCAAGAAAAAAAAAATTCTATTTAAACATATAAAATGTTGTACTGAGGTAACATAGTAGTAAAATTATCTTACATATGTTTTTTTCATCTTATCAAACATCTCTTGATATTTACAGATATCTCAACTTCGACCACGATAGTTAATTGCTGCCCTAGTTTCCTAGTTGTATAAAGATGAGCAACAAATATCAAAATACACTTAGACATAGTAATTATAAAAAAAACAAAAGGATAACAAACACAAACCTTGCTTCTAGAGGCAATCCGTGGACTGAGGTGAGTCTTTCAATGGGAGCAATGTACGGAAATCACTCCCATGCCCAAAGTTGGAGTAAAATACAACCTCCGGCAATGTCGTGCATTTTATAGTTCGTTGCTTTGCACAACTCGCGGTACTGGTTGCTTAGCAACGCAGACCCCCAACTTTATGAGACACATTCATCCAAGTCCTGTATAAATTGAAGGTACTTCAGGGGAAGACCATTTCCTAAGCGATCAGGAAAAAGTAATCCTCCAATGAAACAAAATATGTACACCTTTGCATTGATCTCCAATTGTTGGGGAAAATTATTTGCGTTGTGGAGGTCGAAGTTGGTATTCAACCAACTTGTTCTCAACAGGCTCCCTCTGATGTCGGTCTCAGGAGGACGACGATCAAAGATAGCCTCAACTTTCGCATGCCAATCGTGCCGCCCAGCCACGCCAAACATAGACAACCCGTCAACTGTAAGGCCAAGCAACATGGCCACATCTTGGAGAGTGATAGTGCACTCATCAACAGGCATGTGGAATGTGTGAGTTTTAAGGTCTCCATCACTCAACCAAAGCTGAGATCAATGAGTGGTTAAGCTGAAAAAAATTGAGCTTCGCAAATTCACCAAACCCAACTGTTACCAAGAACGGCTGAAGGTGAGGAAGATGCCCTATTGTTTACATTTGTAGGGTCTTCCTGACACATAGCACACGATCATCCTCACCGTTTCAAATATCTTCGGACACATGCACCGATTGCATGGTCAACAAGGAGAGATCTCTTGGGCCTGGATGGCCAGTGCGACCTTTTGTCATTGTTTACTAACCTGCATAGAGAAGTTAATGGTTTCCAATAACAAAAACACCGATTTTTTTTTATTATCAACATCAGTATAGTTAAACCGTAAACTGTAAATAGGAAAATTATTTTTCAATCTCATGTTGTTTACTTTGTAAACACATCACGATTTTCATACTATTAAACACTATATTTTATATTCAATTTTGTAATCATACAATAAACCATATAAATTGAACTAAAATAACGTATTACAAGTAATAAATATATGATTTATATTTTATATTCAAATTATGTTATCATACAATAAATTGTATAAACATGATAAAATAAATATATGATTTATATTTATCTTTATATGATTTTATGACATATAAATAATTACAAATGCTAAATCCTTAACAAATATAATTATATTTAAAGCCTACACACTATAAATTGTAACTCCTAATCATTATAAAAAAAATTAAATTTGAGGCTAAAAATGTTGTAATGCAAAAAAACTCTTTTTTTACCACTAAATAAATTTAAACCCTAAAATCATGTTTCACACTCTTAATTTATATTATTTTTAAACTCTATTTAATGTGATACTTTATTATTTCATACGTTATTATTTGATACAATAAGTCGTTTATATCATTTAAATAAAAAAAATTTATTCACATTATATTTATCTTTATATGATTTTATGACATATAAATAACTACAAATGCTAAATCCTTAAAAAATACAATTATATTTAAAGCCTACACACTATAAGTTGTAACTCCTAAACATTATAAAAATAAATAAATTTGAGGCTAAAAATATTGTAATGCAAAAAACTCTTTTTTTACCACTAAATAAATCTAAACCCTAAAATAATGTTTCACTCTTAATTTATATTATCTTTAAACCCTATTTAGTGTAATACTTTATTATTTCATACGTTATTATTTGATATAATAATCCGTTTATATCATTTAAATAATTTTTTTTATTCATATTATATTTATCTCTATATGATTTTATGACATATAAATAACTACAAATGCTAAATCCTTAACAAATATAATTATATTTAAGACCTACACACTATAAGTTGTAATTCCGAAACATTAAAAAAAATTAAATTTGAGGCTAAAAATATTCTAATGCAAAAAACTCTTTTTTTACCACTAAATAAATCTAAACCCTAAAATCATGTTTCAGACTCTTAATCTATATTATTTTTAAACCATATTTAGTGTGACACTTTATTATTTCATACGTTATTATTTGATACAATAAGACGTTTATATCATTTAAATAATTTTTTTTATTCACATTATATTTATCTTTATATGATTTTATGACATATATAAATAACTACAAATACTAAATCCTTTACAAATATAATTATATTTAAAGCCTACACACTATAAGTTCTAACTTCTAAACATTATAAAAAAAATTAAATTTGAGACTAAAAATATTCTAATGCAAAAAACTCTTTTTTAGCACTAAATAAATTTAAACCCTAGAATCATGTTTCAGATTCTTAATTTATATTATTTTTAAACCCTATTTAGTGTGATACTTTATTATTTCATACGTTATTATTTGATATAATAAGCCGTTTATATCATTTAAATAAATTTTTTTATTAACATTATATTTATCTTTATATGATTTTATGACATATAAATAACTACAAATTCTAAATCCTTAACAAATATGATTATATTTGAAGCCTACACATAAGTTCTAACTCCTAAACATTATAAAAAAAAAAATTTGATGCTAAAAATATTCTAATGCAAAAAACTCTTTTTTTAGCACTAAATAAATCTAAACCTTAGAATCATGTTTCAAACTCTAAAATCACATATAAATCGTAAATCCTTAACACATATTATTATATTTAAACCGTAAACATTAAAAGTTATAACTCCTAAACATTATAAAAATTCTTATTTTTAGCACTAAATAAATTTGACTTTACAAATATTCTAATGCAAAACATTTATTTTTACTGCTAAATAAATCTACCCTAAAATCATGTTTCAGTAACAAAATTTATTCTTTTTTTAGAAAATAATATACTCTTAATAACATACTTTCGTAGTAAATTTGACTTTACATATATTCTAATGCAAAACATACTTATCAATCAAATTATAAATGAAAATAATATAATCTTAATAACAAAAAAAATAATATAATCACAATAATAAAAACTCACAATTTTTTTGTTGTTTGATACCAAAATTTTCAAGCACTACAATATTCTTTTATAGCTCGTACTAATTTTTTTTTCAATCTTCTCTGCAGTATAAGTTGTTTAAAAACATACTTAGCAATTAACATTATAAACAAAAATAATATAATCTGAATAATAAAAACTATAATATAATGAGAGAAATAAAAACTTACAAAGCTTTTCTTGTATACTCAAATTTTCCAATGCAATATGCTCTTCTAATTTTTGTTTTTCGAATCTAGCTAAGGATTAGATGGGTTACAGAGTCGGGTTTTATGGAGCCCAAACCGCCATCTTAATTGGAGGATTGGTGCCACTTGGCAGCACGCCATTGGCTGGAAGGATGATGTGATTAAAGTGGTTCCAAACCGCCATTCAATTTGCCGGTTTCGTAGAGATGGTGACAAGTGTCACCTCCTCATTCAACCTGCCATTCGATTTTGACGGTTTCGGGTACGAAATTGCAGTCCCAAACTGCCATTCAGATTGCCGGTTTCACAGAGATCGTTACGCGTGTCACTCCTACGCTAAACCCGCCACTTCGCTTGCTGGTTTGGGTTCCCTGTCTTTGTACCTCCTCGGGAAGGAGCAAAATCTTTGCAACACACCATGTGAAGTGGCGGTTTCAGGGCTCCTGCGTTGAAAATTGGTCCAATCCGCCATCTTGATTGCCGGTTTTGGAAAAACTACACTATTTTGAAAATTTTTCACAAACCTATTCTATTTTGGAAATTTTTCTTTAATAATATACTCTGTACGGAAAGCAATCCATTTTTACACTTATGTTCAATTCTAACTTTTTATTTATGTGACTTTTAAACTATTAATTAATTATTAAAATAATCTAAACTTTGTAGCTATATAGATATATCCTTAATTGCTAGGGGAAAAAACTATATACGTCTACTGTGTATTCCTATAACAAAATTATCTTTTGTAACTAATTATCTCTAAACAAAATCGAAAATTTGAGATATTTCACTGCTGCAGCTCAAATTAATTTGCTATCAACAGCACCGTTTCAATAATGGACAAAACCATCCTAAACTAAGTGATGAAAATGAGAATTGACAGATTTTCCTAATTTGTACGTACAGTATCCAACATAATATCATCACAAATAATTCCAAGTGAGAATTGACATAGCAACTCAATTGCTTTTGTTCTCTTCCTAGAAACAGAAAATAGAAGGGTCCCTTTGCATATTGCACTTCTTGGTTATATTTAAGTCATCAACAAAGTAGGTTCTCTAAAGTTGATAATAACATAACCGTAGTAAGATTGTTGAGGTTCGTCGTACAGAAACTTACACAGGAATGATGGTCATGCTAACTAATTATGAATTAGCAGAACAAAAGAGAAAATCAAGAATGAAAATAGTAAAAAACAAAATAAAATTATAATATTGAGAAAAATGAAAAGAGAATTATAATAAGATTACACCAATGTCATTTATGAGCATACAACAAATGGTTTATTAGAAATGACAAAAATATCTACATGGGACTCATTTTGATTTTGCCAGGAATTTCTCGCTTTAAGTGGTACAGAGTACGAATATTACCCGATATATTTAATAACAAAAATTTAATTCTTAAACTTTTTAATTTATAATTTGTTGTTATTTATTATTTTTTATATACTTTTTAAATTAAAATATAAACCATAACTTAATATATAATTTATTTAATAATAAATAACTACATTAAATTGTAAAAAATAATTTAACAAGTTATTCACAGTTATACCTAAAAACGAAAACATTGATAAGATGAGAATAGGAATTAAAAATTCTTATCCGCTTCTTTCATACATACACCCTAAATCTGATCTACACTTTTCAAAAATGATAATAGTTAGTCAAATTTGTACAATTCCATTCCATTATCATACCTATAGTCTGATTGTGAACGCTCTCTTTAACTAATTTTCATTAAACCCTTGTAACATTCTCTTCCAATAATAATTTTTCGTAATTTACTCACAAAACATTAGAACTTTCAAGTCGACAATAACAATAATGTAGCATTTTCTTCCCAATAACAATTTTTCATAACTTACTCACAAACTATTAGAATTTTCAAGTCAACAATAACAATAATTTCTACCTCACTCTCACCCAAATCACAGCTACACCCTCACGAAAATTGTGAGTCAACGTTAGCAGATACTGTATAAAAGATCAAACTTTAGACTGATATAGGTACAATTGGCTTCAACTTGATCGTTCTTTCGCGTATTCCTTTTCATTTTAAAGTCACCAAGTTAGATTCACCCATTTAAAAGATGCGTGTGATTGAAATACATATTCTTCACTTTTGAAATTTGAATGATGTCGATGAACTAACTTGTACGTAGTTTAATATTATTATTCTCAATTTAATTATTGCATTCAAGACGCCAGAAAAAAGGTATTTATCGCATTCAAGGCACTATGTCCTAGGCATCTATCTATCTATATATGCTCTAATGATATGTTATTTTTCCTCCCATATTATGACCCTATCTTTTCTAGTCCATATCATTTTAAATAAGAACTTTTATTACTCCCAACACACCTATGTATGCTTTCTAGTATTCTACATAGCACCCACTAAAATGTTCTTTGACCACTAATTGTTACTTTTTTTCTTTTATAGCTACACAATTGTAATTATTCATCCCTTGAAAATCAAACAAATAAGAACTCACGTTGAAGAAACGTGAAAAGAAGCAAAACAAGTACTATTCATAAGTTTCCGTTATTTATTAGGAATGTTCCGCCGTTACCGTGCAGTTTGTTTCATTTTTTTACTAAAAAATTATTCAATTCAAATATAAAAACTGTATCGATTTTATTTATTATAATTTTTTATAAATAAATCTAATTATTAACGAAGGGATTCGAAGCTACAATTTCTTCTTGTCATCTCAGTTATCACCGGATCAATTTATAACTCTCTTATTTATTATGATGCTATTACTGTTATTTTGATTTTTCTAATTCCAATATTATTTTACTTTACTTTACTTTACTTCAACGAATATACAAAAAAAATGAAGTAATATGGTGAACATTATTTAAAAAAAATGTTAATATCATTTTTATTAAAGTAATATTAATACTTTTTATAAAGGAAATCTAATCACAAATCAAGTTTATCTCTCATGCCGATTACAAATATAATAGAAAGAGTAAAAGGACCAGGACCTTTAAGGTATGATATTAATTACTGTATATAAATAATACAATTAACTCATCCAAGAATATTGAAATACAAATCAATAAATAATAATTAAAAAATATTATATTAAATAAAAGAGTAAAAAGACCATGCACATTGTATATAATTATAAATAATACAATCAAACCATCCAATGACAAATATAATAGAAAGAAAAGGACCATGCACTTTTAAGGTAAGATATTAATTACTGTATGTAAATAATACATTCAACTCATCCAACAACATTAAAATACCAACCTATAAATAATAAATTAAATAAATAACACTAAAATAATGGTTTGTTTTGAATTAATTTAAAAAAAATCTTAAATTCAAACCAAATTAGGAGAGAATTGGATACTTTCTCTTATTTTAGATTATCAGATTAAATTAATGATCCAAATTTTCTACTTACTTTACAAATTTTGTTAAGTTAATTATTATAATAGTTTCAGACTTAAAATAGAATGAAGGAAAGTTACCAAAATTACCAATTACAAAGTAACTTAATTCAAATCCAATTAAAAGATTAAAGTACAAAATCATCCAAACAAATAAAAAAAATTGTCAGTTTCATTTGGTTTTCAATTTTTTTTAAAATATGTTTGGATTTAAATATCACTACAATTTTTTTATCATATCATATTTATTAATTTTTCTTCTTACTACCCAAAATATACTTAAAATGAGATAGACCTTTAACTTTTTCCAAATCAACAAGAGTTTTCAAATTTTGTTTTTTAGTTTGTCAATCAATGGGCTATGAATTTAGTCATTCTTATCATCATTTAAATTCATTGAAGGTGTCTACCAATTTAGGTTTAAGGAGATAAGGTTAGACAGCTTGCAACAAAGGCATTATTTCACCGTAATCACATATCCCTACCTTCCCATTGCCTCACACATAGCCAAACAAAAACCAAAGGTTTCAAGTATTATGGCAAGCATCTCCAAATTGAGTTAAATTTCTCTTAAAAGAATCTCTATACAAGAAAGAAAGATAAAATGAGTATTTGAGACCCATATACATGTAGATCTAGCAAATCTATTTTTTCTTTCTCTCCTTAAAAGATATGAAATTCTTCAAAATTCATGTTTTATCTCTTGACTTAATAAATCAATAAACGTTATACCATTTAATAGTACTCAGAATATAAGACTCACAAATATGTAGTTACACACACTTATAACGTCTTTCTCTTTCCTTGTAATATTTTTTTTTAGAGAAATGTATATTTTCATGCATGTTTTCACTTCTATCTAGTCTTCATAAATCAAGTCTTCAACACCTGATTCTTATCCTAAATCTCATAAATCCACACCAAACTAAACCCTATTCTCAACTATAAGTACCCACCACAATCATTTCACTTTCCAAAACGTGACACTCCAACCAAACACTTCCCTCTCTTTATTTTCTTCTCTCTCTCCAAAACTATATTCTCATTAATCATTAAACCCTAAAACATGACACGCGGCATCAGACTCCTCCAATCCGCGGCGGCGCCACCGACGGAGGCCGCCGTGGCAGCCGAGTCCGACTTCGTGGTGATCCTGGCGGCGCTCCTCTGCGCCCTCATATGCGTGGTGGGACTCGTGGCCATCGCGCGCTGCGCCTGGCTCCGCCGTGGATCCGCCGCCACTTTGCCGCCGGTGCCGGTGCCGGCGAACAAGGGCCTGAAGAAGAAGGTGGTGAATTCGCTGCCGAAGTTCACGTACGCCGACGAGGGACAGCGGTGCAAGTGGTCGGAGTGCGCGATCTGCCTGACGGAGTTCGCCGGCGGCGACGAGGTCCGCGTGCTGCCGCAGTGCGGGCACGCGTTCCACGTGGCGTGCGTGGACACGTGGCTGGCGTCGCACTCCTCGTGCCCCTCGTGCCGGGCGCCCTTCGCCGTCGCGCGCTGCCAGAAATGCGGCCAGTTTCCGGCAAACTCCGGCGAACCGGAGTCAAAGTCCGTTGCTTTCGACAATTTCGATAACGACAATCGTAATGTTATTATTACGAACGGGTTTAGCAATTACGGTTTCTTGCCATGAACGCCGTTCTGGTCTGGCATGTTTTTGTAGATAAATCAAAACCCTCTTTGGTTATGTAAAAGGAATTAATTTAGAAGCAACATCTTTGTTGTGTAATGTAAGAGTATTTTCAATGGTAAAATTTAAGTTAGGTTTTTAATATTAAAACTATTCGTTTATTAGTTTAATATGAGTCTCATAAAAATTAAACCGGAGTGTTTGATTAAACACTTTTATCTAACCTTTAAACACATCATGAAATATTCAATATTTCACTTATATTTAAATAATAATTTTAATGTTTAATATTTCACCATTGTTGAAGCTCTAATTTGTATAGAGTCTGGTTTTGTTTTTTGGGGATCGATAAGCTAAGAATTGCAACTACAATCATAAATATGATTAAGTGTTTTTAAAGTGATTATGTAGAATCTCAATTAAGTAATAAATTTTACAATAAAATTGTGATTACATATTTTTATAATTTTAAAGTGATGGTTGGAAATCTGAATCCATTAAGTGTAACAGAGTATTCACTAGGAAAGATTTTTTTTTTGGTTACTCGTGATATGGTTATTAGGAAAAGCTAATTACAGTATAAAGATCTTTTTCTTACTTCTCAATCAGTTAGACACCGTTGATGAAGTATGATTTTAAAAATAATTATTATAAAAATTAATAATTCTATTATATAATAATTTGTAATTATATAAGTAAATAAAAATAGATTTAAATAATCTTTTGTCTCAAAAAGAAGCACATTTTTAGTAGTTTAAAGTTTTTTTGGAATCTTCTCCGAAGATTTTGTTTAGGTTGTAGTTCATGCTATCTACTATAATAATGTTAATTAAGCTATTAATTGCTTAAAAGTTATGTATATTTTTTTAGGATAAAGAAGTCATGATATCCTAATTTTTTTTCTTTTAGAAAATATAGAATTTTTTAAAAATAAATTATAATTTTTTGAATTTATGTATTTTATTTTTTGATCCATATACTTTTTTATCCTTTTAACAAATATAGAATTTTTAAAAAAATTCTAATTTTTTTAAATATATCTATTTTACTTTTTAATTTTAACATTTTTGGTGAAGATGTATCACTATTACATTTCTTAATGATGTGACAGTTTAGTAAATTAATAAGGTTACTTCATGTTCTTGAAAAAACCCAAAGAATAAAACAAATAATTTTTTTAAAAGATTAAATAAAAAATAAAAATCTCTAAAAAACATAAAACTAGAAATTTTATATTTTCTTACAAAACTATATTCCACTCTTAACTATAATGTCCTTAATGAAATAAAAAATGAAAGTAAAATACAAGATTTTAAAAACGTAACTACTCATTGAACCATAATAGATCGAACAGTGGTCTGATTTTCATAAAATCAATTAGTTTAGTCTTTAAAACCATTGAAAAATATTTTCTTTTAAAAAAAATTAAATAGTTGTGTGGTAGGAAGAGGACAGTGAAGATAATATGGTGTGGTAGAGATTGAAGCAATCAACATCAAATTAAATTGATGATGAACCAATTGGGACAGGTGGACAAAATAGAGATGGAAACCATGTCATGCATGTTATCCAACAAAACCTGCATACATCGTGATCTGCAATTAATATGCATATATAATGCATTAATTTATGCAAACAACCAAACCACCGCAGTGGTTTTCAAAATCCCTGTGTGTGACGACTCGTCTGTGTCCTCCTTTTTGTTTTTTCCTTTTCTGCAGAGATACAATTAACACCACCCTTCTTATCCTTCTAATGGGTACAAACTTTTCACAACATGGAGCATGTTTTACTGACACTTTTTGTAATTTTCTTGGTGTTTTCTTATCATCAAACTCACTTCTATTATAGAAGTTCTATACATTATCTTGATCATATTGGTGATGGATGTTACATTTTTACCACCCCCAACTGACATTTATTCAAAATTGAAATTAATTTGTAGAACAAAGTATTAGAAGGAAAATCTATTTATATTGGAATGTATCAATACATGTATATTATTTAATTAGTTATATAAGATATAAAAAAAATATAAAAAAAATTTATTAAATGATATGATTGTTATTGATTGGACAAAAATTGAGAAACCAATTTGAGATACAAGATTTTGATCCAATAGGTAATTGGATAATAACTTGATAAGGAATTATTTAATAGACTAATTAGGAAGTGTTTAGGTGAATTTGTTTTTACTTTAAAAAAATTATTTTTAATGTAAAATAAAAATTAAAACTTTAAAAAATAAATATAATTATCTGTTAAACTTTATTTCTTTGTAGTTTAATAAAAGTTTCTTTAAGTTTTTTTTAAAGAAAAGTTTCTTTTAAGTTAAAAACTATTGATAAAGTATGTTTTTATTATTCAATGAAAATATATTTATAAGGTAAAATTTTCATATATATTATAAAATAAACCTCTTAGATGTTCTAACCAAGGAGCACGCAAATCCCAAAAATGCATAGTTTCTCCCCCCCAAAATAACTTCTCCAGTCGGGGAACGCATTAGATATTTACCTAAACCTGTAGTTCCTTGAGCAGATCCTACATTAGCCCCAAGACGTTGGTCTCTAACTAGAAAAGTAAATGCTTGAGCTTGAGAAGCTTCTGGTCCAGTGGGCCCATAAAACTCACTAGGATAAGCGGTATTATTAAACCAGACAAAGCAACAAGCAATAAAACCAAAAATAGATAAAGCACCTAAACTATAAGATAAGTAAGCTTCTCCAGACCATACAAGTGCACGCCTATTTAAAATTTTAATGTTAGGTGGGTTGGTGGACCAATTCAATCTAACTCACTAACTTGTCGTAGGACAGTCTAGGTTCTAAAAATTAATGGATCTTAAGTGGGTGGTAGAATTAGTCTATTAACATGGATGAGGTTCAATAAATCACTTTATCCCTATTTTGACAAGGGATTTTAAAAACATACATCTAAAATAATACCTATTTTTTTTAATTTTTTTTATTAACCCCAATATACCCCTAACCTTAATTTTCCTAAACACTTCCCTCTTTTCTTCTCTTTCATATATCACCCCCATTTTCTCCTTCTCTCTCCTTAACACTTCCCCCTCTCTCCTTAACACTTACCATAAAAAAGTTTGAATTTTTTTTACCTCTTTAGAGAAGGGTCTCTGGAGAGAAAAAAAAATTTCAAATATTTTTTCCTTTTGGTCTCTGGAGGGGTACAAAATTTGCTTTGTCTTCTCTGTAAAAGATGAGAAAAATATAGTCGTAAGATTTTTTTTGTTGCAATTAATAACAATAGATAATTTAATTAAAAATATTTTTAAAATCATAAAATAAAATTGATAACAATTTAATTACCAATTTATCAATAAATAATTTTATAAATAAAAGTTAATTAAAAAAACTATATTAAGAAAAAAATTATTAATAAACATTATTTTAAAATTTAATTAAACTTAATTAAACAACAAACAATTTAATTAATCACTAAATAATTTAATTACATCATAACTAATAAAAATATATTTCAAAAGAGAATTTTTTTACTCTCCAGAGAGTAAAAAAATTTTTCAGAGAGGCAACTTTTTTGCTTCTCAAGAGCAAAATAAAATTGTTTGTATACATAAAAGATTATGATTATATTAATATAAAATCACAATTAATTACATATAATTTATGCATAATAAATTGGTTAATTTTATCAAGAAAGATAAATAAATAACTACATCCTACTTAAACTCTAGAAAATATTTAAAAACAATTGTGTGTGTAATTTGTAGCATTTCTCCCAAGTTCCAACTTTTTGCCAGGTACTGATATTTGTACCAAATCAACCTGTGATTGAGAATAACGTCAATCAATTCAGTCAAAGAGGCTTTTAAATTACAATCAAAGGTGCATTTGCCAGCATTCAGAACAAACCATGACCAATAGTTTCCCAAGCAACCTTCACCAAGAAGCATAATTTCCACTGCGTGAGGAACTCTAGTCAAGTGCATCTTCATTAATTAAACAAATGTTGAGCAAAAGAAAAATGCCCCAAACGAACGGTGCAGAAAGGGTTTAAACCAAGATAAGACAAATGAGAGACATAAAGGAAGTGCAAATGCCTTATTTTATGGAGTTAAGATAAAAAAAAAATTAACAACAAAAAAAGCATAGATGCCCTTTGGCTACTACATGGTCCCTTTCTTGCATCTATCCCAATTCCAATTCCAATTCCCATATATATATATATGAAGATTTTTCTTAATGGAAGGACTATAGGAGTTCCACACCATTGAAAAAGGTGATGAAAATTTGGCATCTTGAAACATTTGCTTTGATTATAGGATCTTGTTGTGGGTCCCACCCAGCATTAATCTTCCTAGGTTATCTTTTTATTCTCTCCTCTCATGTCTGGCTTTAGTGTGAACACCTCATCAACAAAGTTGAAAGTTGCGACTCGAAAAAGTAATACACCAAATTTTTCACAGATCCTGGAGATACAATATATTAGAAAAGCACCATGATTGTTGCCAAAGATTATTATTATTACATTATTATTCCACTTTGGTTACAGCTACATGCACATTGTTTTGTTTTCACTTTTCAACCTAGTTTGTTACTCAACAACTAGTTGCTACTAGCCTACCCTTTTTTTACTTTTTCGACACCTTTTTTATAGTCCTTTCCAATCACAACATGACACCTAAGCTGTCAACTTGTTTTCTTGCATGCGACCTAGGTTTTGTCTTGTCATTCCAAAAAGTACGGATAGTCAAATTATTTGAGACTTTGTTACTATTTTTCTTTCTTTTTTTTTTTTCTGAATTCTTATCCTTTATAACAAGCACCCATTTTGAGAACGGGGACTGTTTGGCTGGAATGGTTTATTTGTGCTTATAATGATTTTATTTTAATAAGTAAATTTCTCAAAGAGATTTTTTTTTCAAGATTATTTTACTAAACTTCATGCTCAAACCTATATATAATTAATCTCACGTTTGATAGGAAGTCATTGTTAAATTTTTAATTTTTTTTTAGTTTAAAGTAGTAATAGCATGGTTTAGCATTGACGGGAGTTTTTATCAAGTTTTTAAAATTGGACCGATCATTGAATCGGTGAAGGCATGGATTTAGGGTTCAAAAATTCAATTAGGGTTGAACCGAATTTAATAAAATATTATTTTTTATATTTATTTTTACTAATATAGTAATATACTAAGAAAAAAATAAGGTATATTTGATTTATAATACACAAATATGATACATTGTATTATGTTTAAATATTGTTGTCTTTATAATATTACAGAGAGATAAAATTTTACGTTGCCTAAAATGACTTTTTGAGAAATATTTATATTCTAAATTGTAATCAAAATTTCATAATTTGCAAAAATTTATTTTAAATATCTTTTATTTCGCAATACCTTATCGGAATATCTTTCATATGTGTACCTAAAATTTTAAAAACCACACATTTTCAATTTTTATAAATTTTTATATTTTTTTCTTGTTTAAAAAATAAAAATAAAAGGAGCTAACCTCTGAACCGGCTAGTTTTGACCAGTTCACCCGATTTTTGACCGGTTCCTAGCATGCCTAGTTTTTTAGAAAAATGGACCAGACACTAGTATGATTCCTGGTTCAACCGGTTGATCCTGCCGGTCCGATTTTCACAACCTAGATTTTTAATAGACTGCCCAATGATACACTTTACTAACCACTCTCATCTTCATCGTTATTGTCATGTCAAATAGTCAACTCAAGCATAAAGTCTTGAGTTCTTATCATATTAAGTCAATAAATAATAATAGTAACATTGAATTTTGATATCCACAACTCTGAATAAAAAAGATTGATTCTTTATTACCTAAAGGGGTGTTTGTTTCAAATTTTGATATTATATTCTCACAAATCTCATTCTAGGAATAATAAAACTAAAAATATTATGCCTTCGTAAATATAAAATTATGTTTGGTTATATTTTGATATTTCTTGGAATGTTTTTGAATTTTGAAATAATTTAAGTAAAAAAAGAGAAAAAAATAAAAGTTACATATACATTTATAAGTAACTTCCAATATTCCATAGGAATATAACTTTTCTACTCATTTACTATGGAAATAAAAGGTAGAAAATGAAGTTAAAACATTCTTAAAAATAAAGGATATCAAGTAATGAAACTTTAAAACTTCTAACAAACAATTCTCAAGTTTATATACTTGAGAATGATATTTTAATTCATGAAACAAACGCCTCTTAAGGGTTATGATGATCTATAAAATGAACTATATAACCCCCTCAAATTGGTTGAACTAGGTATGAAAACTAACAAATTAATGTCAAAATCCTAACTTTTGAGCATTAGAGCTTACATCTCCTTATTATGAAACTAAACCACAACAAAAGTTATGAAATATGTGGTAAGCTCATAAGGGTAAATGTACTCTACATAATAGTGAACCTAATTAAGTTTGAACTTGACATCAAATGATTGTGGCTCATTGTTAACTGAAATTTACCTCGATCCAAGCAAGTCCTTAAGATTGGTTTTATGAAAGAGTAAAAGTAATCAAATTAAAAACTAGAAGAAAAGTTAGAGTAGTGATTTAGAGAAATTAAACTTTGGATAGGAATGCCTAAGCTTGTAACCTCGCATGATTCTTTACATTCCCCCAATTTTAATTCCAATTAGATTTTATTATAGTGATTACCAATTTCCTATTTATTACTAAAAGTGATTTATCGTCGACCATTATTAGTACTACTCATTATTCAATTAATCCCTAATTGATCGTTACAAATTATAGAAAAAAAAGGGTTGTGATTGAGGGATAATTGAAGATTTTCACCAAGAGTTTGATGAAGCACTTATGTAACCCATTTGTTAAGGATTTTGGTTAAGAAAAAGTGGATTCCCACAATTCAATTAACTATTTAGAGTTATCAATTCTAAAGTACATAATTTAATCACAATGGAAAAATAAGAATCTAATTAAAACATGAAATTAGGGTTCACAAAATCAGCTACGTCACAACTCTAATTCTAGAGAATTGGTCAACCATGGTTTTAAGAAAGCTAATAATCAAATAAGCATATATTTAAAAATATTAAAGAATAGAAACCCTAACAAAAAATTCATCCTTTTTATCTCTAATATAGAATAATAGACTCTCCTATTTATGAACTTGGGTCAATGCTCAAGTATGTATGTAAGATCGTACTTAAGTAAGTATGGACATGTTTTATGTAAAGTCAAGTTTGGTCAAACACGATCATGCTTCTTCTCAAAAGATAAACTTATTTCTTATGGACGATCATGCCTAGCAAGTACAAACATGCTTATTGTTGTAAGCAGAGTGTTACTTTCCAAGCACATTTGGATTTTGTGCTTGAAAAGCTTGGCAAAAATGTTGAATTTTGTTGGCTTTTACTTTTCCTCCGATTAAGGGTTTTCTACACAAAAACGAATACAAAATAAACTAAAATTTAGCTAAAAAAACTAGCGATTAGGACATATCCGCTATACAAGTATAAATTTAGTTTATCCAAAAGCCACATATCTACAAAGTTCATGCCCCACGTACGTGAGGAAAATGCTCCGTATTCATAACCTTAGTTGATCTCAAATAATGATGTAGGGCATAACATATTCATATAACAATTTTATTTATGATTTTCTTAGAATGTGTATATTTGGTGGAAACCCAGAATCCATATTTGTGTTCTAATATAATGCTATTGGGTCAACATGCATTATACTAAGGTCATTTATATCAAAATACTCACTCATTATGCATTTAGTATATATTAAAAGCTTAATGAAATTACTAATAGGAATCACATCATAATGTAAAATAAAATATTAACCACCATTATCTATATATGTTTGTTTAACCTATAGATCAATATGGGTTGTGAAGGAATGAGTTTTGATTAATATGTTGAATTTTACAAAGGCACAGTATGAAAAGTGTAAAATTAGATACAAAGTGTAGGAGTTGAATCTTGGGTTATGGTCCTTGTACGTTTCGTGTTAGACTTCTAATTTACTTTTTCTTTTGTTAGATCAGTACATGTTCTTAGGAATTTGACTTTAATACCATGTTCACTTTCACACATGCCCCAAATGTGAGGAATGCAACCCGATTGGGTTGTATACAAGTGTGGGAGTTAGTCAAACTTGTCTAGACATCTTAACACAAACTAACTTATATAACCTTTTTCTACTCTTTATTATTCAATGTGGAGTTTATTTTTCAGCACTTCTCCTTAAATCCAATTGGGTTTGTTAATTTTTTAACCTAATTATGACTTGTTAATTTCTCTTTTTTCTTTTCTTTTGGAGTGATCGAGATTGATTTTCGAGAGTCTCGATCTTTATTTGGCAGAAGTGATGAAAAGGGAAATAGAGAAGAAATTGTGAGTCCTATGTAGGCTCTACATATCATACACTCTACTTCAAACTTTCCTTCTAATTCCATCTTTTCTACCAAACAAAAGTTTAGAAATCTTTTGTTTGGACTTGTTGTACTAATGTCTTAAAAGACCTATTTCACTTTGTCTTATCAGATCAATTTGAGTTATTAATTTGGCATTTGGATAATGAGCTATGAAAAGGAAATTTCTTTTACCACCTTCCTAATTTCTATTTGCACCCTATAAATATAAAACATCCAACATTCCTTTATTTTTCATATTAGTTGATCCAAGATAAATAAAAAGATAAATTCAAGATCAATTGATTCAAAACTGGGTATTAATTATTTTTTTTATAGTTGATCAAAAATTTATGTTTTTATGTATTTTGGATCAATTGATCCAGTAAACATAATCAATATTCAAGATCAATTTATCTATGACATATATATAAAAAAATTTTGGGTCCTGTGATTTTAGATAAAATAAAGTTGAAAGTTAATTCTAGATCAACTGATCTAAAAGTCCACATCAAAATACAAGTCAGGTCAATTAATCCAAAACAAGTGAAAAAATATCAATTCGAGGCATATATTATGTGTTGCATAAGACAGATTATAAATGGTGGATTGAAGATAGTTAGGAGATTTATTTGTCAGAGAGGGTGGTTTATGGAGGTTACATAATAAGAGTGAGCATGTTGGGAAGAAGAAAGAAGATAAAAAAGAAGGAAAGGAGTTTATGTATCAGCAAAAGTTATGAAATTTTAAATTAAAAACTAATATGAGTGTTTTGGAGATTTAAAAATATATTAATCCACAGAGGTGTGAATAGAAATTGTTGAAATCTTAAAAGAATGTCCTATGAAAATGTATAAAAAAATTTACAATGATAAAAATAAAAATTTTACAATTTTACATAAAGAAAAATATATTTTACCCTAAATTTACCAAAAATATATATTAGCTATAAATATTTAATAGGATTAAATATTAGCCTGTTTATCTCAATCTCCTCGTAGATTAGAAGTCATGCACAGTAAAAACATACCCAAATTTGCAAAATAAAAAATCAGAAAAATAAACAAGATTTAGAAGATGGCAATATCAAATAAAATATAATAAGTTTAAAGATTATACATAACATTTTTTTATTAAAAAATGTTATGTATATTTGGAAGCCATATTTAATGCTTTCTTTTTGGTTAAATAATATTAATTTTTTGCTAATAAAAAAATCATTTTTATTCAATTACAATGCACCCTGTGTATATTTTAAGATATTTATTAATAAAATCAATATAAACAACTGTGTACACTGCAATGCCATTTAGATTATCGCTTTATGCTAGCTCCAGTGATTATTTTATTACAAGGATTCAGGTCCATGTAAAAGATAAAAGTGTTGTATGCTTCGTTACAATGAATACAAAAAGAGTAAAGATTGAAAAAACCGTGTAATAGAAGTCACATAATCGTCACAGCTATTTTATGCCAATATTTAATGTTTCCCCATTAGAGATTAACTCTAATTTCAGTGATATAGTGAAAATGGTCATTTGTAGTTGCAAAAAAAAAAAAAATTATATAAAGTTTTCTTTACTGTTTCATTCCTTTGTTCATCAACATATTCTTTAAAGACGTGAAGTGAAAACAATTTTGTAGTTCAGACAAAAGAACAATTATATAAAATTAAAGTTTAGAAAAATATTATGACAGACTCTCTGACATACTCTTTGAAGTATTTTTATGCATGAGCTTCGGCAGACAGAAGTTAATAGCTTGTTTTCTTAAGGGTAAGGGTATAACCCCATTGCAGAAAATCCATTGGTATTAACAATCCTCAAAATACATTGAGGGTGTCCCTGAAAAGTATTATAAAGGGATTCAGGAACAAAATTAAAAAATACAAAATTCTTGTCCCTGAAAAGTATTATAAAGGGATTCAGGAACAAAATTAAAAAATACAAAATTCTTATTAAATGATAGATTGAGCTTCACAAAACTATCAGCTAATATGTTCATCTCTTGGAGCACATAAGCGAAGTTGTAGTTGAGTGTCTTTCTCCTAACCTTGACAATTCGGTCTACAATAGAAAAATATGAATGATTTATAGCACATCTCTCCTCTAAAAGTTTAACCGCATTGAGTGAGTCGAACTTAGTAATCAAATTATAAAAGTCATATCATAATACTGTTAAAGACTAAGTTAGCCAATAGTTTAGCCTTATCCACTTCATAATAGGAAATTTTGTAGTGAAAACCAAGCCTGAAGCTACCTCTAAAGTATTGCACAACACCTCCAACAACTACTCTCCTTTGAGATTGAATTACAACCCCATCATAGTTGATCTTGAGGGTATTAGAGTTAGGGGGTTCCAGGTATGCTTGCCTCCAAATTCCACGAAATGAGCATTGTTATCCTTCATAACTAAGCGCATGTTGTAACTGTTCCTGAGACCACTAAGCAGAGCCTTGATAAACCCTGTTACTTGTTCAAAAGACCATATTTTGCCTCTAAAATAAATTCATTTCGCCTCCACGAGATCCGGTCCAGGGTAACTCCAAAGATCTGAGTGCAGTTATTATGCTGATAGTCACAATTACAAGTTAAATTTGATAGCAACTAGAACTCTAGGTTCTGTTGACTAAAGAAAGTTGTGGTATTGGACGTGCCCAACTGCCTCCAAACACTAACTTCATGTTTACAGTCACGCAAGCATACAAGATGATATCTCGATGCTAGACACAATTGGGGTTATTTGTCATGTGTCTAGAGAAGTGCAGGTGATTTGTGGGTAGTGTGGCACAAGCTACCTTCCAGAGGAGAAGGTATATGCACTCTGGACCATCCCACTTCCACAACTTCTATAAAACGGGTGTGTGCAGATTGTGTGTTTGAATGAAAGTATGATAGGTTGTTTTTGTTGAGAAAATACCATCTAGCTCCTACTTTGTCTAAATTTGACAAATATCATTCATAACATTAAGTGGCAAATAGCTGTCAATCCCAAGAACCATTCATTGTCATAAAGAAACACACTTTATTATTTACAAAGATATACTAAAAAATTGTTCAATAGTAATTGTTTATAGTGACCCAAAAATTATAGTCGTTGTGGTGACTAAAAAAGTGATTGAAATATTGAAAATTATTTATAAAATAATATTTAGTTACTAAATCAGTCTCAAAATTAAAATACCCCACTTTATATACATAAATCAATCTGTATCTCTTATAATATAATTTTAAATTTAATTTTTTAATAATTTGATGAATTAAATATTTTGTAATCTTAAAATTTAAATTTTAATTAATTTTATATTTTAGTATCTGTGACTGAAAAATAGTCACTACAATTTAAAATATTAATTTTAATTTTTATATTATAATCTGTGACCGAACATATAGTCACTCTTAATGGTGACTGATTATCGGTCGCCGTGCAAAAATTAAAATATTTTATATTTAATTTTTAATACCTTTTGGTTGAAAAATATTTACTTAGTAAAAAACACGCGCTCAGATTTTCGTTTCCCTCTAACCCCAAAATTCACTCAACTAAAAAACTTAGGGTTATTCCTTTTTTCAAACTTACCATTCCTCACTTCTTCATTCCAATCTCAGCTATTGACACACCGATGATGGGCAAGTAGAACCCATTAATCCTCTTTGCCGTTGACTGTGCCGGCGGCGCTCTCATGAGCTCCATCTATGGTTGCAAAATATACCCTAAACCCTAAATCCAAAATCCTAAACCCTAAATCCTTAACTACGAAACTGGTGAACATGGTGGTGTTGGACATTCACTCAACCGGTTTAGGTACCTTCCTAATTCCATTGATTGCCTCTCTAAACTCAAGGTTTTGAATGTCCCATACAATCTCATCGAATACCTCCCGAAAAACAATTGAAAATTGAAGTATAAGTCAGTTTTATGTATTATAACAGGATAAGAAATTATCATAGGGTCAACACGTTGATTTTGGGGTTTATTATCTTTAATTGAAAAGGACTTGGTAAAATTTATTTTGCCTTCTGTTGTTATTGAGCTCCTAGTCGCCGACCCATGCAGTACACATACACTCCGACATCTCCTAATAAAGTTTATTTTCTTTAATTAATTTTCTTTTTATTGTTAGATTTATCTTTTTGTCTCATTTTTTTTTTTAATAATGGACATGCCTATTAACACAATAGAGACCCACATTTTTATATAAATAATTTTAAGTTTTACTTCCCTTCAGAGAAGCTTAAATTATATTATTCATTTCTTTTAGTTTAAAATACATGTCAATATAATTAAAATTTGATGCATATCATGTCGTTACATGTAAGTATACTATGTACATTACACCAACAGTTTATATATTGAAAAACGTGCTTATGTAAACTTAAATTATACAAAACTAAAAAGAGAGAATTATATAAAAAAATATTGTAAAATTTAAAAATCAAAGAGGCAGGCAAGATCAGAAAAGATAAGAAAAGTTTACTACTAACAATTTTGTTAGATAATCATGAAAATGATATATTGAGATTGCTATGCAAGTTTACTGTTATTATGGATAATTTAGATGATGAATTAAGGAACTTAATGTTTATCTATTAGATACTTGCAGATTTTGTAACTGGGTGATCACAATAGAACCCATTTGTTTGTTGACAATTTTAAACTTGTTGTAGGTTGTAGCTAGTAACTACTTGATCAGATAGGGCAGGCGTTAAGCTTCATTCACATTTTGGTTCATAAGAAAACAACTACTAATCAGAAACAGAGTTGGGTTATCTACTTTTTTATTTTTATAAGCAATTTTTGTCTGCATTTTTTCTTTTTTAAAATTTCCTGTACTACCAATTTTTTGTTTTTGTAATAATTGACTAATTGCGATTAATTTCAATTATATAGGTTGAAGCTACATTTTTTGGGCGATACTAAGTTTAACACCATACATGATCTAATTTCGTGCAAGCATGGAAATCTTGAAAAAACACCATTTTGTTTTTTTTCCAGGTTTGATTCTATTGTAATATTTGCACTCCTTTAAGTCAACATGTGATTATTTAATGAATAAAGATGTTTTCGTGCACAAATCTATTGATTTAGAACCTTTGTATGCATGATTTCTATATGTTATGCACATAGACATGGTTGTTGGTTTGCAATGTTTTTCACCTTTAATGAGATTTAAGTGATAAATTAGGAGTGTATTGATCCTTTCTATGAGGCCATACAGTTATATGTATCATATGGAAGGTTGTGGTGCTTGATACTTTAAAATGAAACTTTAAAAATGCATGTTTTATAACCATTAATTAAAAAAACATGAACATGTAGTCTACATGTTTCTGTAAAAAATCATGACTTAAAATGATGTATTAAGTGAGAATTTATCCTTCTAATAATGTAATATTGTTGCTTTCACAAGGAGTATATTCAGTTATGGTGTTTGTAATAACTTATATCAACTTCTTTATATCCTATTTAAGTTATCCAATGCAAAAATTATGTAGTTAAATGTTCACTGATTTTACTTGGTTTTGAGTTGTGCTTGCATTCTATATGAAATAACTATAAAACAGGTTCACTGTTTACAATTCTATTTCGAACCTGTTGTGACAATTCTATTTTGAACCTTATTTTGTTACCCATGATATGTTTTGTACTAATATTTTAGCACGTATTCATATAACTTAGTTAGATAAAGTAAATCTTATGTAGTACCTCCTAGAATTATGCATAACACCAGAATGAGTTATCCTTTATGATCTTTGCACTCCTGTGACCAATAAGATAGTTCTAAAAGTATGTTGTGTTAAACTCATGAAAAATAGCTACCAAAATTCCATTTACAACATACCATCAATTCTGAAAAAAAATAAAAATTATTAAACTTATTTGGTCTAAGGGGCCTTCTGATTAATCAAAATAACAAATAGTCCTCATCACCTTTAATTGATAAGGTAACTCTAGCCTCATTGCCTATCTGTAGCAACAAGAATTGAATACTACTATTCAATAAAAGGAAAACAAGGTATATAACCACAAAATTGAAAGGCATAGTTTTATTTTGTTGTACATCATATACCCAATTCTTAGTTGTCAATCTATCCTTTCCAAGGCATCCAATTCAGATCCAATATAAAAAGAATAAGAAGGTTCAACCTATATAATTAATTGTCTAATTGTTTTTAGAAGGTTCAAGTGTAGAGTAAACTACTTATTTATAGAGTTAATGATGATCTCTTTTGTTATTTTTGTATTTTATTTGTAGGAGTAAATTTTGTCAGTCATAATCTTATATTTTATTTTCTATTTCTATTTGGTGCATTTTTCAATAAAGATAGATTAATTAATATCTATAATGTCATTTACCTTATAATGTTTTTAGTGTACTAATATTGTTAAATAGAAATATAATATCATTGAATTTTGTCAATTTTGTGGTGGATATTGTTATTCTAAAATTTATATTTTTTTAAAATTATTTTAGACAAAATTAAATGGAAAACCTCTTACCCCATTAGAGTTGTTTTGCTATACACATCAATGGAAGAAAGATAAGATATGGGTGGATAAGAAATCAGCACATATAGATGTAAGTTACAAAACTTATGTGTTAAATTGTCTAACACTAGTATATTTTTATGTTGTTACTATTAACTAGCATTTTATGTTTATATTGTTCCCAATTGCTATAGGAGTATCTCCGCCTTATGAATTACAAGTTTGGTGTGAAGTTGCTGGAACAAAAAAAAAGGCAAGGTATATGGGCTTGGATCAGAGTCAAGCAAAGCATCTGGGAGACACTACTATTTTATATCTAATTGTTTATTATTTAATTGGGTTAAAAAAGAGGTGATTGAAGAACTAAAAAGCAAATTAGAAGCTATTGAAGCTGAGAGGGATGAACTTCGTGATAGAATGTTGAACAATGAGATGAAAATTTAAAACAAACAACAAAATGTTGAAACAATTGATGGAAATGATAAACTTTCAACCTTTTGGTGTGAAAGTTTTTTCTATCGCAAGACATAATGATGTCATGGATGAGAGTTAGATTATAATTTGACTTAAAGCACCATAACATAGACGTTTTTTTGTGTAATCTAGATAACTACTTAGTCACCACTTTTGTAAATGTTTTAGTTCTTACGGTGGATTAATTAGTTTTTGATATATTTTGTGTAGTTATCTAGATTAGTTACTCATTTTCTATGGAAATATTTTGAAACTTTGTTTTATTGAATGTTCATAATATATACTTCTTTTGATATAAAACAAAATTGTTGTGCATTATATTTATGTATTAAGATAGTTATCATTATTGATACCTATTCATTATCAGGTTTGTGTGTGTCTATATATATATATATATATAATTATCAAGTAATTTCTTTCTGAACATATTGAAGAAAAAAAAAGTCTTGAAATAGTGACTAATTTAGAGACTGATAATTTTAATCTGTTAGAAAAATTGTCACTGACCGATGTGAACAAAAGTATCACCAATCCATAATTTAGTCACTGAAGCAGTCGCTGAATCTGGGTCACTTAATCAGCCTCTAATATCAGTTGCTGAATCAGTCATTAATATCAGTTACTTAAACAGTTGCCACATTTTAGTCACTAAAATAGTCATTGGCTAGCATTTTTAATTAAAGAAATATATTTATTTATTGGTCACTAATTTAGTCACAAATTGTTAGTCCCTCAATCAGTCACAAGTACCAATCACTGAAATGATCATTATAAATCAGCGACTAAGGTACTGGCGACCAACAAAAGTTAGTCACTTAATCGTCACTAAAAACTATAGTGACTAATTTCTTAATTATAGTGACTGAAAAATTAGTTGCTATTTACCTAATTTCTTGTAGTATATCAGTACACCAATTCATGAGAGGTCTTCTCCTAAGCACCCAATTATCAGGCAGAACTCAGTCACCCTTTCATTGCCAATATGCCAAATGATGTTATTACTAACGTTGCTCTAAGTTTCTTTGATTCCTTTTGTAACACCCTTATTTTGGTAACCATGTTATTATATAATTTATTTACATTTCAATTTTAGGTGTTAAGCTGGAATTTAGTTATTTTAGACATCTAATTTTTTTCAGATAAGGGTTTTAACCCAAAGGAGAAAGAATAAGAAAAGAAAATGCTTTGCACAACCCAAATTTATTTAAAAATAGAGTATTTAAATAAACATTCAATCCGTAGTTTATTGTGTCGAATCTCCTCTTCAAACCAGTAGGAAGCAAGGAATAAAAAGGAGTGACCTGGTGTTAACAAACAAATCCTAGCTCTGGTTCATATGAATTGTAGGGCAGCAACCTAAGTCTCAACCAAAGGTTTCAATGGACCAAGGGTGGATGATGATTTATGTGAATTCTAGGGCAACAATCCAAGCCTCAACCAAAGGTTTTAGTAAGACTAAGGGAGGATGTTGACTCATGTAACTTGCTAAGCAATGTGACAAGTGTTTGGAATTTTTGGACTGTCGTTAAGCGAACCATTTGTCACTTAGCAAAAGTGATTTGAACCCATGATTGCTCAGTGAACGAGCGAAAGTTTTTCCTATAAATAGGGGCATTATTCTGCAAATTTGGGAAGGAGAAGGAAAAAGCCTTGGAGAGAAAAGGGAGAGAAATAACTTCTTCTGAGAGAGGGAAAGAAAGAAGAAAGAGTTCTTAAGAGAGAGGAAGAAGAAAGCTTTTACTAAGGTAAGGGGAGAGTGAGGTTTATGAACAGCAGGAGGTATTAATCTTAATAAACTATCTATAATCATTGCTTTTATTTTGTTATTGCTTTATTTATCTGTTGATATTCATTCCTTCTGCTTGTTATTTGCTCCAAATGTTATTTTTGGCCCACTGTTTATGATTTTCAATTATTTTATGATTTTTATACGAGTTATTCCTTGCTGATTACTTTTGATATCTTGGTCATGGCAAGTAGATTGTCTATAGTATTACATTGGATTCGTAAATAATGGTTTTACGAATCAAGTTGTAAAAGTTATGATTTGTGAAAATTTTTATGAACTATCCTCGAAATGGATTATTTTAAACTTGTCAATATGTTTTCAAAGGATAATGATTTAATATGCAATTTTTGAGTAAGTATGTGAATAAGAGAAAGGCAAGTTGAGTATGGTCTATGGTTGCAGTCTAATTCGATCTTCTACATCAGAAAAGATGTCTTAATATTGTACTGTTCTTTTGATGAATATTAAACATGAAATTTTGGAAATTAAATTACTTACTATAAATTTCTATTTGATAGTATGAAGCTTGATAATATAATGATTCTATGGATTATGATTTATGAAGAAAGTTGTGATAATTGATTTATGGTTAATAAATGGTATTGTGTTTAAGTAAGAATGCTATATAATCTGTGGTTGTAAAATTAGAATTCATTAGAAATGTGTTGAGAATTTGAGAGGAGAACTTAGTAAAAAGTCTAGGTTCCCTGGTGAAGATATCATGCAGGTGCATGAAGTACAATGTTTGGGAAGTAACTGCGTGATGAAAGGCAGGATCAGGGAGGTCCTAGGATTTGTTTTAAGTAAATGAATATTCATATGATTGTTGTGGATACTTGGGTTGAGGATGCTCATAAGGTAGGTGAATATTCAGCGGAGTCCATGTTAGTGCTTGAATGGAATATTCATTTATTTATAACTGTCAACAAACGATCAACATCTCATGATTGGTATGGTATATCTTTCTTGGTCTAAATATAATTGGGTCGTTTATGATGGACAGGCATCCACATTGGCAGTCAGCCAAATGATTATGATGACAGGTAGCCCAATCTCTTGAGAGGATTATCGTACCAACACAGGAAAGATATAAGTGCTGCCAATCATTTCCCAAACAAAATTCTTGATAGTTGGGGTGAATCATCTTGGATTGTCATAAATCCATACATAGAGTCAAGTAGGATGAGTCTAGTTATGAGATGAGTGAGATTGAGTGATATGGAACCGAGTTGTAGGTTAAACCTTAGGTCCCAATTGATGTTAGTTTATTAAGATTAACATTTATGGTTTATAATTATGTCACTCCTCTGTGTGTGTTTGCATGTGTTTCTGTTCATATGTATTCGAGATATGAAGAGGAGCCAAATCAAATAGTAGTTATGGGCAACTTTGAAGATACCTTGCATTAAGTTGCTTTTATCTAGTTTGTTTTGTCAAAGGTCCACTTTTGATGTAAGTTTAATTAGGGTAGTGGGGATAATTATTATATGATGTATTAAGAAAAACATTTCATAAAAGAAAGGTTTTTGTAATGAATACTATTCTTTTATCTTTGTTTTAAGAAGACTATGATTCTTTATATAAGAACTAATTTTGAAAATTTCTCATAATTGAGTAAAAGTATTTGACAAATCTCTGCATTTTCATAATTGAATTAGGTTAGTAAAAAAGGATGTTACACCTCTCTAGAAGTTTGTGCCCTTACGAGTTCGATCAATGATTGGCTTCACAACCTCCCTGCAATTGTTCTTGGTCCTAATAATTCGAACCACATAGCATTCCTTTTATTTAGCAATTACCACCCAACCTTTGTGATGAGGGCTAGGTTTGCATGTCTTGTTTTGCAGAGACTGAGACCACCCACCTATTTTGGCTTGCATAGACGATCCCAATCAAGCCAATGGATTCTTCTCATGGTTTCAGAATCTCCCCACACGAAGTCCCTACATTTCTTATCAATCAAATTACACACAAAAACAAGTAAATGGTTAGTTTGCATAACATAAGTAGGTAGGGCCTGTACTGTTGATTTGGCTAAGGTAAATTTGTCTACAAAGGATAGGGCTTGCCTTTCTAGGTGCTCAACCTTTGTTGCACTTTATCAATTAGAAATTGGTATGATTGTTTAGAGACACGAACATGGTGCATCGGAATACCTAGATACTTGCCAAGCTGTTAGGTTCGCTCAAAACCCAACTCCTTAGAAATATGGTCTTGGCGTTGCCTGTGGATGTTTTTTCCAAAAATATACTTGGGTTTTATCCTGGTTGACTCTGTCATGAGTAGCAGCATAAATTGTTCAGGATGTGTTTAACACCTTTACTTGGTCAAGTGACACTTATACAAAGAGAAGAATATGATCATAAATGCCAAATGGGACATATGTGATCCTCCCCTCAATATTTGGATAGCTTCCAAAGATTTTGAGTGATATCAAGTTGAATCATATAAAACATACATTCTAAGTAGAGCAATAAAATATATGGAGAAATTGGTACCCTCTGGCGCACCCTTCTAGAGGGCTTAAAAGACTCCAAAGCTTTACCATTCCACATCATACACATGGTTGGATATGAAACACACTCCCACACCACCCTAGTGAAATACTCTAGAAGCCCAATATCTTGTAAGGTATCTCTAACAAAATCCCAGTTGAGCTTATCATAGGCCTTTTCCAGGTCAACCTTAATAATCATCCAGGCCTTCTAAGTTTTCATAGAATGGATGACCTCTTGGGTAACAATATATTGTCATCACTAATCTAATGGGGAATGAAACTGCTCTGGTATGGATGCACTAACTTCTCCATTATCGTACAAGACGCATAACAAGAATTTTAGCAACTGCTTTGTATGAGACGTTACAGAGACTTATAGGTCTGAGTTGCTTCAAGGATGTCATCGTATCTACCTTAGAATGAGATTAATGAGTATGGAGTTGAGGGCCCCGACCTTCGTTTGGTCTCTAAAGACATCTTCAATCAACTTGTAGAGCGAATCTTCCACAATGTTTCAGTTGCTTTTGTAGAAAAGAACTTAGACTTCATCCTCCTCGATGCCTTGAAGTTGCCCATAGAGAAAAGAACTTTTCTGATCTCAACATTGCATATAGGATGACTGAGGAGGCTCACCTCATCCTTTGAGAGACAATGAAAACACCGTGAATATTGGCTGGAATACACCTAATGTCATCCGTGTACAAATTCCGATAGTAACTGGTGACAAGCCTCTCAAGCTCATCAGAATCTTCAACCTATCTACCTTTTGAGTCTTGCAAAACGTCAATTCTATTTCTCCTTCTCTGAATTGTTGTGACTCCATCGAAGCACTCAGAATTCTTATTACCATAATAAAGCCACTTTGAACGAGACTTCTGAAACCAAAGGAACTCCTCTTCCCTAAGATTTGTTGATATTGGTGCCAAGTAGAGTTTTTCCTATCCTTCCAATATTGTGAAGGATTGGAAGCCAGTTTCCAATTGATAAGAGTCTAAGGAGGTGCTTTTTCTGCCTGAATATATTTCTGGTTTGATGTAGCATGACTCTCTCAACCCGACTTTCAACGATTTCTTATTGAATTTTGGAAAGACATTGATGGCTGGAAGGGAAGGGTTCCCAAGCTTCATGATGCCTTGAGGAAGTGGAAAAAATAACAAGTTAAATAAGTAAGGAAAGGGAAAAATTCCTCTCGATTCTTTCACTAGAAGAGAAAAAGACATTAAATATGTGGGACCATGAGATGTGTGAGACTCACCGTAGTGGTTCCCACATATTTTGTGTGTCTTTCTTTTTCCTAGTGGAAATATTCAGTACTTGAAAGGAAAAGAACTCAAACAGAAAGACTGAGAATGTAAATATTAATTCCTAGAAATTGACCTTGGGGTTAGAAACTTAGAATTTAGAAATATCTACTTATTTGGTGAAAGTACGTAATAGTTATACCTAAACTCAGTAGTCATTTAACTAATTAATTAACAAAGCTAGTGGTTTGTGTTCTTTAAGTAGTAAAGTTGGGATTGTGCTTATTTTTTGTTAGTTAAATTCTAAAGCAAGTCCAATCTTATGTGTATTGTTTAAATATTTAATTTTAATTAATAAAAAGATATATTGTTTTATCTTTAGAATTTGTTTAAATTCTAAAAATATTACATGTACTGAGTTACCACCCTATGTGTAAGAACGAGTAGTTATTAGTGGGTTCATTGGGTTAGACGACCCAATCACCCAATCTGACCCAAACAGATTGGGTTAATTTTTTATTTTTTTTTATTGGGTGAAAATAGATCAAATCTAATTCACTGTGGATTGGGTGATGAGTTCAATAAGTTAAACATGAGACCTAACCCAACTCAGCCCGACCATAATATTAACTTATTATTTAATTATTATTATTATTATTTGAAATTGTGTGTACTGTTATTATGTGTTTCTCTTGATATTATGTGTTTTGTTGTTAGTTTGGACAAATTGTGTTTATTTGTATGACTTGATTAGCTTGGAAAAATTATGTTTACTTCTATTTTGGACAAATGTTTCTTTAGTTATTATTGTTTGACAATTTAGTTATATGTTAATTTTAAGTTGTTTTAGTTTTGACATATAATTTGTAACTATAAATTTATTGTTTATTTTTATGTTATAACAATGATATAATCTATATTTTTTTTAAAAAAAAATCTCCTAAAAAAGATAACAAAAAAATGTTCTAAAAATTTATTTTTTTTTAAATTTGTGACCCAATTAACTCAACACAATGCAACTTATTCAAGGACAGGTTAGGTTGGATTTAATGAAAAAAAGTAAAAGCCCAACCTAGCACAACCTGATGTGTTATGATTGGGTTGGGTCTTGGGTTCGTTTAAACCTGACCCAACTCAACCCGTGTTTAACCCTACTGCCAATGCCATACAATAATTCATATTTGAGAAGTTAATATATATTTCCTGTGAAAATGTGTAATGGTAATTGTAAAGCCACTTTTGTAGTAATAGTAAAAAATGTAAAGATGAAAATTTAATATCTATGTGCCTAGCCTATGAATTGGTTGGGAGGTAGAAAATTTAACATTAGCATTAAATGAGGAGCTCTCATCCTTGGCTATAAATAGTCACTCCAATTGCTCATTCTTGTATCCCATCAACAAAGTGCACTTACCACTAGTAGCTCCTCATTGAGAGAGTTAGGAACAAGAGAGTTCTAAATGAGTGTATTCTCCTAGTATAAGAGAGAATGTTAAATTGTTCTTTCCTTATATTTAGAGAGAGATTGTAATATTTCTTCCACTTAGTGAAAATATTTCTCCAGTCTTGCCCATGGTTTTCCCCTTATCAGTTGAGGGTTTTCCACATAAAATTATTGTGTCAATTCCTATTTTTCTCATCTATTATTTTAGCTAATTTATTATTTTTTCACTCTAGTACCCAGTAGTGGTATCAAAGCCAATAGGTTTTGATATTATTCTACTACGATACATGCTAGTACACTAGAATAGTGCCAGAGAAAATTCTTAGCATGCTCTATGGTTGCAGTTAGTCTGATCTTCTACATCAGAAAATAATTATTCTTGTTACTGGATATATAATGAGGTAGTGTGAAAGTACATGTCTAGGAAAGTTCTGGCTAGGGAAAGACTTGGTATTTAAACATGTATGTTGGTTATTCACCTCTCTTCATGTTGGTTATTCATGGAGAAAGTTGTGTATAATCATGGCAGCAAAGTATGAGATAGAAAAGTTCAAGGGAAGTAATTTTTCCCTATGGAAATTGAAGATACAAGCAATTTTACGGAAGGAAAATTGTCTACATGCAATTGAAGGTGGACCTGCAGATATCACTAACGAAAAGTGGGAAGATATGGATGACAACACTATTGCCAATTTGCATCTTGCAATGATAGATTCAGTCTTGTCTAGCACAGCAAAGAAAAAAATTGCAAAGGAGATATGAGATACTCTTATGAAATTGTACAAGGTCAAATCACTTCACAATAGAATATTTTAAAGAGAAAATTGTATACTCTTCGAATAAATAAGTCCATTTTTGTAACGGACCACATCAATAATTTGGATACTATATTCTCACAACTCTTAACTTTCAATTTCAACATAGTAGAAAATGAACGTGCAAAACTTCTACTTTATAGTTTACCTGATTCATACGATCAACTCGTCATCAATATAATAAATAACAATATTGTTGGTTGTCTCTCTTTTAATGATGTTGGCGAAGCCATTTTTAAAGAACAATCCAGGAGAAAGAATAAGGAAGACAAGGTGGAAAATTCAACACAAGTAGAGGCTTTGACAATGATGAGAGGTATATCAACAAAATGTGGCTCAAGTGGGAGTCAAAATCACGGTAGATGAAAGTCTTAAAGAAGGAAGAACTTCAAATGTTACAAGTGTGGCATGAGAAGGCACATTAGAAAAGATTGTTGGAAAATTAAGAAGAGTGGAGGAAAGAACTCAAAAACATCAACCTCTCAAGATTGTGTTGCAAGTACTTCAGATGATGTGAAAGTGTTGTATAATGAAGTATCAATTACCTTTAAAGGTGGAAAACAACTCCATGATTGTTAGATATTGGATTAGGTGCAATTTAGCACATGACTCCACGTAAGGGTTGATTTTTCACTTACGAACTTGTCTCGGGAGGATTCGTTTTTATGGGAAATGATCATGCCTTGGAAATTATTGGAGTTGGTACTATCAAATTAAAAATGCATGATGGTACTATTCTCACAATTCAAAGGGTATGACATATGAAGGGATTGAAGAACTTATTTTCCATTGGGCAATTGGATGACCTCGGGTACAAGATCCATATTGAAGGTGGGATCTTAAAAGTGGTGAGAGGAAATCTGGTAGTGATGAAAGCAGAAAAGATTGCAGCTAATCTATACATGCTTTTGGGTGATATGTTGCAAGAAGCAGATGCATAAGTTGGAACAACAAATTAAGAAGTGACAATGATGTGAAACCTCAAACTTAGCCATATATCTGAGCATGGCTTGAAAATACTTGCAGAATGCAATCTCTTACCCAGCACAAGGAAGTGAATTTATCTTTTTGCAAGCATTATGTGATAAGCAAGCAACATAGATTAAAGTTTGTTAGAGCAACTATTAGAAGTAAGCATATATTGGACTTGATTCATTCTGATTTTTAGGAATTATCAGAAGTATCTTTAGAAGGAGCAAAATATTTTGTATCATTCATTGATTATTACTCTAGGAGGTTGTGGTTGTACCCAATCAAGAAGAAGTCATATGTGTTCCTAGTGTTCAAGGAATTTAAGGCACAAGTAGAGCTTGAAACTGGTAAAAAGATTAAGTGTTTGAGGACAAATAATGGAGGAAAATATATAGATAGTGATTTTTTGTATTTCTGCAAGTAAAAAGGTATTGTGAGACAATTCTCAGTTCCACATACACCTCGGCAAAATGGTGTGGTAGAAAGGACAAATACGACTCTCCTAAAAAGAACAAGAGCTATGTTGAGAACAGCGGGAGTGACCAATTCTTCTTTGGCAGAAGCAGTTAAAACTTCCTGTTACTTGATAAATTGTTCACCATCAACAAGGATTGTTTGAAGACTCCGATCGATGTGGAAAGGAAAACCAACTGAATATTTTTTCTTATATGTGTTTCGATGTCTTGTGTATGGGATGTACGACTCCCAAGAAAGAACAAAGTTGGATCTAAGATACAAAAAAAATGTATATTCTTGGGATATGCTCACAATGTTAAGGGGTATCGTCTGTGGGATCCTACTACCCACAAGGTTGTTGTTAGCAAAGATGTAGTTTTTTGAGAAAATGAATTGCAATGTAATCAGAAAAATGACAGCATTGTCAAAGACACTATGATAGTGCAAATACAGAAGTCTAAAGAAAATTATTCTTCTAAAGTAGAACATGAGCACAAAGAACAAGAAACATGAGGTCAGTGATGAAGGAGATGTTCGACGATCAACATGACAAAAATTTAAACCATCTTGGCCCTTAGACTGTCATGGAAAGCCATGATGTGTACTGCCTTTTAACTGAAGAAAGGAAACCACCAACCTTTCAAGAGGTTGTGAGTGGTTCAAATACTTTTTTGTAGATGACAACCATGCATGAAGAAATGAAAGTCTTGCATAGAAACAAGACATTAGAACTTGTTGAACTTCTATAGGGTTGGAAAGCCATTGGAAACAAATGGGTTTATAAGATCAAACGAGATGGCAACAATTAAGTGGAGTAATATCGTGCAAGATTAGTGGTCAAAGGATATGAAAAAAGGTATTGACTTTCACGAGATATTATCGCCAATTGTTCAGTTGACCCCAATCAGGGTTGTTTTAGTATGTGGTTGCATTTGATTTACATATTGAACAATTAGATCTCAAGACAACTTTTATCCATGGAGAACTTTAAGAGGAGATATGTATGCTCCAACCATAAGGCTTTGAAAAACAAGAAAAGAAAACTTGGTTTGTAGATTGACCAAATCTCTGTACGATCTAAAGCAGGCGCCAATGTGTTGGTACAAGAGATTGGATTCCTTCGTTATTAGCCTCAATAAGAACAAATTGAGCTCAGACCATTATACATACTACAATAGGTTTGATGATAATGATTTCATCATTTTACTGTTGTATGTTAATGACATGTTGGTGGTAGGCCCCAACTGATGTGATCATTGATTATCACTTGCCTAAAAGGATCCTTTCTAAGGTCACTTGGAAGGGAAATGGATTTATGGAGAGGAAAGGAATGGGGTGAGGTGCCATAACACTAGGTTTAGTAAGCCAAAAGGGAGAGGCCACAAGGGAGGGGTCTCTTAATAACTCTTAGAAGCTTTCACAAAGGAGAAAGGGGGACACTCAAGGTAAGAACCTCACGGCCAAATGGTCTCTAGGATTTAATTCAACTGTAAAAAATACAAGTGAGGGGAGGAGCTCCTATTTATAGAGGTAGCTAACCTGTTGAACAAGATAACCTAAAAAAGAAGGGCTAGGATTAAAAGGAGAGATCTAAGAGATGAGGACTGAGAAACAATCCCCTCCTTAGATCATCAAACTTAGTGCCCAAGTTTCTCAAACCAAGGGTCAAGATTCCTTCTTATTAGCTTAGGGGGTTTATGTAGGAAAAAAAGGGTGTAGATATCAAGGCTACCCCTTATTTCCTTCATAAAGACCCAAAAAGATAAATCCACCCTCTAAATTCCTAAGACACCTCCTAACATAAAAATGGACTAAATACATGTCCCAAATTAAATTCCTAATGCTCCTCAAAATTAAAATAAAGGAAAATTACATTTTATTAACTAAAGACCCTAGCCTAATATCTTCACTCTCCACAGGAGGTGAAATCTTCCTTTGTCTGCAAGGGCTAGGTGTTCTTCAATCCTTTTAGCCATGGCCCTAGTGATAGGTCCTTGGCTAGGTGTGGTCACATCACCAACAAAGCTCAAATCCAAGAATTGAAGGCACAGTTGGCTAGGGAGTTTGATATGAAGGACTTGGGACCTACAAATAAGATTTTAGGGATATAAATTCACCGAGATACGAAAACAGGAGGATTTTTCTTTTTCAGAAGAATTTTTTACTGAAAGTCTTGCGACACTTCAACATGCAAGGTTGTAAGCCAATTTCTACCCTATTTCCTGTGAGTTATAAATTATCCTTAAGAATAAGTCCTAGTATTGAAGTAGAGAGAATGGAAATGTCTCAAGTACCATATGCATCAACAGTAGGAAGCCTTATGTACACCATGATTTGTACAAGACCAGACATTGCACAAACAGTGGGAGCAGTTAGTAAGTTCATGGCAAATCCTAATAGAGAGCACTAGAATTCTATGAAGAGGATCCTTGGATACATTAAAGGAACCTCGAGTGTTGCATTATGTTTTAAAGGATCGAAATTTACTGTCAATGGCTATATCAATTCAGATTATGCATGTGATCTTGATAAAAAAATGTCTACTATTGGCTATGTGTTTACACTTGTGGGAGGAGTAGTAAGTTGGTGTCCAAGTTATAGGATGTTGTAGCTCTGTCTACTAGAAAAGCTGAATACATGAAAGCTACCCAAGCATGTAAGGAAGCTATTTGGATTCGAAGGTTGATGGAGGAACTCAGGCACCGGTATTATGTATTATGACAATCATAGTGCCTTGCACATTGCAAGGAATCTATTCTTTCATTCCACGACAAAGCACAAAGGAGTTCAATATCACTTTGTCAAAGAAGTAGTAGATGAAGGAAGTGTAGACATGCAAAAGATTCATACTAACAACAACCTAGTAAATGTTATGACAAAGTTAATCAATGCAAACAAGTTTGCATGGAGTTGATCCTTATTTGGCTATTAGAAATGTAAGTAACAGAACTCGCAAGGGAGAGATACTAAAAGCAGACAAAAGTAGCTTTAAGTGAGCGATTGTGAAAACATGTAATGGTAATTGTAAAGACACTTTTGTGGTAAAATTAAAAAATGGAGGGATGAAAATCTAATATATATATATATATATATATATATATATATATATATATATATATATGCCTAGCCTATGAATTGGTTGAGGTAGAAAATTTTATATTAGCATTAAATGAGGAGCTCTCTTTTTGGCTATAAATAGCCACTCTATTTGCTCATTCTTATATCCTACCAACAAGGTGTAGTTACCACTTGCAGCTTCTCATTGAAAGAGTTAGGAATAAGAAAGTTCTAAGCAGTGTTGTCAAATGGCGGCCATGGCGGCGCCATGGCAGAATTGCGTGACGGTTTTTCAACAAAACACCACAGTATGGCGGTCGCGTTGCGGCGTCCGAATTGCGGGTCATGGCGGCCGCCATGGCCATCGCGGGCCATGGCGGAATCTGGCCTTTTTTTAAAAAAAAAAAGGCTTTCGGGTCGCGGACCCGACCCGACCCGACCCAGAAGAGTTTTTAACTCTTTAAACCCTAAAACAACCGTTACTCACCTTCACACGCCCCTGAGAGCCTGAGAGAGAGGAGACCGGCAGCAACCGACGACCACGCGACGCCAACGGGGACGCGACGGCGAGAAACAGCGACAGCGACGCGCGGCGAGACAGTCACGCGACGAGACGAGGGACGAGAGAGCGACAGTCGACGGCGACAGCGATACAAGCGAGAAACAGCAACGCGACGCAACAGGCACTCGCCGGTGACGCGACTGAGACCAGCGACGGCGACAGGGACACGCGACGTGACAGCGACGGCGAGACAAGCGACGGCGACGGCGACAGAGACAGGGACGCGCGACGATCGGGTTTTTTTCGCTTCTCTGATTCTCTGTTATTTCTGCTTCTGCTGACTGTTTTTTTTTTTTAACTTTTTTATTTGTTTTAAATAATTTTTACATTATGTAAAAATTATTAATTATGTTATTTGTGGAGAAGTTGCTCTGTTTTATTGATGAGTAACTCTATCTTTGTTAATTTTTTTTAGTATTAGTACACTACATCTGTTGAGCAAGTTTTGCAATGGCTGAAACACCAACAACAACCCCAACTCCAACAGATTCAAGGGTTAGGTCTAGAACAGACCCTGGTTGGAAATATTGTCACCAACTAAATGAAGCTGACACAAACACAGTTGTTTGTAATTTCTGTGGAAAAGTTATGAAGGGGGGAATAACAAGAGCGAAGGAACATATCATGGGGAAGAAAGGGAACGTGGCAGCTTGTAAAAAAAGCCCACAACATGTAAAGGATGAACTTTGGGGACTTTTAACTAATAAAAAGTCTATAGCAACTTCAGTTGATTTGCCTACCAACATTAGAGAAATGGACTTTGCTCCCATTGGATGTGATGAAGATGAACCAGATGAATTTGAGGACTCTAACAATAATGTAGTTGCTGCCAAAAAAAGTATGGCTAGAAAAAGGCCAATGGACATGTTTTGCATAAATCCACTACAAGGAGTTAATAGAAAACAAAGGGAGAAAGTGCGACAAATGAACATAAAGGAGGCATGTGACAAAAAAATAGTGGAAAAGGTTCATCAATATATTGCTCGCTTTTGGTATCAAGCTGAGATTGCATTCAACCTTATTAAGTTGAAGAGTTTTGAAGATATGGTAATTGCTATTGGTCAATATGGACCAAATTTGCCTATTCCTAGTTACCATGATATTAGAGTTCCACTGTTGAAGAAAGAGATGGAATATACTGAAGAGTTGATGAAAGGCCATAGGGAGCTATGGGTGAAGCATGGATGTTCTATCTTGTCTGATGCATGGACTGATAGGAAACAAAGATGCATCATTAATTTCTTGGTGAACTCTCAAGCTGGGACAATGTTTTTGAAGTCTGTTGATGCTTCTGATTATGTCAAAACTGGAGAAAAGATTTTTGAGTTAATTGATTCAGTCGTGGAGGAGGTTGGAGAGCAAAATGTTGTGCAACTTCCATTGGTTAGGAAGACAATTAGAAAGGCAATCACACTAGTTGGGTTTATCTATGCCCATTCTAGTACTTTGAGCATGTTGAGAAGTTTTACAAACAAGAAGGAGTTGGTGAGACCTGCAGTGACTAGATTTGCTACTTCTTATCTCACATTGGAAAGACTTCATGTTCAGAAAATCAATATTAGAACTATGTTTGTTTCCAGTGCATGGACATTAAGCAAGCTATCAAAAGAAGCTAAGGGAAAGGAAGCTATGAAAGTGGCACTCATGCCTTCTTTTTGGAAGAATGTGGTATATACCCTTAAAATCATGGCACCACTTGTAAAAGTGCTTCGTCTTGTTGATGGGGAAAGGAAACCATCAATGGGTTATATTTATGAAGCAATGGACAAGGCAAAAGAAACCATCATGAGGTCATTCAACAACAATGAAAGCAAATACCAAGATGTGTTTGCTATTATTGATAAAAGATGGAATTGTCAACTTCATAGGCCATTACATGCAGCTGCCCACTTTCTTAATCCAGAGTTCTTCTATGACCACATGGAAATGGAGTTTGATTTTGAAGTCAAGAATAGGTTATATGAATGCATTAAGAAGTTGGTTTCGGAAGTAGATGTCCAACATGCAATTCTGACCGAGTTGCACCTTTACAAAACTAAAGCTGGTCTTTTTGGACATGAATACGCTATGCATCAAAGGAAATCTCATTCTCCTAGTAAGAAACTTCTACTAATTTATTTTATGGAAGTTTTAATTTTACAAATCCTAAACTTACAAGCCATGCTCTTCTATGTAGCTTATTGGTGGCGAATGTATGGCTCCAATGCTCCGAATTTGCAAAAACTAGCTATAAAGATTTTGAGCTTGACTTGCAGTTCCTCAGGTTGTGAAAGGAACTGGAGTGTATTTGAGCAAGTAATTCCCTAAGCTAATTTTATTTTATTTAAATTTCATGGTCAAGTTTCATTTGACCTTTATTTATCCTACTTATGTAATGTTTCAGATTCACTCTAAAAAAAGAAATAGGCTTGAGCACCAGAAGTTGCATGACTTGGTGTATGTTAAATACAACCAACAACTTAAGCACATATATAATGCTAGAGATGAAATTGATCCAATTTCTCTTAATGACATTGATGCTTGCAACGAATGGTTAATTGGAGAGATGGATGATGCTACAGATGATGGAAATGAGTTGGTGTTTGATAATGATGAAGGTTTAAATTGGGCAACTGTGTATGAAGCTTCAGGGGTTGGAGAGCCTAGGATCTATACTAGGCGTACCAAGAAAAGAAAGGACCCAACAAATGATGGTGCCCAGACATCTAAAAGGCAAGCACTAGAAAAAAATAACCAAGTTCAAGTTCAATAAGAAGATGAGGATGAGGAGTTTGAGGAAGGGGAGTCTGAAGAAGAAGCAATCAGAGCTCATTTTGACAATCACAAGTCAGATGACGATGAGGAAGAAGGATATGCTTCTCTTGATGATGATGAGAAGAATTTAGATGAGGATTATGTTGGAGTTAATGAAGATGAATAGGTTTTAGGTTTTGGAAAGTAGAAATTGTTTTTTGTTTGTTTTAAGTTTCATGACTTTGGTTAATTTGAATTTTAGATCATGTTTTAATTTGAATTTTAGATCATGTTTTCAGTTGAAGAATATTAGGTACTTTTAACATTGTATTGATTTAGTTATATGAGACTATGAGTGTTGTTTTCATTGTTTTTTTAATTATATTTCATATTTTATATTCTCTTTTTGTAATTTTTTAATTTATATTTAGTATTTTGTTAATGTTTATAACTTTATATATAAAAGTATTACTATTTTTTAGTCCGCCATAGCGTCCGCCATTTCCCGCAACGCCATCCGCTATCGCCATATGGCATTTTTTTGGCAAACCGCCATAGACCGCCATCCGCCATCCGCCATAGATAACATTGGTTCTAAGTGAGTGTATTCTCCTAGTATAAGAGAAAGTGAGAAATTGTTCTTTCCTTATATTTAGAGAGGAGTTGTAATATTTCTTCCACTAAGTGAAAATATTCTCCAGTTTTGCCCGTTGTATTATTTTGTCACTTTGGTACCCAACATTTCCAAATTATAACTTTCAGCCCAATGTTACCCCTATAATGTGTGCATGTCCACTCGCCATTGCACTATACCAATGTCAAACAATAATTCATATTTGAGAAGTCAATACATTCAATTCTTTGAAAAATATTTTTTAAATTTGTAACTCAATTCGACCCGTTCAAGGACAGGTTTGGTTAGATTGAATTTAATGAAAAAAAGTAAAAACCTAACCTAACCCACCTTGATGTGTTATGATTGGGTTGAATCTTGGATTCACTTAAATCCAATCCAACCAACTCGTGTTCTTCTGGAGAAGTTATGATGTTGACAAAAGCTTTATAAATTTTCTAATCGTCTCATTTGTCAAGGATATAAGCATGACATGCAAATCACATGAATAAAAAGATAAGGAAAATTTGAGTTTTCATTAATCCCAAAGACTTGTCAAGAAAATAGATATGAGATGCAAACCATATGAAAATTAAGGTGTTGCTTTTAATTTTACAATTTATTTTTCTTATAAATATTAATAAAAATAAGTTAGATGGTTTTGTGGTTTTGTTTTTTTTGTCACAAGAGTGTGGTACACTAAGCTGTTCCAGTTCACTAAAATAGTCCTATCGGGGAACGAGAATTATTTGGCATTAATAAAAATTTGTTAAAATCCGTGCTAGCCGTAACCATGTGAAAGTGGCAAAAAATATGCTATGAAGTTGCCTATAATCAGAAAATCTCAACTCCCCAAAAGGACCACTTCCATACCAAAAGATACGATCATGACAGTGGTGTTTCATGTGTCAAACCAAATCCGTGCAACTGCTAAGGTGAAAGAAAAAGAAATTTTAAAAGAAAACCCAGAAAGAAAATTTTCAAATTTCATCTAAATCAGTCCTGTTCTTTGCTCAAAGTTTCATTTCCCAGTTCCCACCAACCAGTATTAAAATTTTTCAGAAAACAAAAGCCCGGGTACGCATTATAATTTCTCAGAAATCCTTGTCCTGCAAGATTTGGACACAGTTGCATCATGGGGCAAAAAAAAAAACAGTAGATTTGGATGGCATGATACAGTTACATAGATTTGGATATCAGAGCTTTATTTGTCTCTATTAAGCAATATTGTACCCAAAATACAAGTGCAACCAAGTAAACTCTAAACATTGCAACCAAATTCAGAAACATATAAATGTAATCCATATAGATGTGCTTGTTCAGCCAAAACACAGGTATATGTTCGTATAGGCAAAACATACAGACAGTTTCAAAATTGAAATCAAAATCAATGAAATAAAAAATTGAAACACAAATCAAATTAAGAATGAAAAATAAATTAAAGCAAGGAATCCTAGATCATTTGAGAGAACTACACAAAGATAAGAGAGCGAAAGAGGCAAACCAGATTACTGGCGAGAGACAGAGGCTGAGGGCAATGATCCAAGAAAGAGTGCGAGGAGCATTCAGCTGAGAGATTGAGTGAGTATGGTAAGGTAGTACAGTGCTGTTGTGTTGTGAGAGAGTGAGCTACTAGAGAATGTAAGGAATTTAAATTAATTTTTAAGGGAATTTGGATGTCATTTTAATGGAGCAAAATGCCAGAATTATTAGAATTTAAATTCCTTTTACCTACTCAATCCAAACAAAAATATTTCAATGCAAAAAAATTCAAATTCTATAAAAATTGAATTACTCACTTGGCTCTATCCAAATACTCTATAATTGTGTTTTCAGTTAATTTTTGCACTAACAAATTGCAGCAAGTAACCACCACTATTGAAAACACTACCATCATGTAAATTACCGTGAAATTTGAACAAAGTATTCTGCTCCCAATAAATACAGACTACTAAACAGTATAAAAAAAAAGAAAAAAAACTTGAGTAATTGATCTTAAATCATGATCAGCTGAGAACAAGAGTAGTAGAGAGCAGAATTGCAGAAGAATGAATGAAGGAAGCCCCGGATCCTTGTGCAACAGAGGTTGCACATCTCTTTCCGGGTGATGGCTTATGCAGAAATACCGGAAATGAATTCATCTATCTATCCTTACAATTATATCAAAATCTCATAGAGCTAACATCCTATGTCAACTAAATTTCCTCCTCGTCACTTTCTCCCCCAAATATGGAAGCCATTTTCATAGCCAGTTTTGCAGCCATTTCCCTTCTTTGAAAATCAGGCATCAATCTTAAGCCAGCACGCATATTCCCGATCTCAGACATCAACTGTTCCCAATCCTCTAAGTCAAGATATTTACTCTCGTCTGCCTTCTCATCTCCTTCAGAATCCATGATATTGTGCACCACATCCTTGTCATTCTCATCTTGAATACCAGTGCTTGAGGTTGTGGGCTCAGAATCTTTATCAGACTTAATTCCATTGTCATGTTGATCATTTGTGCGGGGATTGTTTTGAGGAGCTGATCCCCCTGCATCAACGGAAGATGCAGAAACCCATCCTTGTTCACTTTCCTCCCAAGGATCAGCTGAGCCAGCTGATAGAACTTCATACTCTTGTTCATAATCAGACTCTTCCGAAGATAACTCTGAAGGAGAAAGGGGAAAGAATAAACCAAAATTAGAGCTTGCATTTATTCTACATTGACAAAAGTAGCAATCAGAATTCAGAATGCCCTAAAGAGAAAAAGAGAGAGGTATAAAATACCTTCTTTCTCAGAAAATGATGGTTGATGTATCCTATCGCCAGATTTCAATACCATTCCCGGCCACATATGAGCAGAAAGTGCACCATAGAGACGTTCAAGTCCTTGTAAATCACCATCAACGGACAAACCTGTAAAATAATTGTGTGAAAATCATATGATCTGAAAATATTTTTCTAATGTTCATTCTATGATTAATTTTTTGGTGAGGAGAAAAGTTTGAATATGATGTGATTACAATCATCTATCATTGAAAATCTTTCAAATAATTCATTGTCATCTAATCCAGTTCCCTCTCATTAATAATGTATTATTATTATAGTTATGACTCATATACATCTAAAACAAAGCATTTGTCAAAACAATAAGCAGAGCTATGTGCAATTTATAGACCAGCTCAACAACGGGAGGTGAAGTTTTACATTTGTCAAAATCAGCATTGGAAGCACATGCCTCAATGAACTCAATATTGTGATCAGTGCACCATTCCAGGCAGGACCTTCTTATATCTCCTGATGGTTCTTCATCCCCCAATAAACTAGTTCCCTCTGTTTCAGATATTCCATACTCTTCCGAATAAAGATCTGTAGCAGACTCTTCAAGTTTCAGCAACCGTCTTCTGTATTCAGCATGAACTGGGTGACCAGGAACCAGGTCTACTTTGTTCCCAATACACAGTAATATCTCAAAGTTCTGAATATCAGTGCGAGATACCCATTCCCGAAGTGCAGCTAGGGATGATGGCTGGACATACACGGAAAACTTATGATACACTACATGTATTTGCCACCATTTAGGCATAATCAAGGAACATAGAAAACAAGAAAATGATTAAAAAAATAACTCTTATGCACATGAAAATCAATTATATAAAACCCTTTGTCAAGCATTAAATAGTTAACAACATAAACAGAACAAATGAAAGGAGAGTAAGGTAAAGAAACTAACATCATTCATGTCAAAAACCATCACTAAAGCAGTCATTTGTCGTAACACAGGCAGGTTACTGGCAGAAAAATCATCATCAAGTTTAGCCATCCATATTGACACATCAGCAGTATAGTACTTATTGTTGATAGTCCACCTGTTCATTCAACATTTAAAATACACACATGGGAAATTCAAAAAGATTCTCATAAGCAAACAGATTATGTTAGTTGAGATTGGTTAGTTTTCCATTACACTGCTCTATATATATATATATATATATATAGGAGAAAAAATATAAAGAAAGCTGAAATAAATTTCTTTATTAGCTAAAATGTTTTAGCTTAAGTATTATTAAAAATGGTGAAATTGAGTTTAACTCAATCCCACAAAACTAGTGTTATCAATGACAGAACATAGCAGAAGGCCAAAATTCCGTCATAAAAACACGTCATTGCACCTTATGGCAGACATTCTTTCAAAAATTTTGTATAGCAGTTGACAAAAAATCCACCATGCCATGGCAGTTATTTAACAACATTGCACAAAACCAGCTTGTAAGGTGAGGTTTGCACCTCACTTATATACTATTGTTTGGCCATATTACTAGTCAATCTGGGACTTGGGTTTCTTTCTCAATACACGCCCAACACTATTGGGCTTGGTGCGTGGCCCTTTCGAAAGGATCTAGAATAGGCTCTAATACCATATTATAAATTGTGAAATTGAGCTTAACTCAACCCCACAAAACCGGCTTGTAAGGTGAGGTTTGCGCCTGACTTATACACTATTGTTTAGCCATATCACTAGTTAATGTGAGACTTGGGTTTCTTTCCCAATATTTATAAATTCATTTAAAAGTTCTCCCACAATGTGAAAAAACTTTTTTACAAATTGGCTTGTGAAAAAATTTACATTATCTAAGAAAGCTTACGAAGAAATTATTTTTTATTTTTTTCTTCATTTTCTTTTCAAAAAAAGTTCTGCATAACCTCACCTCTCCCAAATAGATCCATATCTCTTTTGTATCTTCCTCTTTTTAAATTAATATAAAGAGTTGCTTCCATGGAAATCCTCTCATGCTCTTTGAACAATATGACATATGGTCACATCAAATGGGTGTTACTTATATTACCCATCAAAATTCTGATAATTCATATTGAACATACCCGTGGACACTCACTTCAAAAGCCGAATCAAAACCATCTTCAACATCAAAAGAGGTCAATCCTGTGCTCAACATCAGCAAAGCATCAAATCAAATTTCAGTTTTTCCACTCAAAATAACAAAAACAACAATAATAAAATAATTCTGGGATCGGTATAGCATACCAAAGAATTAAAAATCGGCATCCATATATTAGGTAGACAAATCTTATAAATTCTTACAATATAAATCAATTAAAGACCAATCTACAAAATTTTAACCATAGAAGTCTTTCAAATTATAACGTTTATAATTCTATATCCTTTTAAAAATCTCAAATTACACCGAAGATGTGATCTAATAACAGTTGCAAGAGACCCGAAATATAAACCTAAAAATGGAAGCTTTGATAGAACAAGAAAGAAAAGGAGAGTTACTCACGGGATACGAGGGTTCGTTTGCCGACGTTGGAGGATCCAATTATGAAGATTCCGGGTCGGTTTTGGAGATCCGTTTGTGATTCGGTAGAATCCATGGGTTTGGATTGCTGCTTCTCACTCTCCCATTTTCTCTTCTTCCCCAAACAGTTCAACTCTTTCCAGATTTACGCTACTGTTCTAGCCCATACGGTTTAAGGTCGGGCCAATACCTTCAGCTTCTGGGAGAATATAATTTTTCCATCACATAAAAATAATCAATAAACTAGTAAGTTCGATAATGTAAAGAATTAATTTTCAAAGTTTATACTAATGTCTTATAGCTAAATTTTATTTCACATCTATCTCCTCTTTATTTAACACTATTTATTTAAATAATTTTTTCAAAACTCAAAAATATCTATTAACCTAATTATTTATCCTAATATTTATCATAATTAATTAATCTTATCTCTCTAAACATCTAATATAATAAATTAACATCACTTACTCATATTTCAAAATAAAATAAGTTATTTTATTAAATAAACTTTTCAAACAAAGAAAAAAATTAACAAACACTATCCACTCTAGACAGATTTCTATTTTCGATTAAAATTAACATTTACAAATTTTGATATAAAAACTGTCCTTGGAAAGAACAAAGCTCTGATACCAAAGAAACAAAGAATGATAAGAAAACAGAAATAACAAAGAAAAAGTCTGGATTTATACGGCGGTACTCCGACCAATACCAGATATTCCTGGTCACACCTCATGAGTTTAGACTGGATTTATACGGCGGTAATCCGCGCAATACCAGATTCAACTCGACAAGTTTATCAAAACCCAGTTTTTTCGCAAATACAAGGGCAGAACCCAGGTTTCAGAAGAAGATGAGAAAGATGGTGATGGTGAATATACAGACATATGATAAGCCTTTAAATGATTATCGCATCTTTAGATATTTATCATTTTAGGCATCCGAAGATACCTTAACGAATAGACTACTCCATTTTATATTTTAATAATATAATTTATTTATAACATAATTTTTTTAAAATTTTATATTTTAAAATATAAAATAAATAAAATATAAAATTTTATTACATAAAACCTTCTACTAATAAACTTTTATATTTATAAATTTTATATTTTATTATGTTAACTGGAAAATTTATATATAATATTTATATTATATTTATAAAATTTATATTTTAATAACATAATTTATTTATAATATAAATTTTTAACATTTTATTAAAATTCTATATGATAAAATATAAAAGTAAATAAAATATAAAAATTTATTATGAAACCTTCTTTAATTACTCTAATTACTTTGAATATAATTACATGATGTTAATTATTCTAATTACTTATTAGATGACACATTAATTACTCTAATTACTTTGAATTTAATTACACTGACGTTAATTACTCTAATTATTATTATTATTATTATTATTATTATTATTATTATTATTATTATTATTATTATTATTATTATTATTATTATTATTATTATTATTATTATTATTATTATTCATTCTCTAAATAGTTATTTTATGTTTATTACTCTAAAATTATTCTCAATGCACTACATAAGTAATGAAATTGTACTCATAATCCTTAAATAAGGAAGATTAATTTTAATCAAATTCTAAAAAAAATTAAATATCAATTGTCTCAATATTTGTTGAGGCATAATTTTTTAGTATAAACTTTTTCAGTTAATCCTCTTAATTTAATTTTCTGTTATAATTAAATTGAGACAAACAACATTGATGAGTAATTTAATTTTCTGTTATAATTAAATTGAGACAAGTAACATTTATGAGTAATTTAATTTTTTTGTTATAATTAAATTGAGAACATTTATGAGTAATAATTTTTTTTTCCAGGTTTTTCTTCTCCAGTGCATCGCCGGAGAAAAAAAAAATTTCTCCGACGATGCACCGCCGAAGAGTAAAAAATAAAGGGCATAATGTATTTTTCCCCATAGTAGATGGTAAATGAAAAATGAGTAGGTGTTAAATAAAAAAACTCTACATTAAATTATTAAAGACATCACTAAACCCGTCACCCAATCCGTAGAGGATTGATTTTTATCAAGTTTAAAAAAAACCCAACATAATCACTTTGGTTGGATTGGGATATCAGGTCGCCGAATCCAATGAACACCCTTATATATTTATTCCTAAAAAGGGATAATATATATTTATTGCTAAAAATGGATAATTTATCGTCCATCACAATGACTAATTTCCTTGAAAATCTTGGGACTGGAATCTTAATTATGATATTGTTAAGAGTTTAATTAGCCGCTTAAAGAATTTGCACTCATGGATACCCCTAGATTAAATCTGTAAAAATATCTGCATGGGTAATTTCACCACCTGTGGGTATGAGTTTTTTTCTACCATTCTTTAATGGGCACAGGTATCATAGTACTTCCCGTACCTACGAGTACCCACTAAATTAAAATACCATACATATTTAATTTAAAGAAGATAATATTTTTGTTAAATAAATCAACTTAAAATATTAATGTCAAATTTTATTGTTGTGAAATGTTACTTTTTTTATAAAAATGAAAAATTCATAAAATTATTTTGTATGGAAATGTCGGCAATGTAAAACCAATATTCTATTTATATTAAATATTTTGTATATATATTATATTAATCTATTTTTAGATCCAATTAGTCTTGTAGACACTTACTAGTATAAGTTTATTCCTAGATTTTTCAACAAATAAATTATTTGTTTGAAGGTAAAAAAATAATATCTTTCTAAAAAAATATTTTGAAAAATATATGTGGGTACTATGGATATTTGTGGATATTGAAAAAACCTATGGGTATTTTTATAACGGTTACCCAGTGGGTTTTAATCGGATAACAGGTATGGGTATTGGTATTGTATGACAGGGCAAGTAGCGGATAGACACTACCCATATCCGCTCCAACACGTTGTCACTCATCCAATTACAATCATTAATTTATGATAAGTTTGTTGATTTTACCCATTAATATTTTAAGATTATGTAAATAAAGAGATATGATTGAACGTATTTAATATCATATAAATTTATAATATAATATAATTTAAAAATATAAACATCATTAATATTTTTTTTTTAAAGGTAAGAAATAACTAACCAGAAATTAATTAATATAAAGTAAAGTACAATTCAAATCCTTTACATAATGAAGTAGACTATGAAATAACATTATCTATGTTGTAGGAGAGGTTGCATAGGCTAATTGACTTCAATTGCTTTAGAGATGTCATTGCAGATGACAACAAATAAGAAGAATAGCTACCTTTCCCTCAAAAGGAAGATAAAGATCAAAGGAAGAGGAAAACCTCAAATATCCTTTAAGCAATTATCTAAAGCTTCAAAACAGAATTTGCTTACCATAGGTACTCATTCCATATAATCAATTTCACCATTCTCTAGAAGCTTAGCATGAAGGCTCCTTACTTTTATACTACAACATGAATCTTTTGTTGTATTTAGAAAAATTTTAAACCTTGAATGAGGCAGTTCTTCCAAAGAAACAAAGAAATGATACCGCTAGAAGCAACATTAAGATAGACAAGACCACAAAGTGTTCCACACAAAAGTTTTACCTATACAACCATAACCATAAAAAAAACCACCTTTTTTTTCATTAGCAACTTTCATTATTTTGTCATGAGAAATTTTCTACTCATAAGTAATGGAAGATAGATATTGAATAAGCAACTCTAATAAATATCTACGATCAAAATCTAACTCTTCAACAATTACTCTTGATTAAAAGTTTGACATAGACTCCATATACGGTAAAGATATTATAATCTTTCAAACTCATTCCATTACATTGCAATATTTCTTCTATTTCTGCAAGTGCAAGATATTTTACATCCTTATTTGTTAAGATTAGTTCTGCAATTTAATAATTAAAAAAATTACATCCATTATAAACCCTAAAATTAACTGAAAAAAACGACAATAAAACTTTTAAATAAAATTCTAGACTATCTAACATTCTTCTTTTGCTTATTAACAATATCATCAAATAATTGCTTCAAACAATTTTTCCAGGTCTAAACATGTCAAATTAATAAAATGCAAAAATGGTCTCTTTATGTAATGTCCTGAAGACTAGAGGCTTCATGAATTGCATCAATGGATTCTCAATCATCTTGCAATAAATCAAGAGCATAACATTTATCCTTGTATGATGGATATATAATTACATTGATTGTTTGATACAATCTAAGTTACACTCTCTTTGATCATCTCTATCGAAGGTTTTTTATACTTAGAAATGGACGTGGAAGAGGCAAGGAGGTGGAAGGTGGAGGCATCACTTCTTTGAGGTAAGATAAGTCTTAAAACTTGAAGGTTTTCTACAAGGAAAATGACCCTTGAAAAAGCTTTAAAGGAAGAACTTACTCAATGGAGGATTCTAAAGACATTTTACTAGATCAAATGCTCACTAAAGGAGTTTTACTTCATTCATTCAAGTGTGTCAATATAATGAGAGGTGGGTATTTATAGGGAATGAGGGGAGTGGTAGTTTTGATTAGTAGAGAAAAACTGTCAATTATCCCTAATCTTGACCGGCCAATCTAAGCAAGGTTAAATAAAAAATTAGCTATGTCTCTCTCCATATTAGTGTCCCTTTAAGGAACATATGGTTCCACATGGTGGTCATGTTTTGTTATTGCAAGGAGGGGTGCGAAACCAAGCTTGGGGTGTGGAAATGACCACACATCCAAGCCTCTCTAGCTGACCTACAAGCACACACTCCACATACTAACTAGTGACACATCTAATGAAAGATACATTCACCTAATTACAAGAACAAACAAAATATGTACAAACAAACATTCATCAAGGACTATGGACTAATGGCTTTACTTCAAGCAAGAGCTGAGGTTTAGTGTGCTTCATCCTAATCATGTCCTCTCTCTATCCTGATAGCCATGACTCTAGTGATGAGACCTTCAACAGGTGGGATTGCATCTTTTCCTTCCCCTTGGAGAGGATTTGACCTTAAATTCAGGTCTTCTTCTAATCCTGCAAGAAGATATTCAATAAAATTAAAAAGTGTATGCAAGCAGTGACTAGGGGATTAAGAGGACATAAAATAACCTATTAGTAGTAGAGGTTGACATTGAAAATTTGTATCCTTAAAATATTTTCATTGTGTTTTGCCTCCACACAACAGTTTTCCATCCTATTCTAGATGTATCAAGTGCTAGCTCAAGAGGATTGCAAAGTTGAGTATGAGTTAGAGTTAGTGCATTGGAGCACTCATCCAAGAAGGCTAAGGAAGCCTTATCTTTTCTTTCACCCTGAGAAAGAATGATGTGCCTAGGGGTGGACCAATCAACAATGGTCTCTTTTAGTTGAACTTGTGATTGTTTAATGTTATCTTCCTTTTTTTTCTTTTTCTTTCTTTTCTTCTCTAGCTCTCTCTCTTTCTTCATGAAATATCCTATCTTCTTTCTTTTCTTTTTCTCTCCTTTCCTCTCTTGATTCCCTTTCTTTTCTCTCCTCAACCCTCCACTCTTTGAATTCACTCGCAATGTTTTCAATTATTGCTAGTGTAGGAGAACCCTCTTTATTGACACTCTTATTACTAGATGTGTGTAAAGTCATTGCAAAGTGTTAGGGAAAAGAACCTAAGGCCACACTCCTCACTCTTTTTGTTGTTTTCTCTCCTAAAGTGTTAAGAGCCTTTAGAACTCAAAACACTACTAAAAACGCCTAACAATCAAGAAGTAAAAGGAAAATAAATGCAAGAAAAAAAAATCTATGGTCATGCTCTTAGATGTGAAGGATGGTGTACCACTTCCTTGCTTTACACCAATCGAGAAAATTAAAAATAATTAGAAGCAAAAGAGGTGACCCTTATGGGTATCCAACACCTCAAAAATGACTTTGAATTACAAGGAGTTAAAAGAAAAATACAAGCAAGTTGATGAAATTCTCCTCTCTAAGTGTTTCCCTATTCAAGAGTCATTTCTTCTCCTCTTGAGGTGAACCTTTTCAATGTTTTTAGTCAACCCTCCTTAAGATGCTACCTTTGTGAAAAACCAACTTCTCCTCCTACAAGGCAATATGTGCACTAAGAAGGACCAAAAAAGGGCAAAAACAAGAAGCAAAAAGCAAGAAAAACACAAAGAATGGAGGCAACTTCCAAATGGAAAGAGTAGTTAAGACAAACTCAAAGAATTTAGAACAAAGACAAGCAAAAATTAAAGGCTAAGAAAGAGTCTAACACTAAAAAGAAATCCTAGAATGACACTAAATTAAAGTGGACTTAAAGTAAGAAAATGACTAAAAGCTTCAAGAATTGCAAATTAATCAAGCAAGGTCGTGGCTCACATTCAAATAGTTCAAGCAAGTTTAGACACTCCTTTTTACAAATTTTAGATGCACTAATTCTTTTATACATTTTCTTCTTTGAGGACTTTTATCAAACACTTTGTTTGCTTTTCTTCTTTTTTGTATACAATTTTGTTCCACTTATTAATTAATTTTGAAATGAAATTTAGTGAGGAGTAAATGCAACTAAATTCTTGAACAAAAAAGTTAAGACAAGCCACCAAAAAGTTTAAATCAAAATGCAATTCAAGGATAAAAAATCCTTTAAGGAAGAGCTTCCTCTAGAGAGAATGCTCAAGACACTTTACAAAAAATAATTGCTCAAAAAGGAGTCTTATGCTATTCATTCAAGTGTGTCTATACAAGTGAGGTAAGGTGGGTATTTATAGGGAGTGAGAGGGGAGTTAGGCACTAGGATGAGAAATTTGGGACTTGGCTTGATTAGCCTAAGAAGTCAACTAATTAAGCTTAATCCTGCTAAGCTTGCACGTTTAAGATAAGCTAAATTAGGCCAAGGATTAGTGCCCTTGTAGGTAACAAGTGGGCTTACATGTTGGTCATGCTTTGTGAGTGCAAGGAGGGATGCAAAAACAAGTTAAGGGGTGTGGAAAAAACCACATGTCCATGCTCATTCTAGCCACTTATAGCACACACTCTACATACTAACTAGTGGTACCCTTATGCTTTAATCAACTACAAGAAATGGTCTAAATACATAGCCAAAAGGAAAATGATAAGGGAACCTACCTAATTACTAACACAAATAGAGATATGTACAAGTAATTTTAAACCAGGACTATAACCTAAGATCTTCAATGAGCTTCCTCCTTGCTATGTTCTCCATCATCCTCCTAATCATGGTCCATGCTAGGTTGATTGCATTAGCAAGGAGGGGTGCAAAAACAAGCTAAGAGGTGTGGAAAAAAGTCACACATCCAAGCCTTTTCTAGTTCACCTTCTAGCATACACTCCATAAACTAACTAGTAGCACTTTCATGCTTTACACTAAGAAAAAAATGACCGAAAATACTTGGCCCAAAGAAATGACAGTTGCACCCACCTAATTACAAACACAAACAACATTTGTGCAAGCAATATCTATCAAGGACTATGGTCTAATGTCTTCACTTCAAGCAAGAGCTAAGGTCTGGTGTGCTATATCCTAACTATGTCTTCCTCTATCCTCTTAGTCATGACCTAGTGATGAGACTTACCTTTGATAGACAGAATTGCATCTAGAACCATCATGTCTAATTACCTAAGAAATTCATGAGCAAAGTTTTTCCATAAAGCGTATCGAAACTTATTTTCACCCCTAATACATTTAAAGAAACATTTTAGCTTAAATATTATAATAATAGAAAAAACATGAAACCATGCTACTTACTTAAGATTATCCAGCTCAACAATAACATAATTACAGATCTTTCCATTCCTTTTAATTTTGCTAGAAAAGAGATCAATACCATCTAAATGTAAATATCAAAGGTTAAACAAATACAAAAAATTAAAACAATAGTTAAACACACAAGTATGGTATGATAATTAAAAAAAAAAAAGAAATACCAATTTAAAAATTACCAACTAAATGATGATCTTCGAAGTCCTCATTAAAAATATCATTGAAAGCAAAAAACAGAACACATTGTTTGGTATGGTAGAATTAATCTTCTATAAAGCAAATTTCGGTTTCTCTTTTAAAAAACATTATAAATTCATGAGCAATAGAGAGATTTGAAAGCATGTACACATTACACTCTAATCCATTTCCTTCAAAAAGATAAACATGATAACTCTTCATAGTGCTTCAAATTTTGCTTCCCTAGAGAATTTGAAAAAAAAAATACTACTCAAATCTATTTCATTAAAAATTAAAACAATTTAAACAAATACAACAACAAAAAATAATATAATTAAATGATTACCTACTCATCACAAACAACCATTTCAATCTCAGGCTTGTAATTATTTTTATTATACTTAAAGTTAGCAAATATCCATGAACGAATTACCCTTACTTTGATTCTCCATATCGTATGGTCAGAACAAACATTAACGTGTTTTATGAAATCATATCTTGAAGCCATGTCTGACAACAATATATCAAGACTTTATAGAAAAGAAGCTAAGGACAAAACACTCTAATAATTGAAGTGAGAAGTACAAAGATTCCTAAAACTCCTTTATACAAGAAAAATAAATAAGTTTAAAAATAACCATTTAATTACCTATAATAAGTTGAATGGAAAGACAATTAAAAGAAACTTATACACTTCCTAGAAAAAATTATCCCTCACTAATCATTAATAGCAGACAAATATTTAATTATATTGAATAACTACAACTAATAAAAAAGATAAAATTAGATAATGTCCAATTCACACAAATATCTAATTAATCATTTAATCAAATATCAAGTGACTTTTAGAATTCATTAACTATTTTCAGATGTATAATATTAATGTTGAATAGTAGTTAACAAATAAAACATTAAATACATCCATAGGGCATTGATAAAAGTGTTAGTGGGAAATTAAATATAAAATATCAATTCTTAAAAGATAACATAATACAATTGTATAGAGCACAAAAATCTTCATTTGATCTTATTAAAAAATTTAAAAATATTCCATCAATTTAAATCAAAATATTTTACATTAAAAAATTGGTTTTGGTTCTAACCAAATTATTAACGAAAAAAAGTGGAAAAAAAAATCAATAGAAAGAAAGGTTATAGAATAGGCTAATTTGAAATACATGATGATGTATCTAGAGGTTGACTTTTTTTTGTAATAAAAGATTGATTTAAACATATGTGAATTTAGTCTTTTCTTATTTAAAACAAAATTATATGCATCAACAAAATGAAACCATAATAATCTATTAAAAGACTTGATACAAAGAAATAAAGATTTAAAAATATACGCATAAATAAAAATCTTGATTTATTAAAACAAAAGAAAAATAAGATCATTGCTAAATCTTAAACCACATAGCAAAAAAAATAATAATAATAATTTTGTAGAAAATAGCATAATCAATTTCAAAGTCATTATTATCATTTAAACTTGAGAAGAAAAAATACGAAAGAAAATAATAGACTAATTTGAAATACATGATGATGTATCTAGAAACTGATTTAAACACATATGAATTTAATCTTTGCTTATTTAAAAGGAAAATATATATGCATCAATAAAGTCAAACCATAATAATATATTAAAAGGCTTGACACAAAAAAAAATAAAGATTTAAAATATAGGCATAAATAAAAATCTTGATTTATTAAAACAAAAGAAAAATAAGATCATTGTTAAATCTTAACCATAGCAAAAAAAAAAACAAAATTGTTGAAAATAACAGAATGAATTTCAAAGTCGTAATTATCGATTCAACTAAGAGAAAAAAATACGAAAGAAAATAATTTCATGGAGAAGAAACTACTCAAGCAAGATAATTAAATAAAAAAGATATGCATATTAAACCTACATAAGTCTTAATAAATACCATAAGTAGCAAATTGTTTACATAGAGGCATAAAATAGACAAATGCCCAACAACAAAAAAAAGTCACAAAATTAATATAAAGCCTAGTATGAATGACTTGACAATCAGCAGTGTCAACTTTGAAAATCCTTTTGCAATTTTTTTTACATACTAAACTCTTTGTGATATATGAAACATTTCCAGACTTAGACCATGCATATTAACAAGAAAGGCAATACCATTATCATCCCCAAAAAATAGAAGTTATCTTTACTCTAAACCTTTCACAAAGGGTCGTTGGAAGGTTCAGAAAAAAAAAAATGTAGTAAAAGTACGATTTCATTAAAGTAAATATATTCCAATAGAAAGAGATTTGGTTAAGAAAGGAAGCATATGGGAAAGGTTATGGGTTCCATACTCACTGTTAAGAAAAACTAACTACTAAGAACAGTAACATTTTGGCTTATAAAAAAAAATCTTATAGAAAGAGGTATATACCAGTATGTTACCATTAGCATGCATTTTAGTAAATGTTTTATCAAAATGATGTACATCATCAAGATCACTTTCAAAATATCAGGAATAATTTCTTCAGGCAGATAAGTAAGAATATACGTTCATACTCTTTTGGAGGAATAGGAAAATGAAACTTTATAAAATCCCTGTCAAAAACAACAATCTTGAAACATCTTTATCATGATAAAAAAAAGCTTAATTCAGCCTCCATCATCAAGATCATAAACATCTTTCAACATAGGCCAACCATGAGTAAAGTACATGGAGCCTACATCTCTTTGGACAACAATATTGATATAATTTCCAATACAGTCAATAAAATGAACCCACCTAGGAATAATGTCCCAAAAATCCCAAGCAAATTGATAAGCGACTCTGCAAAATCCCTTCATTTGCTAAAATATTACTAAAATCAATATTCATAATATGAAAAGCAATTAACAACTTACAATAAAGGCTAAAAAGGGCTTTATAATTAAGGATTACCATTGGAGGATTGTACTCAAGAAACTGCTACTGAGGCATCTACCATGTTTCTGCTTCATCTGGATCAATATTCATTTCCAACCTTGACTTATTCATACGGGAACTTTTTGAACCTTCATGGAAATTATATTTATAGTAAAAAAACTTCATTTTTGGTAAAATCAAGCAACTGAAAGAAGACTATGGGAGCAATGCTCGTTTGTACAATGAAGATTAAAGAAGTTTAATATCTTTCTTATAGATTTCAGAGTGGAGTTAAGACCCTCTTAAATATAAACTCAAAAAATGAGAAATACTTTAAAAATTTTGATACAATTAAATAAAATTTCATACTAAATTGAATATTTTTTTAATTCTTACAAGAAAGAATATTGTTAAATATAATAATCGCCTGAACTCTAAATGTTAAACACATTATTTAATCAAATTAAAACACGTAAATCTTTCATAATAGAGTCCAACACAACAATCTATATTAAAATATCTAAATTAAATACATGATAAAGAATTATAATATTCCTAACATAAGGAATTGTTTTAGTGATAGTATTACTTATTTAAAACAAAAGAATATAAAAGATAAATAAATTAATAAACACAAAACTAATGATAAATATTAATAGGCCCTAAAAATCTATAAAAAACTTTAAAAAATGTTTGTTGAATTGGGCTCAAGTTCAACTTTGAACCAACCACCATCTTTAAGATTGTACACCATTTTAATATCCCTCCATCCTCGAACAAAGTAATACGATCTTCATCAGTTTGAACCAATATTCTAATTCGTCTTCCATCCCCATAATTGAACAACACTATATATTCAACTTCTTCACCAAAATCACGAGCAAACATGTAAGGAACAACCACATGGTCCTAACAAAGTAAAAAAACTTGTTAAGAGTGGTTAATAAAACAAATAAATATATAAAAAATCAAAACTCTAGAAATTTAAAACTTACAAATTATGATAGAAGATGATTAACAAATAAAACAACTTGAATAAGACGTTCTATTTTGGTATTTAAGAGAAACTTAATAACAGGACCTTCGTATGGTTAAGATTTTTATCTTCAACAAAAAAATTAAAGTGATTCAAATTATCCTTAATAGAAAACATCTTCAACCAGCCCCCTTCAATCAAGTTATATAGGCAGAATGAATTTGAGACCATCCTTTGAAAAGTATCAGAATAATGGGATTTGTAAACAACTTCAAATTCATTTCCATGCCAATAAAAAAACATTAACAATAGAGGGAATTTGATGGTAAAAAACTAAGACAAACATTCATTCCCACAGACCTTGTGTCTATTATTGAGTCTGTAATAATTCCAAATTTATAAATATATATACAATTGTATTTAATATATATTTAAGGAAATCAAATTAAATTTAAATATTATATAATTATAAAAAATAATTAGGTTATTTTAAATTTTTAAAAAATATTTATATGTAATAATAATAAAAAAAATGTTATTAAACTTTTAGTACAATAGTGTATTATTAAATGTAAATATTTAATAGGATGTATGAATAGAATATATGGTATAAGTAAATATATATATATATATATATATAACAAATTTGTAATTTATTTTAAAATTTTAACACATATATTATTAAATAATATATTTCTTATTAGATTGTCAAGTTTTTTCAATTTTATACATATAGAGAGAAACGTAAACGTAATATATAGAAAAAAAAAACAACAATAATAATGTAACGTGAAGATAAAATAAAATAAAAGTGACAAAAAAAAGTCTAAAGTTTATCCATAACAAATTAGGATATATCTCTATTTAAGTAAAATGAAATTAGATAGTTATTAGATAACTTAGCAATGATGAAAAAAAATTTACTTGCATACTTGATCTTTCAAGCCTATAAATAGAGGTTGGAAGTGTGTAAAAGTGAAGGTTAAGAAATAAAGCTTGCCAAATAAGTGAGTGTTTATCGGAGAAGAAAATTCAAAATCTTGTATTATTTCAATTATTAAGGTAAGGGAGAAGAGACATTTATCGTTTTTAAATACTATACTTGTTTATTTTATATTAATTTTAACTATAATTATTTAGTGAGGTGTCCCTAATCTCGTTTTATTTATTATTTTATGTTACTTTTAACTATAATTATTTAGTGAGGTATCTCTAACCTCGTTCTATTTGTTATTTTATGTTACTTTTAACTGTAATTATTCATTGAGGTGTTTATAACCTCGTTTTATTTATCATTTTATGCTACCTTTAGTTATAATTATTTAATTTGTTGTTCATAATCTTATTTGATTTATTAAATTAGTTTTTTTATTGACCATTTTATTTTAATATAATGGTTATTAATTATATAACAAAAATTTTAATAAAAGGTTTAACCCTTAAATAAAGATTTGAATAAAGTTGTTGAGGTGATCTTTGATGATCACATGCCCAAAGGATCCTTTCTAAGGTCACTTGGAAGGGAAATGGATTTATGGAGAGGAAAGGAATGGGGTGAGGCGCCACAAATACTAGGTTTGATAAGCCAAAGGGGAGAGGCCACAAGGGAGGGGTCCCTTGATAACTCTTAGAAGCTCTCACAAAGGAGAAAGGGGGACACTCAAAGGTAAGAACCTCAACCAATATGGTCTCTAGGATTAAATTCAAGTGTAAAAAATACAAGTGAGGGAGGAGCTCCTATTTATAGAGGTAGCTAACCTCTTGAACAAGATAACCTAAAAAAGAAGGGCTAGGATTAAAAGGAGAGATCTAAGGGAGGAGGATTGAGAAACAATTCCCTCCTTAGATCATCAAACTTGGTGCCCAAGTTTCTCAAACCAAGGGCCAAGATTCCTTCTTATTAGCTTAGGGGGTTTATGTAGGAAAAAAGGGTGTAGATATCAAGGCTACCCCTTATTTCCTTCATAAAGACCCAAAAAGCTAAATCCACCCTCTAAATTCCTAAGACACCTCCTAAAAATAAAAAATGGACTAAATACATGTCCCAAATTAAATTCTTAATACTCCTCAAAATTAAAATAAAGGAAAATTATATTTTATTAACTAAAGTCCCTAGCCTAATATTTTCACTCTCCATAGGAGGTGAAGTCTTCCTTTGTCTACAAGGGCTAGGTCTTCTTCAATCCTTCTAGCCATGACCCTAGTGATAGGTCCTTGGCTAGGCATGGTCACATCATCTCCTCCCCCTTGAAGAGGATTTGACCTCAAATCCATGGGGTCTTTGTCATTTTCAACACCTACAAATGGAGACAAATCAGAAACATTAAAACTGGTGCTTACCTCATAATCCTCAGGCAGATCTAAAACATAGGCATTATTACTGATCCGCTCAAGGATTTGGAAAGGTCCATCTCCTCTAGGGCTAAGTTTGGACTTCCTTTGAGAAGGAAATCTATCCTTTCTTAAGTGAATCCATACCCGGTCGCCCTTTTCAAAGATGACCTCTTTCCTCCCCCTATTGGCGAAAGTAGCATCTCTCAAGGATTGGCGCTCTATGTTAGCTTTAACCCTTTCATGTAATTGTTTTACAAAAATGGCTTTTGCCTTTCCTTCTTTATGCACAGCAACAGAAAGAGGAAAAGGTAAAATATCTAGAGGAGTACGAGGATTAAAGCCATAGACCACCTCAAATGGAGAATGCTTGGTAGTTCTATGAACCACCCGGTTATAAGCAAATTCAATGTGGGGAAGGTACTCATCCCAAGACTTATGGTTGCCTTTAAGGAGAGCCCTCAACATAGTGGATAAAGATCTATTAACCACTTCTGTTTGCCCATCAGTTTGAGGGTGACAGGTAGTGGAAAAAAGAAGTTTAGTTCCCAACTTAGCCCAAAGAGTTTTCCAAAAATGGCTAAGGAACTTCACATCCCTATCTGACACTATTGAAGAGGGTATACCATGCAATCGGACAACCTCTTTAAAGAAAAGTCTTGCGATGTTGCTCGCATCATCCACTTTGTGGCAGGGAATAAAATGGGCCATTTTTGAAAATCGATCCACCACTACAAATATGGAGTCTACAACTCGTTGGGTTCTTGGGAGCCCAAGGATGAAATCCATGCTAATATCCTCCCAAGGTGCAGAAGGAGCAGGTAAAGGTGTGTATAGTCCATGAGGCATTGCTTTAGACTTTGCTTGCAAGCAAGCTATACATTTAGAGCAATGTCTATGGACATCTCTACGTATATGGGGCCAAAAGAATTTCTCTTGTAAAAGCATGAGGGTTTTTGAAATCCCAAAATGCCCCATGAGCCCACCTTCATGGCTCTCTTTTGTAAGTAAGTTCCTAATTGATCCTTGGGGTATACAAAGCTTACTTCCTTTGTAAAGATACCCCTCACTGATGAAGTACCCATCATGGGCCTTTAATGCGAATGCAGATGCAGAGGTAGCAAATATGGGCCGAAATCCTTGTCAGATGGATACATGGCCCGAATGTCATCAAATCCCAAGATTTTTGCACTCAAGGATGAATAAAGGGCATGACGCCTAGAAAGATCATCAGCCACCACATTTTGTTTTCCTTTCTTGTACTTGATGACATAAGGGAAGGATTCAAGATATTCCACCCACGTTGCATGCCTTTTGTTCAATTTACCTTGACCCCTCAAATATTTTAGTGACTCATGGTCACTATGAATGACAAACTCCTTGGGAGCAAGGTAATGCTCCCAAGTTTGAAGGGCCCTAATTAGAGCATAAAACTCCTTATCATAGGTGGGGTAGTTGAGGGGGGCACCATTGAGTTTTTCACTGAAATACGCAATGGGGTGCCCTCCTTGCAACAAGACAGCCCCCACACCTACACCAGAGGCATCACATTCAAGTTCAAATGTTTTAGAAAAGTCAGGTAATGTCAAGACTGGTGCATGGGTCAGTTTATGCTTAATTAGCTGGAAGACTTTCTCTTGTTTCTCACCCCAAAGGAAAGGAACTTCCTTTTTCACCAAATCATTTATTGGTGCGAAGAGCGTGGAGAAATTAGGCACAAAGTGCCTATAAAATCCAGCGAGACCATGAAAGCTTTTGATCTCTGTCACACTCTTTGGGGTGGGCCATTCTTGAATAGCTTTTATCTTTTCGGGTTCAACATGAACCCCTCTTGTGCTAACTACAAAACCTAGGAAAACTACACTATCTACACAAAAGGTGCATTTTTCTAAGTTACCAAAAAGATGATTACTCCTGAGAAGAGAAAAAACATGCCTTAGATGTCCTAAATGATCATCTAGGTTCCTAGAGTAAACTAAAATGTCATCAAAGTAAACTACACAAAATTTACCAAGGCAATCCCTTAATACATGATTCATTAAGCGCATGAATGTGCTTGGGGCATTAGTTAGCCCAAAAGGCATAACCAACCACTCATAAAGACCAAATTTAGTCTTAAAAGCAGTTTTCCACTCATCACCCTCTTTGATCCTTATTTGGTGGTAACCACTTCTAAGATCTATTTTTGAAAATATTTTTGCCCCATGCAATTCATCCAACATGTCATCAAGACGGGGGATTGGGTGGCTATATTTGATGGTGATGTTGTTGATTGCACGACAATCAACACACATCCTCCATTGGCCATTCTTCTTGGGCACCAACAAGACTGGCACAGCACAAAGGCTTAGGCTCTTTTGAACCCAACCCTTCTCCAACAACTCATTCAATTGAGACTCAATCTCTTGGGTCTCCATGGGGTTGGTCCTATAGGCAGGTCTATTAGGTAGACTTGCATCAGGTACCAAATCAATTTGATGTTCTATACCCCTAATGGGAGGAAGTCCTTTCGGAACCTCATTAGGGAATATGTCATCAAATTCTTTTAAAATATCTTGAACCCCTTGAGGAAGGTGCTCATGTGCATGGGCTGTGGCAGTGCTCTCAGCAGAAGAATGCAAAATGGGAGAAGGATTTGATGGTTCTTTGCAAAAGAGGAGATAAAAGGGCTTGTTAGTCAAAGGAGCTTCTTTTAAATCACGTTTAGTAGCAAATAGGCTCATTTTACTAATATTCCCTTTCGAGGGGGCATCACCTTCCGACTCTCTCTCTCTACCCTTTTCAAGTTTTAAAGGTAAAGCTTGTTGTGCTTTTTTTTGTTTTTGTTTTTCCTCAACTCTTTTCTTTTTATCGTAAATTGATCCTCAGCCACTTGAGAAGGTGACAAAGGATACAATTTGAAGCACTTTTCATTATGGGTGAGAATTATTTGGTTGGAGTGACCATGGTGAATAACTTTTTTGTCAAATTGCCATGGTCTCCCTAACAGGATATGACCAGCCTCCATAGGAACTATGTCACAAAGAATCTCATCATTATAAGATCCCATGGAAATTGGAACCATAACTTGTTCATTGACTATTATCTCCCCTTGCTCATTGAGCCATTGCAATTTGTAAGGTTTGGGATGGGGCATGGTAGTCAAGGCTAGCTTTTCAACCAACCTAGAGCTACAACAGTTACAATAGGAGCCACTATCAACAAGTAGAGAACATACTTTGTCATTTACTTTACATCTTGTATGGAAGATGTTCTCTCTTTGTGACTGGCCAAGCTCTAGAGGTTGGCTTCCAAGAAGCCTTTGAACCATAAGGAGGTCCCCCTCATAAGAAAAAGCTTCCTCACACTCTTGTTCAAAAGTATGTCCCTTTTCTTTCTCACTCTCACTAGAGGAGGAAGATAAGCTATTCTCACTACAAATGTCTTGTCCCCTCATGATCATGGTTTTCTTGTTAGGGCATTGAGAGGCAATGTGGCCTCTCCCAAGACATTTGAAGCATTTGATACTACTTTGCCTCTCAGTAGGCTTAGTGGTAGGGGGTTTTCTCTCTACATGAGGTGCTTTTGTATCTTGAAAATGCTTGAGTTCCTCTTTGGGAAAACCCTTGAAAGAGTTTCCCTTAAGTTGGTCTCTCTTTGAGTAAGAGGGAAAATCTTCTTTAAAGCTTTTTCTCTTGAGTTGATTCTCAGCTCTTACACAAAGTTCTACCAACTCATCAAGGTTTAAGTATGAAAGAAGCTCTACCTTATCTCTAATGTCAGAGCTTAATCCACACAAAAACCTAGCAAGGGTGGCATTGGGTTCCTCAATGATATTGGCCCTTAGTATGAGAAGCTCCATCTTTTGTCTATACTCCTCAATACTTAGGTTATGTTGCCTAAGTCTTTGGAGTCTATCCAAAAGATCCCTCTCATAATATGAAGGAATGTGCCTTCTTCGCAAACACGTTTTTAAATCATTCTAGTAGCGAATGTCAGGCATTTGTTTACGGGTCCTATCCTTGACTAACCCATCCCACCAATGCAAAGCAGAACCTTGAAAACTAATGGAGGCCAAAGGTACTTTCCTTTCTTCCCTAATTTCATAGCATCGAAAGAGTTGTTCCACTTTGACTTCCCAATCTAGGTAAGTCTCACCATCTTCCCTACCATGAAAATGGGGTAGGTCTACCTTTGGTTCCCTAGGATAATTTATGTTCTCTTGAGGAGAATGATGATTGTATGATGAATGAGAGTGATGCTTATGTTGATTTCTATAGTATTCTTCTTCACTAGAGCTAAAATGCCTAGATGGGGATCTTATGAGAATTCCTTTATTTTTTCTATCACTTTCCCTCCCATTCCTCCTCTTATTCTCTTCTCCTCTCCTTCTCTCTTCTTCCTCTTTTTCTCTTTTTCTTTCTAGTTCTTTCCTTCTTCTCCTTTCTTCATCCTCTCTTCTCTCTCTTTGCCTTCTCTCTTCTCGCTCTTTTTTCTCTTTTCTCATTTCCAACATCTCTTTTTTTAACTCTTCCTTCTCTTTTTGTTTTTCCTTTTCTTTTATTTCTTTTTTTCTCTCTTTTTCTTCTCTCCTTTCTTGTTCTCTAGCCATCAATTCCCTAAATTCTAAGTTAAGGTTTTCAAGAGTGTCTCCCTTAGAAGGTTTTCTTTGGTTGACACTCTTACTTGATGAACAACTATGTGCACTAGAATGTGTGTGGGAAGTCATGGTGCTTGGATGCTAAAAACTAAAGGGTAGGCCAAAAACTTTTTTTTTTTGTTTTCTCACCTAAGGTGGCTTGATGAGTCTTTGGAACTCTTAGCTTCTACACGTTTTTTCAAAATAACATAAAATAAAATAAAAGTACGAGAATGTAAAGGAGAAAGGGCTCTAATCGTGCTCCTAAGGCGTTGAAAGAAGTGTACCACTTCTCCCTTCTTCACCTAATTAACGAAGAACTACGCTAAAATTAACCAAAATTATTACAAACCAAGGGAGGGTCTTAAGGGCACTCAAACTCCCAATCTAAAATTAAGTATACACAATACAAATAATAAAAAAAAAATAAAACAAAGTCTTCACTCCAAGCTTTTTGGTGTTTGTCTCCTTTTGATCAAGCCCCTTTGAGTTGCGTCAACTCACCCCAAGAATGCTACCCTTGTTTCCTCTTGTTTGGACTTGCCAAAATTTTATATATGGAACCTTTCCCAACCTTTCCTTACCAAGACCGAATACAACACAAGACAACAAACAAAGGTGAATAACAAAACAAGGTTCACAAATCCAAGTGGATAGATTAAACAATGACAAACTCAAAGAAGTAAAGAAGACAAGCAAGAAAACATAAGGCTCACAAAGGAAGGTAGCACACAAATAACTTTCCTAGATTAGCTCTAAGAGTAGAGATGAAAAAAGACTCAAACAAAAAAAATGAAACCAATAGTTGCACACTTAATAAAATTTAAGTGACCAAAAATTAAAAAGCTTCCTCAAGTAATTTTTTTTTTAATCACAATTGGTTCCTCATATCAAATGTTTCTACTATTAGGTACACAACTTCAAATTTGTCTTTCTTTTGAGTTCTTTATCTTCTTTTTTTTTTTTTAACTTGAACTTTTTCTATTTTTTTTTAACTTTTTCTAATCATTTTGCTGCACCTAATAGCTTGTTGAATTGAAATTTTAATGAGGATTCTTGAAATAATAACACTTGAGTGAATAAGCACAAAGTAAGGTCACACAATTTTCAAGCAATGCATGCAACTAAAGGCAAAACAACTTATTAGTTCCAAATATCACTGAACTAATGGTGTTTAAGGAATGATTTAGGGCTGATTTTGAAGTAAATTGATTGCTCAAATTACTAACACAATTCACCCAAGCTAAAATTCAATAAAGAGGCACCAATAGTGAAGGTAAACCAAGTGGAAAGCTACTAATAATTCAACATAAAACAAGAAACATACAAAGATTGAATTGAGCAAATATTTCAGAACAACAAAGAGATTAATATGCTTGAACTAAAAGCATAAAAGACTTAAGAGACTCAACAAGAGGTTCACCTCTTAGGAGCTCAATTCAAACTGTTTTTTAAGGCTTTTTTGTAAAAAATTTAAGAGGCTAAAACCTATGGAATTTAAATGAGACAAAATAGGAAACTAACATGACTAGTATTTGACAAAACACAAGATTAAGAAAAAATAACACACCTAAAAATAGAGCAAAAATTTCAGCAAGAGACTCAAAACAAAAGGCACAACAAAGTGGCCAAAGTTGATCACCACAATGGTGTGGAAAAATTCTCAACCATGTGGGTTTAATGGTCACAACTTCTTAGGCACACTTTAACATTAAAAAACCAAGGGAAAATTAAGTAACTTGTACACGAAAATAAGATGCAAAGAAAGGGGCAAATAAAATCGCATCAAATTAAATGGAACATAGACGCGTAGATAGAAAACAAAAGCGCATATACTAGCAAGAATAAAAAGCTATACTACTAGACAATAAAGGAAATAGAGATGACAAAAAATTAAGGACTTCAAAATAAAGAAATAAAAGAGATAAACAACAAAGCAAAAAAAAAAATTGAGAAAGAACGTGACCTTTAGAAAGTGGCTCTAGATACCACTTGATGTGATCTTTGATGATCACGTGCCCAAAGGATCCTTTCTAAGGTCACTTGGAAGGGAAATGGATTTATAGAGAGGAAAGGAATGGGGTGAGGCGCCACAAATACTAGGTTTGATAAGCCAAAGGGGAGAGGCCACAAAGGAGGGGTCCCTTGATAACTCTTAGAAGCTCTCACAAAGGAGAAAGGGGGACACTCAAAGGTAAGAACCTCAACCAATATGGTCTCTAGGATTAAATTCAAGTGTAAAAAATACAAGTGAGGGAGGAGCTCCTATTTATAGAGGTAGCTAACCTCTTGAACAAGATAACCTAAAAAAGAATGGTTAGGATTAAAAGGAGAGATCTAAGGAAGGAGGATTGAGAAACAATTCCCTCCTTAGATCATCAAACATGGTGCCCAAGTTTCTCAAACCAAGGGCTAAGATTTCTTCTTATTAGCTTAGGGGGTTTATATAGGAAAAGAGGGTGTAGATATCAAGGTTATACCTTATTTCCTTCATAAAGACCCAAAAAGCTAAATCCACCCTCTAAATTCCTAAGACACTTCCTAAAAATAAAAAATGGACTAAATACATGTCCCAAATTAAATTCTTAATGCTCCTCAAAATTAAAATAAAGGAAAATTACATTTTATTAACTAAAGTCCCTAGCCTAATATTTTCACTCTCCATAGGAGGTGAAGTCTTCCTTTGTCTGCAAGGGCTAGGTCTTCTTCAATCCTTCTAGCCATGGCCCTAGTGATAGGTCCTTGGTTAGGCATGGTCACATCAGTTGTAGTTGGAGGTTTGACCTTGGGGATTTAAATGAGTAAATATTTAAGGTGAAATATCCTTGTATTCTTTAAAAATCATCGTAAAGAAACTCATTTATCCTGACTAGTCACTACAAAAATAATTCAAATTTATGAATATATATATATATAATATATATAATTTTTTAAAAAAAATTAATCTATAAGTGATTATTATAATTGAGAATTTAAAGGATAATGCGCCCCAACCTCTTTTACTGCAGTTATTTCGACCACTTTTCTAGGCACAAATTGGATCACCAATGTAATTGAGAATTTAGTCACATGTAAAGGAACTGGTGTATCAACTTTGATGTTTTACTACGAACTAGATGTACCAATAGTGATTGAGGGACAGTAATGGTTACCTTTTATCTTCCACTGACTAACTATACAAATCCTTGTTAAATATTTTTCCACCGGCCATGTAAATATGTAGGAAAAAATAATATAAGTAAAGGGGGGAATCACACATAAATAAAATCTTCCCTATATATATGTGTGTGTGTGTGAATGTGTATAGTAGAAATATGTAATATTGTAAATATGACTTGTGAACATATATAAATATGTTTTTTTTTATGATTTCATTTTACTTTATCTTATTTTGTTAAATAAATAATTGAAGAAAAAAAAATATTTGTAAAAAAAATAAATTATTTCCTTGTAATTAATAACAAGATTAAATGAAGAAAAAAAAATTATCATGAAATTGGGATATATAAAGTACCGTTATAGAAACCATAGATGTAGTACTTTATAAGACATCTCCCTTAGAGCAACTTGGGTTTAAGAAAAAAAGTTAAGGTAGTTGCTAGGAAAATAGTTGTGAGACTTGGGTGTGACCTTAGGAAGGCCAACTTTTGTGGGTGAGATCAAGAGTTTTCTCTATTTAGCAGGGCATAGCACTATAAGGGGTGCATAGATGATTTCCCAAGTTAGGATTATCTTTAACCAACTTGAATTTTAAGGGATGTCAAGTGTAAGAGTAGATCTCAACAACTTAAGAAGAAGATAACTCTTTCATCTGTTTTAAATTTACATAACCTAAAGAGGTCTTTGTAGTGTTTTGTTATGCACCTAAGATGGGTTTGGGTAGAGCGATAACACTACAGGGTGAGGTGGTAGACTATGCTTCTAGGAAGTTGAAAACCCATGAGAATGATTACGTCATCCTTGACCTTGAGGTAGTTGTCATAGTATTTACCCTCTAATCATGAAAGTCTTACTTTATAGTTCTAGATTTGAGGCGTTTAGTGATAATAAAATCTTTAGGCAATTGATTGATAAGAAAGAGTTAATATGTGACATTAGATGTGGTTATAATTTCTTAAGGACTGTGATTATAAGCATAACTATAACTCTAGTAAAGTCAATGCAAGAGTTGATGCCTTGGTAGGAAGGTTTTGCATATGTTAGCTTCGACAATAAGAGAAATAGATTTGATAACTCAGTTTAGGGATATGATTTGGGGATGTGAGATCATGCCTAATAATGTGAGACTAAGAATGGTGAGTATAGTTAGTGACCTATTAGTTGAGATAAAAGAAAGTCAAAGGTCTGACCAATTTTTGGCATACAAGCTAAAGGCTTAAAGTAGGGAAAATGTGAGTGGCTTTTATTTGGAAGAAGATTAAGTGTTAATGTTTAAAGATAGGATGTGCTAATCTAGTATTCTCGAGTTTAGAAAGTTAATCTTAGAAGAAAGACATATAAGTTAAGTTTTCACCTTGGTACCAGCAGAAACCTTCAAGTTTGTTGCAACCTTTGAGTGTATTTAAGTGAAATTGGGATAGTATCTCTATAGATTTCGTGGTTAGGTTACCTTGAACTATAAAAGTAAATTTCTTTTTTTTTTATTCAATTTATGCTTTGATGGATAGATTGTCTAAACTTGTTCCCTTCATCCCAATCAACATTAGGTGCCTTATAGAGGGATTTATGTATCTCTACATAAGTGAGATTGTTAAATTACATGGTGTACCTTATAATAATGTGTCAGACAGAGATCCTAGGTTTATATTTAGGTTTTAGGGAAGTCTACAATAAATCTTTAGGGACCAAATATAATTTGAGTTCATTCTATCACACATAATTATATGACCAAACAGAAAGAAGCACTCAACCTTCAGAGGAATTGTTAAGAGCCTGTGTGTTAGATCATGGGTGAGATAGTTATATTCCTTTGATAGAGTTTACATATAGCACTCAATTATTGGAATGACACCCTTTGAAACTTTTTATGGGAGATGTAAGACACCATTGTGTTAGTATGAACTTATTGAGGACCTGGTTTTAGGGCCTAAAGTAGTGTCAACAATTTTTAAAACAATCAAGATGAACAAGAGAAGATAAGAGTAACCCAAAGTAGATAGAAAAGTTATGTAGACAAAAGGATGAAGGACTTAGATTCTAAGAAATGAATCATGTATTCTTGAGAGTAACTCCATGACTTAGGGTTGGTAGGGCATTAGAGTCTAAAAAACTTAACACCTTGTTCCATCGATCCTTATTAGATTCTTAAAAGAGTTGGTGAGGTAGCCATCAAGTTTCCTTATGTCTAAATCTTTGTAATCTCCACAATGTTTTTCATGTGTCTGCACTCTGTAAACACATGTTATTGAGCTAAACAACATAAAGTCAAAGAGAACTAAACTTTTGAGACCTTACCAATGAAAGTTAAAAATTAAAGAGCTAAACAAGTTAGAAGGAAGTAAATCCCCGTAATTAAGGTCATTAGGGAGGAGTGACTGCTAACAATGTTACTTGGAAGCTAGAGAGCAAAATTAAGGAGTCTTGCTTAGAGCCTTTCGATACACGTAAGATTCGAGGAAGAATTTTTTAAAAAGGGGAGACTTGTAACATCCCCTTGTTTTAAAGAATAATATATTAATAAAAATGTGTAATTTATATTAGTAGCTTAAATTAATTTATTATTTATGTTTATTAGAATAAATTAAGAATTTATTTTAAAAATAAATAAAATAAATGTGGGTATAAATAGTAAAGTGTGAAAATCGCAAGTGTACGGTGTCCTCCAGTAGTAATAATAAAAAAATTGTTTTTCCATAGGTATCGTGTGTTTAGTAAAGAATAATTGCTTATAATTTTAATTAATTTTATAAATAATTTATATTAATATAAAATATCAAAGTTCTATAATTTTAAAATAATAAAAATAAATTGAAGTGAATTCCAGAATCAAAATAAATATAACAATTTCAAATAAGATAAAATCTAAGATCAGGAAATCGTAACTAATATAAAGACAGATTTTTTAGATCTTTATATATTTAAAAATAAGGAAATAAAAATGTGTAATTTATATTAGTAGGTTAAATTAATTTATTATTTGTGTTTATTAGAATAAATTAAGAAGAATATGTCAGTCTAAGAAGTTTTGTAAGGATTGATCATTGTGTGAGGGGTCTTCTTAGGTTGTGTTGCATTGCACAGTTATACCTATGTATTACTGGTGTAAACGATGATTCACTTTGGGTGGACCTATAGTGAGATAATTGTATCTACGTGTTACTAGGGTAGAAGAGGACCACGTCTGGTGTGTACCTAAAAGAGAATGCATGATTTGAATTTAATGTGATTGTGTGATTTCATGTGATATGTATGAGTAAATTTTTCACTCTATATTTGTGTGTGTTGCTTGGGGCTGAATGTCCATAGGCCAAGACAAAGCTAAAAAGGTATAAGTGATTAATATCTGAGATTGATGTGGAATTTCATGCACTAATAGATGTGGTATCGAGTTTGCCACTAGATTAGGATGTTTAAATTATTTCCCTATTTTAGAAATTTGTTTCAATCACGTTTTAAGATTGTTAACTTTAATTTTTATTAGACATTTAGTTTTATTAGAAGGACTTTTGTGAACTCTTTTACCCAGTTAGAAAACTTTTATTTAATTATGTTATATTTATTTATTTGGGATAGAAAGGTGTCATCGGGTTCATAGTGTTATACAACATAATCCCAACAATTTATCTTCTATCCATATAATGCTCGCAATTTTAATTGTAAGTTAACTTAGTTTAATGAATCTATGTAAATTAGCAGTTTTTATCCCTTTGACATGTTTTTAATTCAATGTAAAGATAAATTATTTTTTCTTTGATTACTTGTTTAGTAATAATCAATTCATGGTGTCACAATGTGAATCATTTTATTTAAGTGTTAAGTCTAGTACTTAAATTAACAAATTTCTATGTTATTTTGTAATTAAAGAATAAAACGTTTTAAGATAGAAAAGTGCAACGTTTAATAGGAAATTACTATTTATTAAACCACTACGTGGATTCATTTAAATGACTTCATAATTTTAAATAAAGAAAGATGTGTATGTGATCTATTTTCTAATCCATAAAGAAAATATTTGAAATCAGAAAATAGAAATAAATATACAAATACACTTCAAAAAGAAAAATCTATTTTATTTTGATCAATTAACATAAAATAAGACAACGTTTATGAGGCTGATAACAAACCAAACTTAATGTCATAACAGAAGCAAGACTTAAATAAGTTTTTTATTCTTAAAATTTGATCAAAAATCACTTTTGATCTTGAAATTTAAAAATAGTTTTTTAATCCTTAAAATTAATTTACTTTTTGTATTAACCTTATCTGTTTATAAGTTTTGATATATTTAATTGTGTCGGATGTGAAATTAAATATTGAGAGAATTAAGATTGAGGAAGAGAGTGATTTATAAGTACAAAAACATGTTTCATGTCATTAATTTTTTTAACAGTGTTAACTGGAAAAAAAAGACTAAAAGTGAATGAGAGACTAAAGAAATATTTTTGAATTTTAAAGACAAAAGTAATTATTTGTAAAACTTTAAAGATAAAAAACTTATTTAAGCCTAGAAAAGAGAAACAATTATCACCGATGTCAAGAGTCCGAACTACCATCCACTAAAGCTCAAAATCTTAGCCCATGTCATGGAATCCGAAAGAAAATTAACTGATATTTAGACAAATAATTACTTGAAGAGAACTTGAAAAAGACAACAAAATTTTTAACTCAAAAATATATTAATGTTCAGGCTCTTTTTGTTTTATATACAAGAAAGAAAAAAAAATTACCCAAATGATTCACTCCCACATTATTTACCGCATCTTTTAATATTTATGTTGAGAAATTACTTGCTAGGAAACCAATTTTTTAACAAGATTTTTCTTTATGTAAAAAACCTATAAAAAATTGGTTACTTGGACTTTTTTTTTCAGATACAATTTTTTAGTCAATTTTATAATTTTTTTAAATTTATTTTTTATTTATGTATATTGTTTTAAATAATGAATTTTCAAATTAAAAATTTTTTAATTAATTTATTTTTTATTTTATTTTAATATATGTTTTATTTTTATGTTGTGTATCTTTTTTTCATTGTTTTAATTTTTTTAAACGCTTTGTAATTTATTTTTCAGTTTATATTTTTAAGTTAAATTTTTTAAATGCTTTTTATCAAAATAATTTAAAATATTAGGTTTAAAAATCTTAATTTAAAAATCTTAAACTGAAAAATAAATTACAAAGCATTCTAAAAAATTTAAAATAAGAGAAAAGATACACAACATAAACATAAAACACATAAAAAAATAATTTAATTAGTATACACTGTGAGTTTAAAAGCTTCAACTATTTATTTATAGTAAGTTTGTTGACTTTAACAATTAATACTTTAAAAGTCACATAGATAAAGAACTATGATTGAACGTCACTGTAAAACTCTTTTAACAAGATAGTACGCACTAATTAAACTCAAAAACAAAATAAATATTACAAATTAACTTTAAAAAATTTTTAAATCATACTTTAAAAAATATATGTGCATAAAAAATAAACTAAAAAAATTTAGTCAATTATTTAAATTTCTTAAATTTATTTTTTATTTAATTATATTTTTTAAATTATAAATTTTAAAATTAAATTTTCTTAGTTAATTTATATTTTATTATGTATTTTATTTTTATGTTGTGTATCTTTTTTCGTTGTTTTAATTTTTTTTAATGTTTTGTAATTTATTTTTCAATTTATATTTTTTAAGTTAAATTTTTTAGGTTAACTAAAAAAAATTTTTTAAGCTAATAAAACACAGAAAAGATACACATTTAAAAAAATTAAGTTAATTTATATTTTATTGTATTTTTTATATGTTTTATTTTTATGTTGTGTATCTTTTTTGTTATTTTAATTTTTTTTTTAAATGTTTGTAATTTATTTTTCAGTTTAAAGTTTTAAATTAAAATTTTTAAACCTAATATTTTAAATTATTTTGGTAAAAAGCCTTTAAAAATTTAACAAAAAATATAAACTGAAAAATAAATTACAAAGCATTTTAAAAAAATTAAAACAATAAAAAAAACAGACAATGTAAAAATAAAATGGGAGTTATAAAGTTGGTTTAGTAGTAAAGTGGAAAGGTGAGGGATGGAGAGATCCTGAGGTTTGAGTCTCTCCACTAATAAAAACTAATATATTAACAATTAACATTTGACCATAAAATAAAACACCATAAAATAAAAATTAACTAAATTTTTTTTAATTTTACAATTTATGATTTAAAATAATATACATAAATAAAAATAAATTAAAAAATTGACTAAAACAATAAATCTGGAAAAAAAACTCCCAACAACCAATTTATTATAGGTTTTTTACATAAAAAATATAAATCACGTTGAGAGATTGTTCTCAGTAATCTCAATCAATTTCTCGACATGAATAGTAAAAGAGGTCATTTATGTAAATAATATGAGAGTGGATCATTTGGGTAAATTTTTTTTTCTTTTTTGTATATAAAAGAGAAAAAGTCTAAAGTTTATCATTAACAAATTAAAAAATTTTAAAAGAATAAGAAATAAAAAACAAATTGATTAACAAATAGTCAATTATAAAAAATTTCAGAAATCACCGTTCCAAATGTTAAAAAAATATAGTTGTTAAAACAATTAAACACCTTAAACAGATAAAGATGACAATAGGTAGGAGTTGGGTAAGATATTATAGTATTCATCGTCATACCCATATTTAAAAAATGTACTCGTATCCGGTCTCATACCTACGTAAGTAGCAACTTTAATCTCATTTTCATACCTTCTAGTACCTATATACTCAATTCCGCACCGCTACCCACCATTTACTTATGTACAGAGACAATAAATCAATGTAACAATATATATAGAACAAGTTATAAAATACCTTTTAAAGTTTTATATGATTATGCATAAACCTATAATTTTTTACTATAACATTAAATAATATTGTAAGTTTATTAAGATTTATTTTATAAATAAGTCAATTTCTTTTAAATTATATTTTTATCTTATTAAATTTGCATAAAATATATTATATATCTCTTTTTATTCTATAATTATATTATTTATCATAGATTATATTATAAATGGTATTTTTAGCAATATTTTTTACTAAAAACTATAATTATGTAATATTATTTAATATAATTATGTAATTATTTAATATAATTATATTAAATAATATATATATATATATATATATAAAATATGCAGGACAAATGGATTAGGTATTATAGTATTATAGTACCCATACTGATTGCATATCTGCATATTTTTTGGGGTCTAAATTTATCTCATATTCAATCCATTTTTTTGTCCAACGTAAAAGTATTTTTACGGATGTTCATCAAATCTAGATATATTTTATCATCTTATTATCAAAAACATACAAAGAAGATTAATCAGTATGGTCAAACCAAAAATTCAAAGAATGTTTAGATGATAAACCCTTCTAGATGCAAAATTGGTACCAACCATCACCAAACCAGCACTCATTTCTTTTTGGACCATGCCATAGCAAACGGCAGGGAAACCTGAAACCTCTCTCATCTATCAATGAAATCATTTGCTGATTTTCAGCCAAAAAATTCTTGGCAAATAATACTAGGATGCGTTGTACTTGAATATTTGAAAATATTAAAAAATAACAGAAAGCAGACTAAAATAACAACAAAAAATAGGAAATAAACAAAAGAAAATGAAAAAAAAAAAAAAACTAACCAAAAGCTTCTCTTGAGCAACAACAAAAACCACTTTGGGACTTCTTTTGTAATCAGGGTAATTAATTTCTACCGTCAAAGGATTTATTATTTTAACTAAAAATTCATTAGACCTCCTTATATGAGAACTTAATGTTTTTTTTTATTATTTTAATAGGAGTTGAAGACGGTTTATTATTTTAATTAAAAATTTATTAGACTTCTTTATATGACAATTTAATGTTTTTTTTATTTTTTAATAGGAGTTGAAATAGGAGTTGAAGACGGTACAAAAGAGAATTCCAAAAAAATAATGACCACCGTTCATATGCCAAGTTAAACGAAGTAGAATGACATTATCTTTAGGATCTTGAGAAAGATAGTACCATTGAATAAATTCACCTGCCAAGTGTTGTAAAAGACAAATAGAAACCGTAAAATTATCCTAAACGAATGAAAAAAGGAAAATTACTAAAGAATTTGACAAAAGAAAAGAAAAAAACTATTATTACCTCATTTGGATGCAAATAAGCTCGAAAGCTTCTAACAACCTGAATACTACCAAATGAATTTGGAACATCCATTATCAAGAACGATTGGTTTCTATTGAGACTTTGGAGAGAAACAAGGTCGCTATGATGCTAGATGAGTGAAATTGAAATACCTTAAGTAAGGAAGAATGAGCATGGGATGAAAGATAACAAAAAAAAAACAAGGGAAAGAGACAAACTCATGACGATGATGCAACATCATACTTACGAACAAGATGAGTCAAGTTTAGATGCACTCGAGAACGCAACGTGATGGTGTGATTGATCCTAGTGAGACTTACAAAGATAAGGGAGTGTTACGATTTCTAAGTGAGTCTAAATAAAAGAAGGTAATTGTAAAATTATTATTAACTAAGGCCCCGTTCGGGGTGGTTTTTTATTTCTAGTTTTAAAATTTTTAAAAACAAAAACTAGTTTTAGTTTTAAGTTTTCAAAATTTTAAAAACAATATTGTTTTTTTTTTCCAAATTTAAAACATTGGTTTCAAAACTTAACCAAAACACTAGTTGAAGGTGACAGTCGGTCATTGACGATCGCCAGTTAAAGGTGTGGTTGGTGACCGCTGGTCGGAGGTCGCTGCGGGTGATCGCCGGTTGGAGGTGGCGGCCGGTGATCGCCAGTTGCAGGTGGTGGCCGGTGACCGTTGGTTGAAGGTGGCGGCCGGTGATCATTGGTCGGAGGTGGCAGTCGGTGATCACCGGTCAGAGGTGGCAGTCAGTGATCGCCGGTCGGAGGTGGGAGCCGATGATCGTTGATCAGAGGTGGCAGCCGATGATCATCGGTCGGAGGTGGCGGCTAGTGACCGCCGATCGGAGGTGGCGACCGCTGATCGCGGTCAAAGATCGGAGATGGCGGTTAGTGACCGGCAGTTGGAGGTGGCCGTTGGTGACAGCCAGTTGGAGGTGACGATTGGTGACTATCTATCGGAGGTGACGACCGGTGACTGCTAGTCGGAGGTAAGGGCTGGTGACCGCCAATCGGAGGTGATGACCGATGACCGTCGGAGTGGCGGTCGGTGACTTTTGGTCAGAGGTGATGGTCAATGATGACAAATGACGTCAAGTAATGAATTTAAATAAAAACAGAAACAGAAATCTAAAAACCAAATTTTATTGTTTTTAAAATTGAGTGAAAACTGTATTGAAAATGAGTAAAAAACCAAAACAGAACCATTTTTGCTGAACAGGTTTCTGTTTTCAAAATACATTTCAAAACCAAAAACCAGAAACTTAGAACCACCTCGAACGGGGCCTAAGATAGTAACCTATCAACTAAAGGGTATTCTAGTATTTTTTTTCACAGAGAATGAGAATGGGTAAAGGGATGAGGTATGTAGTTATATTTCTGTCTCTATTATTTTTTAAAAATGTTGAGTAATATTTATACTAGTATCTTGTCAAAAAGGATATTCCTCCCTGTCTCTATTATTTTTTTAAAAATGTTGAGTAATACTTATATAGTATCTCGTCAAAACATATATTCCTCCCTATTTTTATTGTTTTTTTTTTAAATATTGAGTAATACTTATACTAGTATCTTGTCAAAATGGATATTTCTTGTCACATAAAATTAAAATTGGTTAACAATTACTCTAAGTTTGAGTATTATAATAACACCCTAAGGAGTTCATTCTTGATTTTACATTTAGCTATCTGAAATAGATAAATGAAAATGTAAGATGCCATGCAGAAAATGAACAAAAGAAAACAAGTTATATAGCTTAAAGAGTGTAATAGAAACACTTAAGACTTGTATACTCAACCTAATCTATGTGTCATTGTGATATCCCTTTTTTTAGAAAAATAAAATATTAATAATAAAGTAAAATTTATTTTAGTATGCTTAAATTAATTTATTAATTTGTATCTATTATTAATATGTTTATAAACAAATAAGATAAATGTGGGTAAAAAGAGTATGATATATTTGGTTCTAGTGTTACAAGCTCAAATCAATGGTTAACCTATAATATATCGGAGAGATTATTACGCTTTAGTTTCACTTTTCTGGCTTTTGACGCTTGAGAAAGAGCTACAAAAGGAACCTTACTAAGGGAGCTTGAGGAGCAATATTTGGCAACTTAAGATCACACTCTTCGCAACCAAGATCTTCATTTGAGATAAAGGCAGGAGGAAAATTATCTTGCATGTGACATGCATAATTAATATGGATAGTGAAGCAATCTCTAAACTTTTATAAGTTCACATGTGTGTGATTTGAGGGTTATGAACACCTAAAACGAGTCCTCATAACATGTTTTATGCATGACTATGATGATGATATTGTTTTGTATGAATTGTGTTTTGTCTTCTTTGTGTAATTATAATTTATGTGTATTTTGTGTAATTTGACTCTAAGTGAGCTACATATGGAATGACCGTGAGAGTATAATGAAATTGGGGAATTGATGCCAAATAAGGCCAATACAGGTATAGAACATGCCTAAAGAGTATGAGTCACACTTTTTGGAATTTGTTTTAGGTATGCAGGTCATGCTTAATTATGCATTGTCCCCTTGCTTAGTTTTGCACTACTCGTATTTACTTATGCACTGCTTGTGCCAAATTATGCACTACCCCGTTGCTTAGGTATGCACGGGTCATGCTTAGTTAGGCATTGTATATGCTTAGTTATGCATTGTTCATGCTTAATTATGCACTACTCCTTTACATAGTCAAGCATTCCGTGTGTCGAATATGCACTCTCATTCTTAGTTTCAAACCCTAAGAGTGTTAGATATGCATGTTCATGCTTAAGGTATGTACACGCCTATGCTTCGTTCATACATGTAGAGGTGTCAAGTATGCATGTTTATGCTTAATGTATGCACATACATGCATATTTCACTAACAGCGATTGTAACTTTTGACACAAAAATGAATATGAAGATTATTTACTTTGAAAATGTTTTAGGGGTCATAAACACTTAACCAAAATGAGTCAGGTATCATCCAAAACTTAGATAAATACATTGGTAATTTCTAAGAGTAAAACTTGTGTTTGTATATGTATGAAAGTGTATTGATTGGGCTTTTATAAATAATATTTTGTTATAAGAACCCATTTTTTTAGTTATTTGTGTTGATTAGTTTATTTGTTCCAAGAGTTTAAGTCTAAGCTGTTACTTAGCAATGTGTATACTCCAAGTCTTTGCTTGGTCATTCATGAAGTCTACACTTTGTTTACCAGTGCTTAAGTCTAGGTATTTTCTAGTTATGTGTGTTATGTGTTGTGTGAGAGTTCATGCATTTATGCATCCTTTGTTGGAGGTATTGGTTAAGAATTTGATTAGGATTGCCTCTATTATCTTCTATATATCTTAGCCTTGGGGTTTTCAAAGTAGTTGGAAGCATCTTATCAACATGTATGATATGAGGCAACCGTGCATAACTCTAGAAACATGACAAACTCTAGTTAAATCTTCATCTTGATAAGAGCGGATGTGTTACTTATTAAGTGATAATTTGTGCATTCTCCATGTACTCCTAGGCTACCATCGAGATGCTCTGGTTAGGTGTGACATTGAGTTAGAGATATTAATTAATAGTGTTTTTTCTTTTGAATATGATTTATTTAAGATTTTATCATGACTCTTGTTTGTTAAACTTGTAAAGGTTGTTTTAGTGCATAAACTCTTCCTTTATATGTGAGCATTTTATTTTATTATAGCTCTGGAGAAAAAGTTTTACAGGTGAATCATTTCACCTAAATGCTAAGTTTAGTATTTAAATAAACAATTTCTATATTATTTTATAATTAAAGACAAATTATTTTGGGGTAGAAATATGTCACACAAGTTATCCTTCACTATCTTATGAAGGGTTCCACTATTAAAGCTTGATTATAAAACAATTTTTTTTTTATGTAACTCTTGGCTATAAGTATACTCTAGGTCACTTCTTGCACACCCTTAGACTCCTCTTGATTCTTGGAACACCCAAGTATTTTTTAACATTAAGGCACTTTAGGTTTTCATAATCATAAAAGATTTAAACGATACAAAGATTTTCAAATAACTCAAGCAAGTGGATAAATACCTAAGTGTGAATACAATCAAATAACTTTGTAAAAAAAAAAAAAAAAAAGAATAGCTCTTTAAGCACATATAGAATATTATCTAGTAATTTGAAAAACTTTAAGCACTGCAAAATTATCCTTGTTTGTTCTTCTAAAATATCATTTGTTACGGTGCTTTGAGTTACCTTTGAGTTTCAAGATTTGTAATCCCTTATTTTTTTATTTTTCCATTTTAATCCCTCTATTTTGATTTTTGCAATTTTAGTCTAATTATTTTAAAATATTTGCAATTTAAGTTTCACTTATGTTTTGTTAAATAACGACATTTTAAAAATACCTACACTAAAGTTACAAAATCACAAAGTTTTAAAAGTTTTAAAAATAGAAAGAGTACAAATATAATTTTGTAAAGAAAAAATAGTATTAGTTTGATGTAGTCTACCAAAATTTAAAATTTCAATTACATTGAAATTGGATAGAAAATTTTAAGATTTCATTTTACATTTTTACAATTGTACAATAACTTTCTGTCTAGATTTTGTTTATATATTCAAGATAAAGATGCATTATATAATATTTAATTTAGAAAACTAAATTCAAATAATAATTAATTGAGATGATGTATAAAATTTTATCATTTCTTAAAAACATTTTTATTTTAATATGATCAATCAAAATTTATAATTTCAATTAAATTAAAAAACTAACAAAAAAGTTGTAAGATTTTATTCACTTATTTTGTAATGTTGAATAAAAGTTTTCGCCAAAACTTCTTTATTTTTATATATCTTAGAATCATATATATCAAGATTCATCATTATTTAGTGACTTTATTATAACTTACTTGTTTTGTGATGACCTTTGAGAGGGATGGGAGTTTATCACAAATTTTATTAAAACCATCATATAAGTTTTGTGAGGAACTTTGTGAATAATTTTGTGAGGACAAAAGTTTATCTCAAAATCTCTCAAAAAAATATTTATTTTGTATAGTGGTGGAGTTTGTTAAAGATGCTTTAGATCGCAAGAGAAAGTCTATGACTAATCCCATCACAAAATAATCATCTAAATTTATATTCGTCACAAAATTTAATTGTTCATCACATAAACTAGGATTTTTAATAGTTTTAGTTAAAACATCAAAATTGTATCAAATATGATAGTCGTCAACAATATACTAACCCAAAAAAATTGTAAGTATAATAATTATATCGAGTAAATACTTAGATTAGTTGAAGAACAATTCCGCTACATTTCAACAAAGAATGCTTCAACAACATTTCAATAGAGAATATCTCACAAACCAAACAAGATCAAAGATAATTTTATCCTAATTAAGATTATATTTTATAATATATTTAAAAGGTTATTTTAACCATACTGAAAAGGTCCAAGCATGTTTCGAAACCTATAAATAGAAAGTAATTAAGTACATATATGATGACAATTGTTCATTCTCTAAAAAACCTTATCACTATGATATTACGTTTAATCACACTTCTCTTTGACTTGAGCGTTTAAGCATCAAAGTGTCTTTTGCAGGTACCCCACACTCATCTCAGAAAATTAAATCATAGTAGAGTACAACTATACATGACATTTCAAAGGAGATTCAATTGTTGCGAAAGATATTTGTACCTTTACGCTTGTGCATGTACATTTTTCCACCCACCGTGGGGCCAATAAATTGTTTCCTTTCGACCCTAAGTTTATGCTAGATAGCAACATGGTAGTCATGAATAGGAATAACACGAGAACCTCAAGAAAATCGACGAATTTGTAGCATATCCATATGATATCGACATCTTAGTATTTGTTGTTGAACGTGTGACTCACACTGTATACCAATCATTTTGAACATGCAACAAGATTTTCCATATGAGGTCTGGGTAAGGATGCATCTTTCTGAAACAAAATTTTCCTCTTAAGCTCCAAGTTTGTGTAATTTTAATTTGTGTTATGATAACATTTATGAATTAATTGTCTTATTATTTATTGTACTATTTACGGGACTGTATTGCATAATGTATAATGAGAATTTGCATACATATAAATGTTTCTATATATGTACTGATGTATTTGTCTTCATTCATGATCAAAGAATTATATTGAATTGTAAGGATGCACCTTTCTGAAACATCACAAAGGTTCTCCTCTCAGGCTCCAAGTTTGTGTAATTTCAATTTGTGTTATGAAAATATTTATAAACTAATTGTGTTATTATTTATTGTACTATTTATAGGACTTTCATCCATAGTGTATAATGAGAGTCTATATACATATAAATATTTCTATATATGTTTTGATGTATTTGTCTTCATTCATGATCAAAGAAATGAATTGCATTTTCAATTCATAGTAGAATATTCAGTTGTCAATGATTCATGGTTAAATAATTTTTTTCAATAAGTATTTTTGTACCTCTTTAAAACATTAATTAAAGGTTTTCCTCCCAAAACTCGGGTAAAGACCTAGCTTATGAAGATAAAAAGATTTTTCTCTCAAATTCCAAGTTTGGGTAAAGGATGCACTTTTGAAATATCAATAAAGGTTTCCTTTCCAAACTCCAGGTTTGGGTAAGGATGCACCTTTCTGAAACATCACAAAGATTTTCCTCTCAAGTTCTAGGTTAATGTAATTTCAATTTGTGTTATGACAAGATTTGTGAACTAATTGTGTTATTATTTATTGTACTACTTTTGGGACTATACTCCATAGTATATAATGAAAGTCTGTAGACATATAAATGTTTCTATGTATGTTTGGATATATTTGTCTTCATTCACGATCAAAGAATTGAATTGAATTATAAGGATGCACATTTCTAAAACATCAACAAATGTTTCCCTCCCAAACTCCAAGTTTAGGTAAGGATGCACCTTTTTGAGGAAAAAATATTTTTTGAAACATCAACAAAGGTTTCTCTCTCAAACTCCAAGTTTGAGGAAGGATGCACATTTTTTAAACATCACAAAGGTTTTCCTTCCAAACACCAAGTTGCAGTAAGAACACACCTTCTGAAGACACAAAGGTTTCCCTCCCAAACTTCAGGTTTGGATAAAGGTGTAACTTGAGTAATCTTTTAGCATTCAACCTCAATTAACAACTCATTACTTATGTAACTTACTTTTTAATCATAGAGTCTCACTAAGATTTCAGCTTCAATAAATAGCTTCTTTGCCACATATTCCTCGACCCTAAGGGGTCCGTATACCGGATAAATCCTTCGGATTAGTTAAAGAACACTTCAACTATATTTCGATAAAGAATATTTCAACAAGATAGAAAACATATTACAAACTAAACAAGATCAAATATAATCTTACTCTAATTAAGATTATATTTTATATATTTAAAAGCTTATTTTAACCATAAATGAAAAAGTTCAAGCCTGTTTTCACACTTAATTAAGTACATATGAGGACAATTGTTCATTCTCTAAAAAGTCTTATTATTATGAAATTACTTTTAATCATAACTCTCTTTGACTTGAGCGAAGTGCCTTTACAAGTACTCTTACCCATTTCGGAGAATCACATCCTAACATAGTACAACTATACATACGTTTCAAAGAACATTCAACTGTTATGAAAGATATATGTACCCTTACATTTGTGTAGCTACAATAACATTGCGTTTAAACAATTAGATTATATTATACTCTTCTCTTCAAAGGATGAAAGTATAAAGTTCCCAACATGTATTCAACCATAACCAACAAAATTGTTAAACTTCGAAATATTAAAAAAATCTAAGCTATTTCTCAAACATGATCTTTCTAACCCTTCTTCATAATTGACTAAAATTTATTATAAATAGCCAATTTTGATACTTTTAAATCAAGATATAGTGTTCAATAAGAAATAAAACCTATCAAAATTGATAATTTTTAATAAATCTCGACTAATAGCGGAGAAAATATTAGAAAGAGTGTTTGAGATCATGTATTGAGCATTCCTCCAAAAATATTTCAATAGTAAATGCTTCTTTCCATGCTCTGTGATGACAAATATGAGTGTTAAGCCTTTCCTTCCTAACGCAACGTGCAGGATTAGTACATTCATTCAGGCTTTGCACCAATTGCAAAGAATTCAATGATGACTTCCAGAGGCATCCCCTTTGTTTCAGGAACTTTCAAGTAGACAAATATCCATGCAATTATGCAGCCAACAACGAATAATACAAAGACCCCAGTGAGACCAAGGAGATGGAGCAAGAAGGGAAAAGAAGAAGTAACTATCAAGGTGCAAACCCAATATGTAAGAGAGCAAATAGAAATGCATATTCCACGAACACTTGTTGGGAAGATTTCTGAACATAAGAGGTTAGGAATCACTCCAAATCCCATGCAGAAGAAACTTTCATATACCACAACACACACTGCAGTGACTATTGCATTGAGTGTAGAACCCATGTGAAATAAGTTCCGAAGTACTAGTACCAGCAAAGACACGATCAAAATGGGTATTGTGAATAACAATATCGATCTGTCATGAGAAAATATATAATGTCATTATCATGATTTGTTTCGTTTTAGTTTATATTTGGACTTATTATAGTTCCTATAAATATACTTGTAGTTCCAATAAAATTTCTCATGTAGATTTTGTACCTAAAAGATTTGTTTTAAAATTTTGTCTCTATCACTATTTATTGTTTGAACTTTTATGTTATTTTTGAATTTTAGTCCTTTTCACTAATTAGTGTTATCAAACACTAGTTCTATAGATTATTTTTTAACTACATGCATGTTACTTTTTAACTGGGGTAACAAGCTAGATGGCACAAAAAATAAAGATATATAATTTCAATTCCTATAACAACACTATCTACATTCTAGATTATAAAAAGAAATGAACTAATAATTAATGAAAGTAGTAACGTTGTAAAATGGCTAAAAATTCAACCCATCTAAAACAAGACTTAAGGGAAATTTAAGGAGTAAACCACATTTTTTATCCTTTAAAGATATAAGCACTATCATTTATTTAGATTCTTGAAAAAAAAATTCAAGAAAATTCAACATAATTATTAGCAGACTAATTTGCTAAAAAGATTCTTTCAAAATTTATGTGTTAGTTCTTAGATGGAGAAAAATGGGTTTTTACTAAAACTTTAAGCATACCTTCTGCCAGCAATATCCATCATCCTCATGGAAATAGCTAAAAGAGGAAGCATAGTGAATGTTGCAATGACATTTACGAGTAATATAGTAGATCTTGAACTGATACCTAAATTTGACAAAAGAGACCCAACACCTGCCTGTTCAAGAATTTGGGGAGCATAGTATAGAAATCCATTTATGCCAGCAGCCTACAACACATATTGTTTTTAAAATATAAGAAAGAATATAGTGTAGTGAGTAATAGAATACCAGTACACAACCACAAAAAATTGCAATTATGATTTTCAACATATATCTTTTGTTACAAACAATTTTAAAACTTAATTAGGAAAACAACACTTGGAAAAATCAATAAAAAAGAACTTTCTAACACTCTTCTTTCACATTTACTCTATTCAACATCTAAAGAGTCAGATTGCAATGTTATATAATCAAGGGTTGGGTTAGTTATATATAACAAAACATTTTTCGAGAACCAGTGAGTTAATATGTCCTTAACTAAATGAATTTTGATTCCTAGATTGTTCTATCTTTTGAACAAGAAAATTTAGGAGGATAGATTGCTCCATTCCAAAGGTAGAGCATTTAAGCAAAGGTAGAAACACTTAAAGATGAAAGACAATAATCAGTTAATTTAGTACCAAATAAAATACTTGCTTTTTTTTCATTTGTTTGACTCTACTAATTGAGCTAGAACTCGTTAACTATCATATACAATATTTAGTGTACACAATTAACCAAAACCACATTGTAATACAAATCAATATTTTGTTTACCTGCTGAAGAACTTGTAGTCCAATTCCAACAACTAATGCACGCTTGACTCCTATATCTAACAAACCTCCCCAACCTGTACGTTTAGCAGCAACTTCTGATTTCATAATAGGGCAAAGAACCGATTGGCTGACAAGTGCAGCAGCCTGAAAAGGCTCACAACCATCTGCATTCAAGTCATTCCTAAATGAATCTTGTTGAGACACTACAACATTAGGGTCTGCCCTTAGATAAACCCTTTGGAGTGCTCCTTCTTTTTCTCCACCTTCAACTGATTTATAAACCAATTTCCAACCTCCACCAATGTCAGTGTTCTTAGGTACTAAGTTGTTATTGCTCCCCGTTTCTAGCACAGAACTTCCTTGTGTTGAAAGTAATGGAGCATTCAAATTGTCAGTGTTGCTAAAGGGATCGTTCTGATTTGGTTCCCCTGTTAGCATGCTTCTTGAACCACCAAATTCAAATGGGACATTCTCATGCATGCTTCCAAAAAGAGTGACTACTGGGTCTTTGAGATTTGCAGCCTGAGCTACAATGCTTCCTTGACGAGATAAGGCTAATGTGCTGCGAGATAAGGTTAATGGGCTTCGAGATAGGACCATGCTACCTTGTCCACTCATTGGTTGAGCAACCATTGAAACTCCTGCTTGGTTAGGTCCATAGAGCTTTATGCAATCCCTCCCTGCTTCCTTGTAGTCTATGAGGTCACTAGTAGAGCCTACTATGTACTCTTCTATGGTGGCACTTTCACCCCCTGGACTCATACCTTCTGCTAGCAAAGCTAGTTCCCCTATGGATCAAACCAAACAACAAATCAGTATCCATATTGCATTATTAAACCTGCATAGCCATGGATGCTGGTATGGATTATTTTTTATAAAACACATTTTTTAACTCAAATTTTAGTAAAGTTTAATTGATATACACTTTCACTGTAAATGATTTTTACACTGACATCCAATCATAACTTTTCATTTATGTTATTTTTAAAATAGTAATGAATAAAGTCAACAAATTTATCATAAATAAAAAGTTGTGATCGAATGTCAGTGTAAAAATTTTTACACTCACAGTGTATACCAATTAAACTCATTTTATTATTAGGTAAAATTTATTAAATATTACAACTTTACAAATATTATAAAAAATAGGTCATGCACTCATAATGTAAATAATTTTGTCCAATCTCAAATCATTGTTTAAAGTTTGATGATTTTTATGATAACTTCCTGAAAATTTGGAGTTATAAGGTGAGTTGGAGGATTATGAAGAGAAATGAGAAGATTGTCTCAACTTTTAATCTTCTTCTAACAAAAAAGAAAAACTAACTTTACCGATAATTTTTATAATAATTTTCTAAAAATTTGGAGCTATAAGGTTGGTTTTTAATTAAGAGAGAAATAAAGAGATTGTCTCAGTTTTTAATCCTTATTTTAAAAAAGAAAAAACTAACTTTTCTAACAATCAATATTTATCTTAAAAAAATAACTAAAAAATTATAGAAATAATTTATTTATAAGTTTGATTATAATTATATTGCCATTGCATTACCATTCAAGTCTAAATATAATTAAATATTATTAAATGATCTTTGTTTTTATATGATTTTTAACATCACTATTATAAAAAAACAACAAACTTACTTACACATGTACTTTTTTTCTTCAAGACATTAAAGTAAACTAGCAAATACTAACGAAAATAAGCTAGTTTAGCATTACCTGAAACATCTTCGGTGCCACGAATTCTTTGCAGAACTTTCCTAGCCTCATTTACTCTCCCTTTACTTACAAGCCAAGGAGGAGATTCAGGGAGGTAAAATACAGCCAGATAAAAATAAGCAACAGCAGGAACAGACACAATACCAAGCATTACTCTCCAACTTGGGGACTCCATCATGGAGAATGAGAATACCATGATGTATGCCACAAACATCCCTCCAGAACTTGAAAACTGTGGGAGAGTGTTTAGAGTGCCTCTAATGTCAGGTGGTGCTATCTCTGATATGTAGAGAGGTGTAAGTGTTAGGGCCAATGAAATAGCAATTCCATCCAATAGCCTTGACAAAAGAACCACAAGAACATTGGGGGCCCATAGCATCACTAAACCACTCAGAAAAAACATTATTGATGATGTTATCAGCATAGGACGCCTTCCAAGCCTATCAGAAATTGTCCCGGAGAATATTGTAACAACAGTGCCAGTGAGAAATGATATGGACACAATTAACCCCTCTAATGTGGGGTTAGTATCTAAGTTGAACTCTTTCTTGATGTAACTCATGCCTCCTGCATGGATTTAGCAGCATGTTCATTTTTTTCCATTTTGGTAATGGGATCTAATGCCAATGCCATTGGCATAACCGAACAACAAATGCTTCTTGTAATTACCTTCTAAAATTGAGAATTGGAATACTTGTTTCATATGGAGAAACCAATTTTTTTAAGTAAAAAAGAGGGCATCCAAAGATACCAGAGTAACAAAAGGGATCTAACTAGGTCATCACTCCAATTGAAACCAATCATATACAGCATGCCCCAAGTATATTTGCAAAAAAATACTTACAAAAAATTGAGAGTTTACTTTTGATACACCATTTGTGTAAACATTTTTAGACGGGGTACTGTTTAACTTATTCCAAATGAAAATGAGGTTAAACATAATCTCTAATTGGTGTAATTTTCTTATGTACTTAGTTACACCAATCATATGTGATCACATTGTTTAACTCTTTATTTGTGATAAATTAAATAACCCTTTTTAGACTATTAACTAAATTATTTTATATAACTTTAAAATAATTGTTATAAAAACAGCAATCTTTCTGTATATGACAAATCATGATTTGATGATAATGTGAAAAATTGATAATCATATGCACCTGCAATGGTTGAACTATCCCATCCAACTAGAAAATTCCCAAGTGTAGCAGCAACTGCAACAATCACAACCTCCCTCATTGTTTTTTTTGGCTGACAAGAACGTAACAGATAGGAAAAAAGCAATTTGGGTCACATGAATGTAATCAAACAAAAACTTGAAAATTTTCTGCAGATATGTATATATCTACAATGTGCAAACTTCTAATACAATACACATAGTAGAGTTGTATCTAGCATTGTATGACAATACCAAAACTTTGAATACCCTCTAAATCTTTGTCTCATTGATTAACGTTTCCCAAGGTTTTAAGATGTCATCAAGTGTGTCCCATATCTATGATTTGGCAATGAAAATGTTGAAGTGAGTTTTGTTAAGTGAATTAATTGAAGGTCAAACAAACACTGACAACCCCAAATTTCTTGCATGTATGATGCTTGCGTGTTCATGACTAGTTATTAAAAACGAAATCGCTGCAATTTTTCGTGAGTGCAATCGTGCCACGATTATATTTTACTATTTTAGAACCAGAAGGTCATAGTGATTAGCACCATAATAGGATCAAAACATAGCATCTTACGATCATCCATAAAATATTTTTACCCTGTAATAATTAATTTATAATTAGAACACCATATTTTTAAGAAAAAAAAGTTTAATTTATGAGAATTGTTAGGCACACTTTTTGACACACTCCACCTAATAATCATTCATGTGTTAAGAGAAGTATGCTAAAGAGGGTCTTACTAACATTTTTCTTAATTTATACCTCAACCATATTTATTAAGAATAGCTAGCTATATAATAAATTTATTGACTTTTATATTTATTATGTAAAAGTTATACACATTATAATTTGTTATTGGGTAAAAGTATACATTATAATTTATTATTGGGTAAAAGTATACGGTTTTTTTTTTTATTAGTTAGTGATGTTTTTATTCTTTGAAAAAAATAATAAATTTTTGGTTTTAATGTTAGGCGTGATAAATTTTAAAAATCAAAGTGAAAGATGTTTTCACACTATTTAGTTTACGTACTTCCACACTCTCTATGATTTTATTTGTGAAGTACGTTTTACATATTTTTCACAACCACTACAAGCTAAAAACTATTTCTTTATATCATCTCAAATTAGTTTTTCTTAGGGTTTTGTTAATTAGTGTCATAAGAACATATAAATTTTTTAAAAATTTCTTTCTTCAAACGAGATTGTTAATAGAAGAAAAATATTTCTCTTCTTCAAACGATAGAAAAAAAAAAGTGAGAAAATATTTTTTTATTCTACAAAAGAGGTTACAGAAAGTCCGTTTCATATAATAGATTATTTTATTTTATTTTTTTAAATAAATAAGTGATGGTATATTCATATTTTTTAAAGTTAATAAATGAAAAATTGATAAATAGTAAATAAAATTCTCAAAAGTTGGGTGTAGAGTATATTTCACTTGGTCATATTTTATTAGACTGAACCTTGTAAAGCAGTGTGGAAATGCAGATGTTCTATTGCATGTCCCAAATATATATATATATATATATATATATATATATATATATATATATATATATATATATATATATATGTCCAATCCAAAGACTTTATTTTTAATATTCAAAGGACTTTTCTCAGCATATCGACTTCATTAATTTTTCTTCTGAATCTAAAGGTGATGAACACATTTAATTACAAATCATTGTTTTTTTTTTAATTAAAAAAATTACAAATCATTGTTGATATACATTTTTAAATAGTTATATATTAAATTCATAAAATTTATGAAAAATGATGGACTGTAATTTGTTTTTTACCCTATCATGATTCATTATCTCTTTTTTTTTTTTCTTTCATGCAAGTATCATTCACCTAAAGACTCTTTTTAACATTCTTATTTTAATTAATTTATATCTTTTCAAAGATTGATTTGATTCTTCCTTCGTAACGTGCATGAATGAAACTATTGCTAGGTGAGCTATTGCATCACCACTCTGATGATTTTCAAATCAAATCTTTGTACTTAATAACAATACCAATTTTGTTGCTTAATTAATTATTTTTTTAACAAGATGTAGAGATTCATATCTCTTTCAATAATATCATTTAAAGTTTAATTAGTATACATTCTCAGTATAAAATATTTTTTACAATAACATAACATTTAATCATAACTTTTAATCTATATGACTTTTAAGATACTAATATAAAGTTAAGAAGAATTGTAATTAAATATGAATATAAAAAATTTTTCACTGACATTATATACCAATTAAACTATATCATTTATCTCTTTCTTTTCCCTCAACATGATGTATATTATTATTATCCGTGATTGCAAACTCATCTCGTTGACTAATTGTTAAAAGGTTAAAGAACTATGTGCTTCTCTCGTCAAACCGTAGAATCCATCAATAATGCTTCAAGTTTCAATTAAAATTGAATTCAGTATAGTATCAATCAATATAAGGACAAATACCTGAAATAGAATCTAATAATCCTCGGTTTAAAGATAAAAGCTGAGTTGGTATGAAATCAAACTAAAAAAGTTATTTATCAACATTGTCACACAAAGAAAATTCTGTCATGTCATTTTTTAAATATTTTTATTATTGGTTAAAATTTATTAAAATTTATCAATTTTAATTGTCATTAAATAATTTGTTCTCTTAAAATTAATAATTTTTAATAAATTTTAACCAATCATAAAAATAATATCAGAAATAGAGATTCTTTAACACTTCTCTTATCATCATTTTTTTCTGTGTAGATAATTATATTTTTAAAATATATATGTACATAAGAATTGGTTTTTATATTTCTATTTGTATAAAAATTACTTATAAAAGGAGAAAACATCTTAAATGAATTTTAAATATTTTGAGGAATTAATAAATTTTAATCTTAAAATTTTAGGAAATAAGTTGGTTAATATATAATTTATAACTTTAGAAATAATTTGTTATTTTATAACGTTTCAAAGATTAATTTTACCAGCAATCATAATTTTATAAATTAAATTAGTTATTCATTCTAATTTTAAAAAAAATATTATATTATTTTAATAAATGAAATTAACATAAAAATAATACATATTTAATTTAAATTTGAAGACAATAGTATAATTATAGTAATAATTTTTTTAAGACCACAAATATTTGTCAGAACTTAAGACAACAATATTTGTCAGAACTTAAAATGAAGTTAGATTTAATTTTAATTATAATAACAGAATTATGACAATAATTAATAAAATTTAATTTGAATTTAAAATAATATAAACTGTTATAATTTAATTTAAATTTAAAATAATATATTTTTATGATTAAAAATAACAATATATTAATAATAACAATAAATTAAATTCAAAAATATAAAAATCAATTTATAATTTGTAATATAATATGTTTTTTATAATTTTTTTAATAAAAATATGTTTTCTTTTATTTGTTGATTGCTTTTAGGTGAATCCACATACACCACACACATATTTCTTTTAGTTGTTGATTCCTTTTAGATTTTGTTTTAATAAAAATATGTTTTCTTTTAGTTGTTGATTGCTTTTAGGTGAATCTCACACACACCACACACATATTTCTTTTAGTTTTTTATTCCTTTTAGATTTTGATTCCTTTTAGATTTTGTTTTTATAAGCTAAAAAACTTTATTCAAATCAAAAGAGTTACACAAAGACCACAAGATATGTTTGCTTATAAACCAAAGAAGAATGCAAGAAGAACCTAAACACAAAAAGAAGGATTCATAATCCATTTAGCAAATGAATATCCATGATTTTTCCTGCATAACATCACTCCTACTAACTCAATTGAAATGTATGGATGATATCCTCAACCTGTAGAATTTGTCCCTTGAATATTGACGTGTTCTTTGTTTTCCATATGTATCATAACTTGCATAGCAAACAAACGACCAGACTTTTCTCACCCTTTTGGAACTGCTAACCAGACCCAGATATTGGTAACAAAGACTCCAAAAATCATTATATAGCATTGTCGTTGTCCCCCACCAAGAATTTAACTTGACCCAAACTAGATAAGACATACTACAATTCACAAACAAATGGTACATTGTTTCAATTTGCTCCCTACAAAAAGTGTACTCGACCTCTTCTACTATATAACTCCCCTCTTACATAGGTTGTCTCAAGTTGGCAACTGATTAGCATCCAATTGTCAACCTAGGCATTGAACCTTTGGTGAAATTCCTTTTGCCGATAAAATGCCAAAAAACAAGTCTAACTGTTGTGATGAAATGGTTGGCAACACCTAGTATGTTGAATCTACAGTATACATTTTGGCCTCATCTGTCATCCATACCCACCTGTCATGAATTCCCTCCGATATTATAACATTTCCCAACCTATATACTAATCACCCAACTGCTCTTCCTTCAATTCAAATAGATATCTCTTCCAACTCCATTTCCATTTGTTGCCACCATCCTACATCTCCTTTATTGCAATTTTTTTTCTAATATGTTGTCCTAAATAATCTATTATATTTGATGCTTACTCACTCCTCTCCTAGCCATTTGTCTTGCCAGAACATGATATGATTTTTGTCCCTTACAGTTCCTGTAACATTTTGACTCCACCACCCTGATTTTTCCAGCACTACATTATTTATGGATTGCAAATTTGTCTACCATCTAAAGCAATTTATGCCTTTGACTGGCCAAGATCCATTTGGATTCTCATAATTTAACCACAAGACTTTCATCCATAACCTATTCACCTCCACTTTGAGTCTTCATTTCTATTTTCCTAAAAGCGCCACATTGAACTTTCATATATCCCTCAAACTCAAACCCTATTCCTCATTTCCCCTATTAACATTGACCCATGACATCCAATGAATCTTCATGCTATGTTCCTTTTCTCCCTACAAAAAGTCTTTAAAAAAGATACTTTAGCTTAGTGATTATACTTGATGACGCTTTGAAGAATGAGAGAAAGTATAAAGAAAAGGCTAACAACACTGATTAGATAAGCACCACCCTCCATGCCAAGAGATGAAATTATTTTCCCATAAAGACAATCCTTTTTGTACGGTCTCCACCACCCCTTATCACATCATATCTTGCTTTGGTTGATCACCAACTTCCAAGCCCAAATACTTAAAAAAACAGATGGTCCCCTTTTTGAAATTCAACATTGTAACTACATGTTCCAACCAGTGTTTCGGTGCATTGATTCCCATGAGTTGGTTTTTAATCCGAACAGCAATTCAAAGTTTTGCATAATAGATTTGATAACTGCTATCGATCCTCAATCCCTTTGTGCCTGTAATGTAGTATCGTTTGCAAACTAAATGTGAGATACTCTAATTCTTTCCTTATCAACCTCATAACTCTTTCACAAATCTAATTTCACTGTTGACTCAAACCTTCTGTTGCTATCAAGAACAAAAATGGTGATAATGGATCATTAATTCCTTTTAGGTGAATCACACACATTAAATTGTTTTTAAATTCTAATATTTTTTAAACTAACTAGATTATATTATATCATACTAAAAATTATATCATAATCTAAAATGTAAATATTTTCAATACTAAAAGTGTAAAATATCATAATTCACAATAAAAATCACTACATTAATACAAACTAATAGTTCAAATTGACAAATTTGTTCTTTTAAGCCGACTAGGACCAAGGCCCTCAGCTTCTGGAGTTAGCCCACGAAGTTAAAGATTTTGCAAACCCAACTTAATATTTTTCTAGGATTATGTTTCTTAAAAAAAATTCAAAATCCGCACGTACTTGATAGATGTGCGCACCCGAATCTATATATCCTTCCCTATTTGTTAGTAATGCGTTGCCACTTGCTACCCTATCTCATTCGATGTTTTAATGAGCCTTGACATTTAGCCAAAGAACCACGAATTGTGTTTGAAATTTATCTTGTTGAAAGAATGCAATGGTATTTGACGGTGGACGCTTTCACACTCTAGCATTTGGGGAAATGAATTTGAATTGAATCTTTAATAATTATAACGTACCTTCACTTGGTTTTTTATTAGCTGAAAACTATGATATTGAAAGGTTGATGGATGGTTTTGTTGACCCTTTTATTCTAAGAGGTGGACGAGAATTGATGAGTGTTGATGTTCTTGTCATGTATAAGAAAAAATGCAATTCCCTATTGTTGTTAAATTTTAAGATAGTGACGTATGATCAATCTTAAAATCATGTCAATTTTAAGTTATTGAAACCTGCATACGTATTATAAGTCATTTGTCTTGCTGCTTCAATCGGTGGTAATATAATGTTTTTAAATATATAAAAAATGTTAATATAATGTTATTAAAAGGAACGATAGTATAAAATTAAAAAAATTAATAGCTATGTGTAATTTGATAAAAATTCAAAATATATTGTTGTAATATATTTTTTTAATACTAAAATATTGTGTCATATCTTTTATCATGATGATACTAATTAAAATACTCAATGCAAACCAATTAAAATAGCAAGAAAATTTATATTTTTAAGATTTTTTTTTTACTGAAAATAGAGAGATATGCCAAGCAATCAAGCATTCTATAAAGTCAAAGATTAGTAGTTCATTTGTTATATGAATAATAGGATACGATGAGATAGCTTAAGACGATGGCATTAATTATATCTTATAAGGATAAGATGAAATATCAAGAGATACGAAAAATAATTTTTCTTTTTAAAAATGGTCAACTACAAAAGATACTACATCCAATAAAGACCACCATTTGACACCGTAAAGCATTTACAATTGACAAAGTAAAGTAACATATACGAACTTCTCATATATATAGACTTGTGTGTTCGAAGAGGTGTACAAATTGGGTATATAATGATATGTTATATGATAAATAGATTTTATTTTTTATTTTACTCATGAGATATATAGATTTAATTTTTGAGTTCAGAAAAAATGTGGACTTTTAATCTCGATTTTTCAAATTTTAAACCTTATTACGATATGTTATATAATAAATAGGGTTGGATATATGAATCCAAGCCTACAAATTTACAATGATATGTTATATGATAAATAGATTTAATTTTTTATTCTACTCATATGATATATAGATTTAACGTTGAAGTTCGTGGACTTTTTAATCCTGATGTTTTAGCTTTTAAACATTATCACGGTATGTTATATAATAAATAGGGTCGGGTACACGAATCCAAGCCTACAAATTTTCTAAAATCATGCAAGTTTTGAACTTGTTTTAAATTTAGTCCTCAAAACTCACAAGTTTATGAGTTTGATTCGTAGTCCATTTAAAGAAGCAAATTTATCATTTGAACTATTAGGTTGTGTTAATATTTTGATTTTTTTTTATAAATTGTGATATTTTAAACTTTTAGTATTGAAAATATTTAGTATTTTAGATTATTAGAAATAATGATATATTTTTAGTATGATATATTATAGTTTAGTTAGTTTAAAAAATATTAGAAATTTTCAATTTATAAAAACATGTGTGTGGGCCACGGATGGGTCTATTAACTTCACAGACCAGATACACACTTTTTAAATAAGTTCATTTATTTTGGTAGACTGAGAGAATTTCTCCCTGCATCCCATAACTTCTTCATACATCTCCATAAATATACAAAAAAAAAAAAAAAAAGAAAGTCTAAAGTATCCCCGGTAAAAAATTAACTCAACTCATTTACTCATTCTTCTTCTTCCAGATACTTTTTCTTCAAGTTTTGTCTCTTGCACCTCTGACTTCTTCCTCCTTCATTCTTTTCCTGGACCTCCGACAGATTCCATAACTTAAGCAAAAAGGAAGTGTTGGCCTATAAATAAATGAGAAAATCACATTAAATAAACTTTGCATCATTTTTTTATTTTCTTAAAAAATATTAAGTAATTAATAATTTTATTAATTTATTGAAATAATAGTATTTGAAAAAAATTATTAACCCTTTCCACTAGCACCAACAAGAAGTCCCACCCCAGAAGCTAGATGGGTGAGGCATAACGAATGAATGGGTGTGAATACAACGTTAGGATCGTTTTATATCACGTTTTTTACAAATATGAACAAAAGAAGAGGCATAGAAAGGAAAACAGAAGTTAAAAGTGATAGACTTATGTTGTAGGTTAAGAGGCATGATGTGGTTATATTGAGGGGAATAGTTGTTGTGGTTATATTGAGGGAAGAGGGATAACATATAGATTGAATAGAAGGATTTTGGCACTTTTATTCACAAACTGAACCCTCCTCCTCCCAAAGCCCCCTCATCCTGTCATTGCTTTCTCTTTCGCACTTTCAACACAAAAGTCTAAAATTTGCAATTACAAAGTCGTCTGGACAGACCCATATGAATTTATAAACTGAATTTATAAAAAAAATTTATAAATTTTTTATAAAAAATGTAATTAAATTTTTACTTTTTTTTTACTTATGATATTTTTTTCATTTTAAAAAATTATGAAGTGACAGAGAAATACTATACAAATGCAGGGAGAATTTTCTTCAACAGAGTAGATTGGCCTATTTACCCATCTTTATTGATAAATATGTCTTTTAAGTTTGAAGCTTATCACAATCGTGATGATAAGCCAATTTTAATTCACTTTTCCGGATATTTGATGACAAATATTGTAAATTAATTTCAGTTTGTTAATTTGTCAATTTTTAGAGAAGATATGAAGATTGTTTTATGGTCTCTTTAAAAATCTTTCTATTATTTATTTAAAATTAAAAGATATTAATTATAAGAGAAAAAAATACATAAAAATTAAAACAATGAAATCGACAAATCCTAATTTAAAATACCTATAGACTATAACAAGAAGTTAAAAGTAAATTTCTAAGAGTTTAATTAGTATACATTACCACTATAAAGATTTTTACACTGACGTTTAATCACAATCTTTCTGATAAATTTGTTGACTTTAATCATTATTACTTTAGAAGTCACATAAATGAAAAGTCATGATTAAATGTCAGTATAAAAATCTTTTACACAGACAATATATACCAATTAAACTCAATTTCTAATAACAAGCACAACAAAAATAATTCAGCTACTTATCTTATATTAGTAATTAAAATTTTTAATTTGCGATATATTAAAAGTCTTTAAGCACGACACAACCATAAAAAGAACAAAACCATGACATTTTGTCCCAATAATTTTAAAATTTGTCAATTGGTGTCTCCTCCGTCAATTGACACCATTAACTTGCTTATGTGGTGTCGGGAATTACCATTAACTTGCTTACGTGGTGCAATTAAAAAAAGGTCACATGACAATGCTAGTTTCAAACATAAATATAAAAATATAATTCATACCCCCAAATTTTATCAAATTTTACCCCAAACTAAATTTTAAAAAAATCTGTCAATTGGTGCCCCTTCATCAATTGACACCATTAACTTGTGTGGCGCAATTAAGGGGATTACCATTAACTTGCTTATGCAATTAAAAGGGGGTGATATGGCAATGCTAGTTTCAAAGTAAAAATACAAAAAAATAGACACATTTAAAGAATAAAACTTGAGATCTCTCGCACTCAAAACAAGAGTCATATCACTAGCCTATATGTACATATACATGTAGTTTTATTTTTAAGTGTCTAGTTGCATACATTTTGTTGTTGATGATGTTATTATTATTATTATTATTATTATTATTATTATTATTATTATTATTATTATTATTATTATTATTATTATTATTATTATTATTAATTGGGCACTAAAACATAATAATAATACACATGCACCTATTGTAGTTTCATAAATTTTGTAACTTTTTCATTTTTTAATAATAATAATAATAAATTTTGTAGCTTTTCAACAACAACAAAAACAAACCTTTTACACTAATATGTTGAATCTACTACTGATGATGATTATGAAACTAGACAGCAAAACATAATAATAATATTCATGCACCTAAACATAATAATAATATTCATGCACCTACTGTAATTTCATAAATTTTCTAACTTTTTAAAATTTTTTTAGCAGCAAACTTTACTTTCATTTGAAAACATATTTGGATTCAACATATTTGTTGAAAATGAAAAAGTTTTCTACGAGATGTTGAATCCACCATTGAACTGAGTCACGCTCACCAAGTTATTGTAAGAAATAGATGATGATCGAGTGATAGGATTATTATAAAACTTTTTACACTAACATTTAATTATAACTTTTAAATTATGATAAGTTTATTAACTTTATTAATTAATATTTTAAAAGTCATATAAATAAAAAAATATGATTAAATATCAATGTAATATTCTTTTACACTGTCACTATATACTAATTAAACTCATAGTATTGTTGCATATAGAACATATCGAGAAGTAACAAAAAAAAACACTAGTAATTATATCAAAGAAAAATTCAAAATAGACTTTAAATCTAATATAAAATAAAATAACAATGAATATATAAAAAATAAATGTAAATACATAAAATAAAATAAAATTTATAAATATTAATATAAGAGGTTTATTTATTTATTTTATATGAAAATAAGGGTACTTAAACATATAAAACTAGGGTGTAAAATATCAAATTTTAACTCGAGCCTAAACTTACACCGGTTTGTTTGTACCCTACAACGTGGGGACGAAAAATATTATCTAATTTTTATTTCAGTTTTATTTTAAAATTGCGTATAAAATATTAAAATAATAAAAAAATAACTTTTTGAGTTTTTAATAATCTTTTTTAAAACTATTAAGAAAGAATATTTTAAAAATAAGATTTTTTACTTAAAAAAGCCTTTTTTCAGTATAGGAAAATTTAATAATTTTAAATTTATTTATTTATTCGCTGAATTTTTTTATAAAAAAAAGATCCAGGATATCAATCAATTCACGAAGCCTTACTGTGAAAAATGGTAATTCTATTGAAGAATGAAGTGGCAAAAAGATATACATTAAATGGTTGGATGTACACTTTTTTCCATTTTCAAGATAACAGGAATACAAATGAAATCAAAAAATTAAATTCTACAAAGGAAAAAAATATATATATATATTGAACAGGAAATCTACAGTTTGTGCATCAAAGTTAGCAAATTCTAACAGCCAACGAAGGTTCCCTTGCCAATTCATTCTCTCGTAATGTTCACCAATGACTGACAGACATATCTTTGTCCTTTTTATATAAACAAATGCATCTACCTGCATAAACACAAAACATTAGCCATAAAGCATGATTTGGTAGCTTAGCAATATATTATAAAAGTAACAAATATAATAAGCAATGCATTCACTCTATGCCACAACTTCCTCTATAGGAATCTAGACTTGCCACAAGTGGTGATTCTAGGTCAATTAAAGCCACCAAAGTTGCTGGTGATTGGTGAATAATGATTAAAAACATAACAATTATTTCATAATCCATACCCAACTCCAAGTGTACATTACAGGCATTGACCAATGACCAGGAAACTTAAATCAACCACTTACTCTGGAATCCTTTGGTTGCCAACAATGGCTTTAGTTGAATTTAATCAGGTTTTAACAAAATCAACGCGGTCACGCTTCCTTTTGTTTGACTTAAAAAAGAAACACATAGCCCAACTCTTTTTCTGCTTAATAAGTGGCTGCGATTTAACATCCTTCTTCTCAACAAGTTCAGCCATGTACTGGATAACCGCCTGTGATGCACCATGGCATAAAACATCAGATTCAGATAAAAGAAGGATTTTTTTTTTTTTTATTTTACTTTCATATATTTCAGTAGTGAAAATAGAAAAATAATAAAAATTATTTTCAATGTCTCTTAGATAATAATTAAAAACAAACTGATATTTGGTAATTAAAGTAAAAAATAAAAATCTCCTGCCACTTTAGTGATAACTGATAAGCATTGACTTTCAAAATCAAGGAGTAAAGCGAAATTTTGTTAAAAAATCATACTATAATAGTATAATGACAGGCGCAAATGAATCAGAAATTAACTTTTTTAAAAAAGTGTTTTAAAAAATAATTTCATTAGGATTAATTTCTTGTTCAAAGTCTATTAAAATTTGAATTTTTTTCCAAAATAAGTCTTTTAAAAACTAAAAAACAGAAATAGTTTTTCATTCTCTTTTTTTTGTAATGTGGGTCATCTCCAATGGCGTTATATGTGGTGAGGCACAAACTCAGTAAGTATATGTTTGCTTTGTTTCTTTTTAAGCCAAAAACGGTGTTCATAAATAGAAATCAAAACAGCCTAAAACAATGGTTAAATTGAGACAGATAGTTTACCTGTGCACCCTTTTCAGCTATATGTCTTGGAGGGACTTCAAGAGGATTCTCTTCTACTTTCAAGATGCGTAACCGAGTAAGCATCCTAAAAGAATCAGGAAGGACACGAATCTGATTATTGCTGATATCCAACTCCTCAAGCATTTCAAGGTTCCCAATGGACCTTGGCAAAGATCTCATGTCAGCAAAGTTGTTCCCTATGTTCATCTTCACTAGTGAGGTAGCAAAACACAGGCTCTCAGGCACGTACTCAAGCTCATTGAAACTCACATTCAGCTCCTTCAAGTTCGTCAGTGACGACATCGTTGTAGGTAGCTGTTTAACATTGTTGTACCTCACAGACAAAATCTCAAGGCTATCAATCTTCCCCACAGCCTCAGGCAGGGCCTTGAGCCTGTTGTAATCTGCACAAAGCTCCCTAAGAGCTCCACAGCGACCAATGGAATGTGGAATTTCTTCAATGTCATTTGTCTCAACATTCAGAATCTTGAGGCCTGCAAGAGACCCTATAGCATCAGGAAGCGTTGAAAGCTGGTTGGAGCTCAAATCAAGCTCCTCAAGCCGCACCAATCTGCCCAAAGAAGCAGGTACTGATGATAACTGGTTTCCTCCAACATTTAGGTACACAAGATTTACGAGATCCCCAACACACTCTGGAAGCTCCGCGATCTTATTTGAATGCAAATCCAAACTTGTCAAGGAAGAAAGACCTCCAATTGTGGAAGGCAGAACAGCAATCCTATTCTCAGATAAATCCAATTTAATCAAACTAGATAACTTCCCTACCGAATCAGGAAGCCAATCAACTTGGTCCATCAACTTATTCTGTAACACGAGCTCGCTTATACCTTTCTTTGAAGAAACTTCAATTAAGCTAGCCAGTTTTATCAAACTCAACTTATCACCACCACCCTCTTCACCTACCAAATTAAAACCCATTTTAGAATAAACCGTCGCAGTTATCCAAAAGTACAAAACCAAAACGCAGAATCAGTGTTTAAGGATTTTCCCTTTTCATTGTTCTTGAATCAAAATTGAAATTTTAACTTAATAACTGATATTAATCATTAAAGCAAACATTTTCAATTTTGCTTGAAAAATAACAATATCAAAACCATTTAAAAAAACACAAGCTAAACTTATATCGATAAGATACCAAGTAAGATTATAAAACTTCAATTGAGATAAACAAAATAAATGAAAAACATGAAAAAGAGATACCTGAAGTGGATGTGTATTTTAGCGAGGAATCAAGTATCTGCGGTTTGGATGAGACACTGGGCCCAATTGCATACCCATCAGGGTAGAAATTGGGTTTGGTCCTATTCATATAACTATCATCTCTCGTGAACAGTATCTCCGAACTCTTCACAGGCTCTTTCTTGAAGGAAGAAACAGAAACGTTAGAAGCACGCGTTTCACGTTTAGAAACGGAATTCTTCAAGGAAACGCAATTGGAAGCTCTCTGAATCAAATCGTCGAACAGAAGGTGAACGTTTTCGAGATCGAGGAGTTTAAGCGCCTCACGCTTCTGCTCCTTGCTCTGGAAAACCACCACGTTCTTCTGCATCTCCTGAAGCACCATGAAGAGCTCCTCCGGCACGTGCGGACCCTTGTGCTGCCTCGTGCCAACAACGGCCTCGAGTTTCGCCTGGTCCTCACGCTCCACGTTCGCGATTAGAGTCCTCGCCGCTTCCACTTCCTCGATTCCCGGCCGAACCGGTAACCCCCGGTGCAGCCTCATTATCTCCTCCACCACCTCGTCCACGGATCGCGCCGGTAACAGGTCCATTCTCCGTTCGAGTTCCAACGCGGAACTCAATTTCGCAATATCGCTTCCTTGAAAGAAAAGTAGTAGTATTCCTGTGCTAATGCTAATACAATAAATAAATAAATGGATAAATAAATAAATAATAAAATGCTAATTAGCACTTCAAAGTTCAGACTTCACAGTTCACACGCCACCCACTAAGAAAATAAAAAAAGCTGATAACACAAAAAAAAGAAAAAATTAAAGTAATTTATTTAGAAGAAAGGAGTGAACCTTTTTTTCAGTTTGGATTTTCTTCGGGGAGGAATGAAGAATTTGCCTTCACTACTGACTCTGTTCGGTTGCGTGGTCTTTCTTCGCAGACATCAACGACTATTTCCATGCCTTTGTTTCTCCTGAAAATAAAATATGGCATTGGTTTTTTTTTTTGTTTTTTTTTTTTGCTGCAAATATTTTAAGGCGACAGAGGTTGTATTAAATTTTCAAAGGGGTGGGCTTTTGAAGAAACCAGTTTTGTAGGAGAAGGAGAAGGGGGGGAAATGGGGTAAGGATGAGTTGAGTGGAAAATTCAAATAAATAGCGTGAAATGGATTAGGAAAGGTACCGGTTAATGGTTATATTTTTATATACATAGTTATGAAATTCACTTCAAACCGTCTGATCTGATTAGTTGGACGACGAGGATTCGGTTATCTAACCAAACGTTTTCCATATTTTAAAAGCTAATAATAATATTGTAATTATATAAAAAACAATATATAAATATATTTTAAATTAAATTTTAATTGGTATATATTTTTATACTAAAATTCAATTCAATCAAAATTCTTTATCATTTAGGATAAATTTTTATTAACTTTACTAGTTATTATTGTAAAATTTAAATAAATAAAAAATTATGATTAAATATTAGTGTAAAAATTTTTGCTAAAATGAATTATATATATAAATAGTTTATAATATTTTTGCTGAAATGAATTAAATTTAACGATATTAATTTTAAAAATAAAAAATTAAATAAATATAAACATATTTCTAGATGTTGAAAACTTAAAGATAAAAACAATTTTTAAAAATAAAAAACATTTTCTTAAATTAAATTAAATGTCACTTAAGCTGATTGATCCAACCATAGACGACAACTATGTTTATATTACTATAAATCATAATAGACTACTGTTCATAAATAAATAAAAAAAGAAAAAAAAGAAAACTTTGACACACTCGCTTCACCTGCTACTCTTCCACTTGTAGTTGGTTCTCTTCTTTTGTTTCGTATAACTTCATATTTTTATACTATAAACATTTAATTGATATATTTTACTTTTTAGGGATTATGTATATATTTTGTAGAAATAGTCTTGCCGGAACTGAATCGGATAATAACTGTAAAATAAGAACGTTTTCTTAAGTTTATTTATAGAACTCGAATGTTGTACTGTAATACTTTTACATTAACCGATTTATGTATTCAAAGCTATAGTTTTTCTTAAAATTTATTTACACAAATAATGTTAGTATAATCAAGAGATTTATAAATAACAAGTTAACAACTCATTTTCTTTAATTAATTGAACTAGATCCGTGTGACTAATTTTTTTAACTTATTATATTTGTTTTTTTTTTCTAAGTATGAACACTAGTATTAAATTAAAATATCTTACGATATTTTCCCTTTGTCTTGTGAGCTCTATTTTGCTTCTTGCCAAATACAATAGTATAAATAAATTAAAAAAAAAGTAATTGTGTATTTTATAATGTTCTATATTTTTTATTTATTTTAATTATGATCCTATAAACGATAAAATATATTGTTTATGATTTACACTTTTAATCATCGTCCATTTTTTTACAATTATTTTGGGGGGAGGAGGCGATGATAAAATGACAAAAATAAAATAAAGTAAATTTGTTTTGAAAAATCACTAGCTAACAATAATATGAAAGAAATTTAATTTATAAATTATAACTATATATATATAAAATACATATTTTAATTTATAACTATATATTTCAGTGTTAGTTTTCTATTAATATTATAAAAAATCACAATACAATATTAGTATAAAAACTTTTACAAAATCCTTCATTGCAATTTTTATGTATGATAAGTTTGATTAGTTTATCAATAAATATTTTAAAAATTATATAGACAGTAAATTATAACTCAATGATAGGTAAACTTAATCTCTAATATTATTTATAACTATTAAGAAAACAAGAAGTACTCTATTTTGTATACTAATGTTATTTCTAATTTATTGTTCAATAAATTTAAAAACTACCCCCACAAGGAAACGTAGTTAGTGTAGAATAGTTTTATAACACAACAATTATTTACAATCAGATCTAACAGAATTATTTTCAACAGGTTGTTCTATATAAATTGTAGTGGAAAAGAAATAAAATGACCTAAATATCCTCAGAACAAGGAGATAAAAAGGATTTCGAATTTCAGTATAGTGAAAAATCGGAAAAAAAAAAAAAAAAGACACCTAGAGTGTCTTTATGATATAAGAACCAAAAGAATTTCGAATTAGCAACATAAAATGGGTACAAGAGAGTTCAGATGTCGGCATGGTCAAAAACCAAAAAATGATACAATCCAAAATAGTGTTACTCTCAATAAAGCTGAATAGAGTAAACAAAATAACTCTTAGAGAAAAACCAAATACAATGGGTAAAAATGATATACAAAATCAAACTAGTAATAATTACTGGGTAACAAACACATTTTTTGTTATAAATATTGATTGTAAGGTACATGTCACAAGTTTTTTCAAGAGAATTTATTATTTTTCACCTCTCATATCTCACTCATTTTAGTGACTTGAAAGTTGAAATCTTCTTTTATAAGTTCTTTTCTTCTTCTTTTTTAACGTACAATAACAAGACACAATAACATTTCACACATTTGTTCAGGAGAATTTATTATTTGTCACTTCTCATCTCTCACCCATTTTACTAACTTGAAAGTTGAAGTCTTCTTTTATAAGTTTTCTTCTTTTTTTTAAGATATAATAATAAGACACAGTAACATTTCAAAGATTTCGTTGTAAATTATACTTAAATACTTTTTAATAAGAACATAAAATAAATATAAAGTATAAAATAAAAAGTTGTGAAAAGAATAGAAAAAGTGTTGTGCATGAGAAACAAGTAAATAAATAATACTTTATCAATATAAAAGAGTTTTTTATATTTATTATTAATACCAATAAAAATTAATTAATAAAATCAACAAATTTATTACATATAAAAAAACAATATTATTAACAGATCATGTAAAACTTTATAGCAAAACATATACAAGTGTTGTTGTTAGAGAATGGTGATGGTGGAAGAAAAGAGAGAGAAGAGAAGGGAATAGTAAATGCAGAATGGGGGAGAGAAGGACACGTGGTGGTTCACGAGGGCAGGCAAAGGCAGCTGGCAATGGCGCTGCAACATAACATTTATCTCTCTCTCTCTTACTATCATCATCACTGCAACTCACACAATAACCGTTTCCTTGGTTTGCCTTTTGCAGCAGAGGAAAATAGAAAGGGTATCAATTCCGTCGCACTCACCATCACGTGCTGCGCAATTACCTTCGTCCCTTTCTCCGTTCAGGCCAACCCCATGCACATGTTGCCCCTCCTCCTACATCTTTTCTACACGTATACACTCCACAATTATAGCAACAACGTTAAGAGTATTTGTTTCATACAACAAATTAATTATATCAACTTTCTTTTTTGTGATAATGCCAATCTCATCATTATCTCTCTGTTTCCAAAACCATCCACAAACATTTTCGATCTGATTTTTCTCCTCCTCCTTCAACCAAATATTTCTTCAACCCCAATAAATTTTTATGAATTTAACTAATTTCTTTTTTCATTTACATAATTTTTAATTTATCAATTTATAAATAAAAAGTTATAATATCAAAATGAGTATATATAAATTAAACTCAATTTTTATTGTCAATCGGTCAAACAATATTTTTCTATTTCAATAAAAATATTCCAGCTTTTGAGCTTCGCCTGATATCGCCACCGCTCTCTAGTTCACGCCTGTCATTACCACCTCTCTTTAGTTCATTTTTTTACATAGTTCATGACTTCATAGTTAGCTTCTTAGCTTTTCCTTTTTTAGTATCTAAGTTAAAATTCAGTTAAACAATAATATTTTTTTCATATATTTCCTTTTTGAGATAATTTTATTTAAAATATGGTTAGTTACTAAATATAAAAAATTTATGAATTGAAATTAAAAACTTTAATGTGAAAAATAAACCCATCTAATAGATCTGCAACTTGATATATATATAAATAAATAAAAGTCATCTTTAATAGGAATGAGAACAACTTTTATGAGTTGTTTATGTATCAAAATAAGTGTCTAATGTAGAGCTATTGATTCAAATATGTGAGTCAATCTAACCCATCATGAATGTGGATCGGGTCAAACAAAAAATCAAGAAAAATGAGGAGAATTTGAATTAACACTTCTCATAATTTGAAGTTGCACCTACTACCATTAAAGAAACTTATATGTTCATCATTTTATCTCTCTTATTACCCTTCGACAAACTTTTGTTAAAGAGTAAAAAAATTGCAATATAAATTTTTACCATAAACAGCACTACCAAACCCAACAACAATGGTCACAAACCAAACCCTTCAGATAATTAATCTAATAATCCTACCAATTTTCATTGAAATTTGAAACCATTTCTTTTCCTTACCACTCTTCATTTTACCTACACTTTTGGTTTCTCTCACTCTCTCAATTCCTCTTTGCAATTTAATATGATTTGCTTCTTTATGCTTTCCTTGTTTGTTCTCAGTAGTTGGTGTTTTACCCTAACTAATTTGCATATCAGTCCCAACATCCACCCTATATTCCTTCATGTATGTAAATTTTTCATCTTTACCCTCCCTTTTAACTCTCTAGCGAGAGCTCACTCAAGAGTTAAAAAAATTTAAGCAAGCTCTCGCCAGAGTTAGGATATTTAAGGAGAGAGAGGGGGAATTAGGTTTAGGGGTAAAATGGAAATTTGGGGAAAAAATTTATAAAAGTGGGTGTCACTTCAAATTATGGGAGGTGTTAATTCAAATTTCCAAAAATGAGTTATGATAGCAGAAACCTAACTTGACTCACTTAAGACTCGATCCATATAGATTCAACCCGGGTGGGTCGGGTTAACCCTTATTCAACTCACTAAACATTATTATTTTTGTTAGACTTAATTTTCATGGTCATTGTATGTTGGGAGTTGCTAATGAATTGAACGTTAATTGTTAGGGTGATATGAAACTATTATATTGGGTGGAAGTTGCTAGACTTATTTCACTATTTGGAATGGTGAACACTTTTAATTATGTTTGGTCCAATTGTAAATTTGTATTTTACATAATCATTTTTTGGATTTTAAACTATTATATTACATAATCAAATAGAAAATAGTTTTTATTAATTTTAAATAAAGACTTAATTAAATAGTCAATTTTTAAATTTTAAAAAAATATCATTTTTAAAAGATAAATTTTATTTGTTGGTGCATTAGTGGGCTAACCTGTATAACCACCAATCTGTGGTGGGCCGAATCGGGCCAGCAAATTGAGTAAGAAAGTTGAAATGAGTTGGGTTAGATGTAAGGACCTATTTTAATAATATGTTAAAAATATGTGAAATTAGTAGAAAGAGAAATAATATTTTAAGTTTTGCTTTGATTAATAAATTAATTGAGGAGTAAGTGGTTGTATTAATTGTAGAAATATTGTGTGATTGAATTTAAATAATGTTTGGCAATGTGAATGGGTGAGCATAATTGTTGTTCCTTTGATCTGAGGTATTCAGATTGATTTTCGGGAAGTTTTGGAAATTTGTTTAGGTGGGGTGTCATTAGTAAACTGAAATTACTAAACACACCATCATTTCTTCTTTCTTTCCTCTTCTCCTTTCTTATTCATTCTTTCCTTTCTCCTTCCATCACTTCTCATTTCACTGTTCTCTCCTTCTATCATCGCCAATAGTCCTTCTTACATGGTCAACAATTTGTTAACAGAATCTGACGAAATCTCTTCTATTGCTCTTGATTTTGAGAGTAATTATTATATGTATGTTAGATTCTAATTCTTCAAACTTTTTCCCATTCGTCTTTGGTTCAATTGCTCTTTTTGAAAAGGAATTCTTTGTGAAAATTCCAATATCTTGGTTTCATTTGTAGTTTTGGGATTGTTAATAGGTCTTTAGTGTTTTCTATGGTCTAATTTTCATTCCTCTTCAGTTTTATCTTCTAAGAGAGAAATAGGTAAAGGGAGTTCACTTTGTGGTTTAATTTGAGAATTTATGATTAAATATAGTTTGGGAAATTAATTTTGAATAACTTTTACTTGGATCTTGAATTGAGTTGTTATACTTGGTAAATGAATGTAATAAATCATGCTTTGATTGGATTGAGTTATGTTTAAATTGTGATTGGAGGTGTTTTGAATAATTAATGTTATGTTGATTAGATACTTACTCTGAAAAAAGGTTTGATGCATGTTGAGACTAATAATGTGTTGAGTTGTTGACTTTAAGTTGTTACAAGGAGGAAACTTAGCCTGGTTGAGGTGTATTAAATTATGGATACATATAAGGTTGTTGTGATCCTAGTGCTAAGGTCAATGAGAATGAGTTAGAACCCTTAGGATATACTCAGGTAGCAATTGAGTGTCAAAAATGGGTTCGTTGATGCTAGGCAGCAATTAAGTACCAAATGAGTGTGTTAGAACTTTAGTTGATTATCAATATTGGGTCAAGCAGACACCAGACTTCAATTGGAATTCAATGAGTCTTTTTGGAAAGTGTCGTATTATGTGAATATGTTATTTTGAGAACTTGTGTTTAGAGGAAATATAAGTGTGATTGTTTGATTAATATTATGGTGAATGAAAGTTTATGATGACTTGATTGATGTCTTATATCGATAGTGATTTATGTTATTGTAAACTTACTCTTACTTGTATGTATTTTCTGTATGACTGTTATGATCATGCTTTGCACGGAAATAGATATTAGTGATGAAATTGAAAATCAGGGTCAACAAGATTAAGGATGATAGTTTGTACGTCATAGTAGATCTCTTTTTGGATTATCATAGGACATGCAAATTACGGAATGGCTTTGTAATGTAAATACTTGAATAGGATACAATGTAATGTAAGTATGTATGTTGGAACTTGTTTTATTATGGTTTGTGATAATTGTGGGTAGTTATGTAATTCTGCAGACTGTAGCAAGGGTTCTTTTTTCTGCAAAGTCTCGCTAGACGAAGGTTGTTGCCTGCCAAAAAGTTGCCCTTATTAGGCAATTCTTTGGCTTTACGCCCAACATGATATCTCGTCTAATGCAAAGTATAACGACCCTGATTCCAGTATTTGTAAAAATATGGGAGCTTTCAAAATTTGATCTTACATAAAGAACCATAATCTTCTTACAAATATTATACACCAACATATAATGTATTAAAACTTCAAGAGTAATTTATTTATGAATTCAACATATTTAGGGAAAATCCTCTAAATCCTTCAACACAATTTATTGGTCAGGTTCATCTTTTATTCATACCACGAACATATATAAAAGAAACACATGAAAGGAAACACACGAAAGGAGTGAGATTTTTATAAACCATCAATGTTAATATTAATAAACTTAACAAATAATAGATGACGCACTCCCTTGATCTCTTCAACCAAGGTTCCTTCCTCTAAGAAAATGGAGGATGGAGAGGTTGGAAATGGGAGAGGGTTGACGCCACTTTCTAGGAGAAAGATGAGTAAAAAATTTTATATTGCTTGCCACAAGGGAGAGGTCCCTTGATAAAAGTTTTAAGGGAGAGATTCATTAAGAGAGAGGATTCTCAATGACACTCAAGAATAAATTGCTCAAAAAGAGTCTTACTTCATTCAATCAAGTGTAATTTGTACAAGGGAGACTAGGTGTATTTATAGCCCAAAGAGGAAGCAAGGCACTCAAAATTAGACAATGTGGGACTTGGCTTAATTAGGATTAGGAACACTAATCCTTATTAGACCACTAAAAGTGGTGTCTAGCCTTAAGCTAGGGAGTGTCACGACCTAATCAAGGGGGTGTGGAAAGAGATCCACACTCCTTTGGGTTATCAGGCCCTTTACTCCCCTCACCTCCCTTCCTAAGCTAATTACACTTTAAACTCTAGAAACTAGCATAAATGGTCGAAATAAATGGCCTAAAAAGGAATTAAAAGATAATTAATATTTACAAGAAGAAAACTAAGGACTATGACCTAAAATATCTATCTCCATCATAAGTTGAGGTCTTGATGAGTCTTTCCGAGCCAAGTCCTCTTCAATCCTCCTAGTCATTGCCCTAGTGAGAGGGCCCTTGGTAGGTAGGATTGCATCAATAGGGGTCTAAGGTTTTGACCTATGACTCAGTCTCACGTAACTCAATATATGGACTTGAATTCACTCATCTCAATATTTGAACTCGAACTCACTTAAGTCTAAGTATGGATCCATAACCAATTTATGATGATTCACCCTAATCGTTAAAGATCTATTTGGAAGTGATTGATAGTCATATATCTTTCACTAAATTGGTACAATAATTTCTCAAGAAATCGGGTCACCTGCCCATAACAAAATTCTAGCTACCTACCAATAACAATATTCTAGCTACCTGTCAATAAGGCTACTTGCCCATTTCAATATTCTAGCTACATGCCAATGGGGCTACCAACCCATCATAAAATATAAATGGGCATTCTTTCAACTCGACAAAGATATACACTACACAATCTTGAGGATGTTGAGCAGTTATGAAAGGTTCTAAATCTATAAATATTCTAGCACAAGTGTCAACATGGTTCACTCTGAACATTTCATCTAGTGATTGTTGTAGCGACCCAATTCATTTATGAAAATGCAGAAAATTTGTTAACAATGTGTTTGGATGAGGAATTTCAAGAGGGTAATTATTTCATTTAGGAATTTCAAATGCTTTGTGAAGAAATACCTTATTTGGATGAGGAATTTTAAAAGAATTTGAAATTCTAAGCATTTTGATTAGTTAAAATTGTAGAATTCAAATTCCTTGAAAAAAGTAAGAATTTTAAATTCTTCAAACCTACTTTTTTTTACTAAAATCAATTAAGGTTATTTTTTACTTAATATCAGTTAGGAGTGAAAAAACAGGGTGGGGCAAGCGGGTAGACCCGTCAACCCACCCTCATTTTGGTAGGTCAGACTAATATTTTCAGTCCGTCAGCCCTTTTTGACCCACCTCACCTAACCCACCAATTTAGCAGGCTAAAGACAGAGTAGATTAACTCGCCAATCCACTAATATTATATATTTTTTAATTATAATATTATATAAATTAATAAAATGATTATAATAATTAAAATCTAAAATAAATTATTAAGTAGAATTTATAAAAATAGTTTTTTTGAGAAAATAAAATAAATTTTGTCATGAATTTTGTAAAAGCATAATATTGTCAAAAAAATAAAACCAATTATGCAAAGTTTACTTTTTGTGATTTTGTTTTTGTTTTTGTAAAAGCATAACTTTTTTTAGAAACTAAAAATTCATTTTTAAATGAATTTATATATTATTTTCTAAATAATTTTTTTTCAAATATTGTTTAATAAAATAAATTTTTATTTTTAATAGAAATTGAAATACTCTATCCAAACAAAAAAATGAAAATTTACAAAAAATTGAATTACCTTATCCAAACAAAACATTTAAAAAATGAAGTCATTTGAATTTAAAGGATTTCAAATTTAATGTATTTTAAATTCCTTGCATATGTAAAACTCTCTATCCAAATACAATGTAAAAGTACAATTATGGAAAATGATATGAATCCTCTCTCAGGATTCTGAAAGGGCCCTAGGAATTTAGCTTGCCGCATTAACAAAATTAATCAACGTGAAATGCAAACAATTGCAAAAAAAAAATTGTATAAAATTACTATCAAACTTTTAGACACATAATGGAAATTAAAAGTTTATGAAATTCAACGATTAAACGAGTTTTTGAATAGTGTAGGACTTTCCTGTCATAGAGTTTGCTGGGCAGAATTGAGTATGAATGGAAAAGACAGAAAATGGAATTGGAATTGATAGACTCCACACTTCCAAGGATGGAAGATATGTCTACGAGATTACACACACAAAGGGGTGAATTACCTTTGATAAATATCAAAAGATTTTGGATTGTCAAGAACCCAAAGGAGAGAAAACTCAACTAGTTTTTTATTTCCAAAATATTCTGCCTTACATATCAGTCTTGCCCAAATTTATATGCCTAATAAACTCAGCTTGTGTAGGTTTAGTGGCTTTCTAAATCCAGCTGAAGTTACAAAATAATAAAAACTGATAATGGGTAGCTTAATAACAAAGTGTAACTGCCAAAGCAAATTAAACATGTATACTAATTAGAATTGATAACCTAGGTGACTGCAACTTTAATTAGACAATTATGGTTGCCCACCATTAAGTAAGTAAACTCCAAGAAAATGAGTTTAATTTATTCCAAACTTCTCTTCCATTAAGGTCAAGCGTTGCTCTCTTCAGTCCTGAGACAATTAACAATTTTAAACTTTATTTCTTTAATGTTTGGCTCTTTTTGCAAAAGGGCTGCCAATACTTGTTGAATAGCTTCCTTAGCTCTTCTTGTCCTTGCCCTTGTCATAGGTCCTCCAAGTCCTGCAAGCTTCATGTCCTCATCACTCCCCCCCCCCCTCTTGAAGAATATTTTGGAAATAAAAAACTAGTTGAGTTTTCTCTCTTTTGGGTTCTTGACAATCCAAAATCTTTTGAGATTTATCAAAGGTAATTCACCCCTTTGTGTGTGCAATCTCATAGACATATCTTCCATCCTTGGAAGTGTGGAGTCTATCAATTCCAATTCCATTTTCTGTCTTTTCCATTCATACTTAATTCTGCCCAGCAAACTCTATGACAGGAAAGTCCTACACTATTCAAAAACTCGTTTAATCGTTGAATTTCAATAACTTTTAATTTCCATTTTGTGTCTAAAAGTTTGATAGTAATTCTATTCAGTTTATTTTTTGCAATTGTTTGCATTCCACGTTGATTAATTTTGTTAACATGGCAAGCTAAATTCCTAGGGTCCTTTCAGAATCCTAAACTGACAGTGGATTCATATCATTTGGGTTTTACCTTTTTGTGAGAGATGAATTTCTCTTTAGAACTTATCAAGGAATTTTTTCTTGTGGCGTTCTACTAGACTTATCAAGGGTAAATCACTACCCTTGTGGCGTCGTATGACTTATCTTCCATCCTTGGCAGTGGCGTCATCTATCCCTTCGTTAAACCATTTTCATCCTTTCCATTTTCTTGTTTACCCAATTCTCATTGTTTTGTTAACTTATTACCTTCCAACCTAGATGATACCAAATGATGTGAATTCCCCTTGCCACGAATTCAGAACGGACCGATTAGGACTATTTGTTAGAATAGAAAAACAAAAAGGTAAGAATTGGGGATGATGGTGGTTTTGGGGGAGACGCCACTTCTGGGAAGGAAGATAAGTCTCAAAGACGCCACAAGGGGTGAAAGGCCCTTGATAAGTCTCAAGCTTGGTTCAGCCAAGAACCTAGGAGATACACTCTCTCAAGAAAAGTTTTATCCAAAGCAAAGTCCCAAGTCCTTCAAGCACCTTACTGTCTTTGTTTGTAGCTGTGTCCTCATCATTTCCTCCCTCTTGAAGAGGATTTGTCCTCAAATCTAAGGCTTCTTCTTCTGCATTAAAAGGAGACAAATCAGATACATTAAAATTTGCACTTGTATTATACTCACCTGGCAAATCAATTTTGTAGGCATTGTCATTGATCCTCTTTAACACTTGGAAAGGACCGTCCGCCCTTGGTTGTAGTTTGGACTTCCTTTGTTTAGGGAATCTCTCTTTTCTCATGTGTACCGAAACCCAATCACCAGGTTCGAATACAATTCTCCTTCTTCCCTTATTAGCTTGCTTGGCATAGCTCTCTTGCACTCACTTTTTGCTTATTAATTCATCAACTTGCCTTTGTATTTCTTGGGTCTCTTGGGGTTTGCTTCTATATGCTGGTCGATTAGGTAATGAAGCTCCAGGAATGAGATCAATGTGATGCTCAATTCCCCTTAAAGGTGGTAATCCGTTAGGAACCTCCTTTGGAAACACATCCTTATATTCCTGCAAAAGAAATTCAACACCAACAGGGCCAAGTTTTTTAGAGTTAGCATAAACATTATTTTTGCAATACAACACGTAAAGTGGTTTTTTTGCAAGCATCACCCTCTTCACCTCACTTTTTTTTGCTAAACAACTTTTTTTTCTTTCAAGTGTTTCACTTTTGTTCCCCTTATGTGTTTCACTCTTTTTATTTCCACTCTTTTTATGTGTTTCACTCATCTCTCCTTTTTCTTGCAATTCTTTCTCTTTTATTTCTCTTTCTTTTTCCCTCAACTCCTTTTCTCTCATTTCTTTTTCTCTCAACTCTTTTTCTTTTATTTCTTTTTCTTTTTCTCTTTTCTCTCTTGTCCTATTTTTGTTTTCAACCTGATTAAATACTCAATTGCTTCTTTAGGTGAAAGTAATACAATTCTCAATTTGCATCCTTGGTGCATAAAAGAAATTTTATTTGTTTTCTCATTGTAATTCACATTTCTTTCAATTTGCCATGATTTACCGAGAAGTAAGTGGCAAGCATCCATGGGCACCACATCACACAACACAACATCTTCATATTTTCCAATGGAAAACTTCACTTCAACTTGCTTATTCACAGATATGTCACCATTTTCACCAAGACTTTGAAGTTTGTAAGGTTGTGGGTGTGGTGTAGTCTCTAAATTCAATTTGGTTACTAATCTTGAACTAGCCAGATTGGTACAATTTCCTCCATAAATAATGATTAAGTAAATCTTTCCTTCAATTGAACATCTAGTTTGAAATAAGCTTCCTTTTTGAATCTCAACCCTACCCTTAACCTTAGTAGTTGCAATCTCATTGTCCCCAAAAATTGTTCTTTTCTTGTTTGGACAATTTAAAGCAATATGACCTTTACCCAAATATTTAAAACATTTAATTGTATTAATCTTAGAAGTAGAAGAAATGCAAGGGTTAGGAACGTGTTTACCACTTGAAGACTTTGAACCTTGTTCCTTAGGTAAGGAAGATCCCTCCTTCTTGGACTTGTCCCTCCAATTTGTGTTGTTAAAATTGGAAGAACCCCTTTCTCATAGTTCCCTTCCTTTTGAGTTGTTGTTCTACCTGTACAGCTTTGTGCAACAAATCTTCTAACTCAATATATTCCTGCAATTCAACAACATCTCTGATTTCATTATTTAATCCACTCAAAAATCGAGCCATAGTGTCCTCACTATCTTCATTGACTTTAGCCCGCATCATAGTCATTTCCAGGTCTTTAAAATACTCTTCAACACTTCTATGGCCTTGAGATAATTTCTTAAGTTTAAGCTTCAAATCTCTATTGTATCTAGTTGGCACATATTTCTTCCTCATGATGGTCCTCATTTCAGCCCATGTATCTACTATTGGTTCTTCATTTCTTACCCTTTCCCTTTGATACTTGTTCCACCAAATAAGCGCATAATCAAAAAATTCAGCAGCTGCCATTTTAACTTTTTGCTCCTTTGTATAGTTGTTACAAGAGAATACATGTTCAATTTTCAGTTCCCACTCCAAATAGGCTTCTGGATCACTCCTTCCTTTGAATGGGGGAATATTTAGCTTCACTCCTTCAATCCGGTTTCGCCTAGGTTCACCATCATTATCTCTTCTTCTCCTATTCTCCTCATTATTTCCACGATTCTCAAGTACCTCAATCCTCCCATATAACTCTTCTGTATGTTCTCTCAACATTCTTTGTACTTGGTTTGTAATTGCTTCAATCATGAGTCTATTACCTCCTCCATTAGGAGGGGTTTCTTCACCTCCTGTACCTGCCATTTAATCAGAAAAAATAAAATTGAAGTAATAGGCCTTCATCACTCTTCTCACGTGTTTACACTCAAGAATGCACACTCGTGTTTAGTGCTCTCTTTTCTGGCTTTTTCTCTAATGTGCACACAACCTTTTACCTCTCTTGTACTCTCCTTGGATTCTTAACAAAATCAAATAAGGCTATTTTTCTTCTTTTTTTATTTTTTTTTTCAAGAACAGTCCACACAATGTAGCAAAAATTTGGTACGTATCAGGTGCAGTTTGAAAAACAGTTGAACAACAAAATTTACCAACAAAAGGCTCTAATTTACCCTAATGTATCATATCAGACTTCAAACGCCACTATCTCACAAAATAGCGAATGCAAAAGGCCAAACAAAAACAAAACTCTAATGCAATTTAATGCCCTAAACAGTTGTAGAAACAATCCTTCACAAAAACAGCCAATATATCACCTTACAATTAGTTAAGTTTTTGTCCTAAATAGATGAATCATTCAGCCACAACCTTTTCTTTTGTTTTTTTTTCTTCTCTTTTTTTTATCTTTTATTTCTTTTGTGTTTTTTTTATAGGCTTAACTTTTGCAATGACTTCGGCAGGGTGATTATCAATATCAGATGATGTTATTGACACTAAGAACAAAAGGAAGGATGTTACCAATTTCTCCAAGCCAGCCAATGTCATGCCACTGTATCTCACGTTGCATAACTCTGAAGTGAACGATTCGACATCCAGGTGAAAGTTCACGCTCTGAGGAGCAATTTCCACTCATGAATCGCCAAAATTAACTCTGTAAAACATGAGTTATGAGTGAAAGGAAATTGCGTCTCAGACAGCTAAGAACTGCGCCCTAGAACCTTGAAGCAGTGTCCAAAACCTAGTCCTAACAACCAGCTCTGATACCAAATGATGTGAATTCCCCTTGCCACGAATTCAGAACGTACGGATTAGGACTATTTGTTAGAATGGAAAAACAAAAAGGTAAGAATTGGGGATGATGGTGGTTTTGGGGGAGACGTCACTTCCGGGAAGGAAGATAAGTCTCAAAGACGCCACAAGGGGTGGAAGGCCCTTGATAAGTCTCAAGCTTGGTTCAGCCAAGAACCTAGGAGATACACTCTCTCAAGAAAAGTTTTATCCAAAGCAAAGTCCTAAGTCCTTCAAGCACCTTATTGTCTTTGTTTGTAGCTGTGTCCTCATCATCCAAAACACAAAGATCCATAATCTTCTTTGAAAACAAGTATGGATAAAAAAGCATTCATTATAAAAACTTTGCTTTTACAATATGGTCCAAGATACATCATATAATAACTACTATCACTACCCCAGTTAAACCTAATTGAGAGCAGTGAACCTTTGAATAAATAAGTTGACAAAAGTAACTTAATACAAATACATCACCCATAGCTAAAAACATTAAGCATAAATGAAATGTTCAGAGTTTCCTATCACAACTGTCTAATCTGGCTCATCTTTTATTCATCTCTCGAACATATATGAAAAGAAACACAAAAAACACAAAGGAGTGAGATAATTATAAACCATAAATGTTAATCTTAATAAATTAATCAAACAATGGGGCCTAAGATTCATCCTAGGACCCAGTTGACCTGCCATGTAAAGCTTTAATAGCTGATTATGCATTAACTATAAATGGCATCATGGACGGAATGACCTCGTGCATGCATTTTTAAACATCAGGGACCTAGATGCCTAAAAAAAATCTTTCAAAGACCCAATTATAAGCGCCCTAAACATTCAGGGACCTAAATGCCTGAAAAAATCTTTTAAGTACCTAGTTGAAAATGTCCCAAACTTTTCAAGGATCCAGTTGCATGGGTTTTGCCATGTCATTATTGCCACATGCTCATGTGGAGGTGATTTGGAGGGTCAACTAAAGTGTAGGGACTTGTCGGCGTGACATTTGAAGGCTAACTGTGCTAACCCTTGATGGCATTATAGACGGAAGGACTACGATGCATACATTTTCAAACATTAGGGACCCAGATGCACAAAAAAAATCTTTCATGGATCCAATTGATAATGCCTCAAACATTCAAGGACCCGTTTGGTACTTCACTCTAACCTTATCACATAACTTAATCTCACTCATCTCAAAACTATACTCAATCTCATTGAATTGTATGTATTCATGACTAATCCAAGATGATTCACCTCAATCACCATGGATCTCGTTTGGGAAGTGATTGATAGCTATACATTCTTTTCTAACTACAAAAATATATTTTTCCAAGAGAACAACCCAAGTAGCCTTAGCCCCCGACCAAATATAATATTCTGGTCCCCAACCAGATATAACATCCTAACCCCGGGTCAATATCAATGTGCTAGTCCCCAACCAGACACATCATCCTAGCCCCCTGACTAATCTCAATACATTGGTCCTCGACCATGTGTAACATCTAGGCTCCCAATCAGTCTCAATATACTGTTAGGAATGATAATCATACTCGTCCCCGTGGGTACTGTCCCATCCCCGCCTCGATTTTGACAGGGAAAACCTGCATTGTTGGTCACCGCCCCAACCCAACTTCTATGTTTTACATATAATTATATGCTAAACAAAATCTCACATGTCTATGTACAAATCTACACCCCTATGGATCATTAAAACTAAAATATAATTAATAACTTAACATATAATTTATTTAATAATTAATAAATTAACATATATTTATTCAATAAATTATAAGTAAATTTAAATATAAATTATAACAAATAATATAACGGGGTATCGTGGGGATACCCGAACCCGAAAATATCTGATGAAGATTAAAATTTCATACTCGCCTTCGTTATACCCGCCCTTACCTCGCACTTTTCAAGGAATGGGGATGGGAGGGCAAACCCTCCCTTACCTCACCCCGTTGTCATCCCTAATACTAGTCCTCAACTAGTCACTGGTCTTCAACCAGTCATTGGTCCCCGACTAGTCACTGGTCCTTGACCAATTACTAATAGGCATTCTTTTAGTTGGAAAAGGATATACTGTAACAATCTCACTTTACCTCGTAAAGCATCAACTATAACTTCCCAAAACATGTCACTCATGCTCCCACATGATACTTGCACCAAGGAACCTAAGATCTTTGCTAAGTTCACCTCATAAACCTTTCACACATTCCTAATGAACATTAACTCAACATTCACATATCAATTATCATCACATTATTCATAAATTATAATTCACAAGATATTTATATTATCAGGCTTCATGTCATCATCAAATAGAGATTCATAATATGTAATTTAACTTCTTCAAAAATTTCATGTTAGTATTCATCATAAGCATGGTACATTATTACTAAAAGACATCCTTTCTAATATGGAAGATCGGATTAAATCATAGCCACAAAGCCTACTCAACTTGCCTTCCTATTATTTTCAAATACATTATATTTACTTACTCATTTTTTCATAAACATTCTTTCAAAATACACTTTTACATTTAACTCATTATCTCCTTGAAAACATATGGAGATTTTAAGGTAATCTCTTTCAAGAATAGTTTCATAAAAGATTTCACAAATCATAACTTTTACAAACTTGATTCATAAAACAATTATAATGGAAAACCATTGTTTAATATTAACAATCCTCTTGCTATAATCAAAAGTAATCTTTAGAAATAGTCAACAAGGAATAACACAACATATATCCTCTTGCTATAATCAAAAGTAATCTTTAGAAATAGTAAACAAGGAATAACACAACATATATATCCTCTTGCTATAATCAAAAGTAATCTTTAGAAATAGTAAACAAGGAATAACACAACATATATATATATATATATATATATATATATATATATATATATATATATATATATAAAAGAATCATAAACAATAACTGAGATCATAAATAGAGGACCAAAAATAGTATTTAGAGAATAGCAATATAGAACCAAAAAGAATATTAGGAGTAAATAAACAAAGGACTAAAAAGTTATCTGGAACAGGTGACCAGAAGATTATCTGAAAAGAATAATCAATGGATCAGAGTAAGTTTTGGAAGATTAATCAGTGTACCAAAAAAAAAACAGTGGCACTTTAGGCTCACAGGTATAAGAACCATATTTTTTGTTTGAGGCTAAAGTCCATGGACCGTATAGTGTAGACCCCTATTCTAATTTAGTAACTTTCATGCTTGTCTAACTCATAATATCTTGATTTCATCATAATTACCTTTATTACAAGAATTACTAGTCTTCTTACCATTAGCCATTACTGGTGGCCTTCCAGTGGTGATCGTCTTGGCATAGTGGTTCTAGCGTCCTTTCCTTCCATATCTTTAGGTTGGTTAATTTTATCCATGACACGATTGACTTCCTTATGGTCAAAGAAATCACATTTAAAACAAATTTGGTGTAAACCTTCATATTGAATTTGGAGTAGATATCCCCTGTGTAATAACTGTAGGTTGTAATAGCTCGTTCAGATCAAGTTCCACACAGATTCTCACATACTTGCCCCTTTATTGGATTGTCGTGATACTATCAACTTTTAACATAGTACCCAATGTGCCTCAAAGTCTACCAAAAAATTGATCATTTTACAATTCAATTGGTAGGTTTGGGATCTGGATCCAAACAATAACCCTTTTGGACATCACTGCATTTTCCATGAAAAAAGGTCATCATCATTGAACCAAAATGTAATGATCATCCACCATCCATGGTCCCTAATATAGTTTTCTTGGGCAGGGAAAAGGATTTGATAATAATTTTGTGGCATATCAATAATCTTGATGGAACCTTTCTTAGCCCAATCATGCTTGATTTTAGCTTCCAATGCACAGGAATCCACCTTCTCCCTTAGCACCGTTATCATAAATGACCCCTTCCAAGACTTATAACTCTCATGAAACTCTTCTTTAGATATATTAATCTCCTTAAATTGTGTGGTATCTACCTCTGTTAAAAGGGGGAGTGGAATCTCCCTCTCTAGTACACCAAAACACCTTCCATCAAATTTAAAAAATACCACTGGACCATACATATTTAGCAATTTGGCTTTATAGGAACCTTCTTGCATCCTTGTAGATTCACTCCCAACATCAATATCCTCCTCCTTCTCAAACATTGTTATCCGTTTCACTTTACGATGACTCCGTCTGAGAAAATCCTCCTCCTCTATGTTTTCTCTCAAAATCCTAGAAGAGCTCATCCTTTTTCTCTTCAATAAAAAAAATATTTTGTAATCTATATGCGAATATGAATTAATTTGAATTTATAAATATTCTTAAATAATAATTTTTAATTTGTACAAAAGGGTAATAGAAAAATAAAATAAAAAATAGTAAAAGGAAAAATAAAATATTAAAAATAGAATTAAAAGGACCTAAATATCTCTGATTTTAACACTTGTTGATTGTAGCATACATATAATTTTCATGGCTTTAAAATTATATATAATAATAATAAAATAATTTTAATCGTGCATAAAATATAAAAAATAGAATAAACTTAATTTTATATGTTTTCTTAAACTAATTTAAAATTATTTGTAATATAATAAATATATTTTATAAATAATTTTGAATTTAAAAATATTCTTAAGTAATACTTTTTAATGTCGAAGAAAATACAAAACAAAAAAGAATATTTATGTAATATGTGAAAATAAAAATTAATTTTAATTTATAAATATTACAAAATAATAATTTTAATTTTGAAAAAAGTGTAATAGAAAAAAAATTAAACATAAAACAAGAATTGTAAAGGGAAAAAATAAAGATAGTAAAAAGAGGATTAAAAAGACAAAAATATCTCTGATTTTAAAACTTGTTATTTGATTGCAATGGGCATATATGTCATTTCAATGGCTCAAAAATAATTTATATAGTTATTAGATTATGTTTGTAATATATTAAAGTTGTTAATAATTAATTTAGGATTAAAATATCATTAAATAACAACTTTTAATGTTAGGCAAAACTATACAAAAAAAATATTATCGAATATATTAAAATATAAATTAAATTTGAATTTATAAATTCTTGAATAATTTGAAAAAAAATGATAAAAAATAAAATAATAACTAAAAAAGATTATAAAAATAAAACACAAAAGTAAAAGGAAAAATAAAATAGAAAAAAAATTAGAAAAACCAAAACATCTCTAATTTTAACATTTGTCTTGTGGTTGTAATGGGCCTATACGTCTTTTCAACGGTCCAAAATTTTATATATAGATATTATTAGATTTGATTAAAAATAATAATTTTTTGGTTTTTTAAAAAGCAAATTACATCTGTTTTTTTAAAATGTTTTTTTACAAAAAAAAAAACACAAATTAGAAAAAAACATTTTTAAATTTAGATAGTGAGTATAATGTTTTTTTTATAGAATAAGAAAAGTAAGAAGCAATAAAAAGATACCTAACAGAATATAACACTATGTTTGATTGATTTGATATTTGACCATTTAAATTAAAAGTTATTTTTTATATAAGGTTTAATTACAATTGTAATATTTTGTTTCTAAGATAAAAGATCATGATATTTTGTTTCATTAATTTTAAAATTTGTGAATTGATGTCCCTTCCGAAACTTAATATTGTTAGGTGTGAAGAATTTTGACCGTCACGTTTTGGCTTTAGAATGATGACGTGATATTTAATTAATGTTAAAAGTTTTTTACTGTTAGAGTGATGTTTAATTTTAAAAATATATATAACAACAATGAGGTCATTGCAAGACTCAGGAGCTCACATAACCAAGCCAAACATCTTACCACTAAACTAAACACACATTTTATTTTTATTGTTGTATATTTATGTTTTGTGTGTTTTTGAAACTAACATTAATTACAATTTAATTAAATTTAAATTGCAAAATAAAAATAAAATGGGTCTTTGGTATAATGGTAAAATGCTTGACTAGGGTGTGTGAGATATTGAGTTTGATTCTTGCACTCTCCCCACTATTAATTGAAGTTTAATGTTTTAACCTTAACCAAAACATGTCAGTCAAACCTTTATACTCAATGGTTAACGTTGTTAAGTGAAGGGATATCAATCGACTTATTTTAAAATTAATAAAACAAAATATTATTATTTTTACTTTAGGAACAAAATGTCACGATTTAATAAAACTTACAATAAGAATTGTAATTAAAACTTTCTCTTCACATGTAAAATTAGGATTAAGTCTAAAGTTTTTGCTTTTTTTGGTTTAACTTGAAATTTTCAAATATAAATTACATTAAATCTACTCCCAACTATACTTAAATTTTAAAAAATCAGTTCTAATAAATTTTAATTTGTTAACTGTAATTCTAGTTCAAGAAGAAACCATTCAAACAAAATCATAACAGAAGCCCAAAAACAACAGAATCATGAGATAATGAGATTGTATGTTACTTCCCAGTTGAGTCATATCATCCGCCACAACATTTGCAATTTGGTGCACAAAAGACAAAACTAAGTAACTGATTCATACTTTTATAATTCTTTTGCAACAATTCATTACTAACATAAAATACCATGTAAAACTAACAAGTAAATTCCTGATAAAAATATATAATTTAAAAGTTAGTTGCTAAAGATAATAATTATAAAAAAAATTCTTTTTTAAATAAAAAAAAAAAGAGTTTAATCAATATACATCGTCAATAAAAAAAGTTTACACTTGATAGGAATTGAAAATTGTGAGAGACAGTTTTCAACAACTCATACATCTTATTTAACCAACTAAACTTGATTGCCTGACAATATAATGTGTCATAAGAATATAAGATAATGTGTATAATTTAAAATATTTTTTTAAAAGATAATAATTAATAAATTAAATTAAAATAATAACAAAAAACTGATAAATATTTGTAATATTTTATTTGATTATAATCAATATTATGTTATTCACTAATTTTATAAATGATATTGTAAAATATAGCAATTATTATTTAATGTGTTAATTTAAGTAATTTCATACGGAAATAAAGAAAAATAATTTTGAATTAAAGAGGACAGTTTTATTAAAATTATTGATTGTGTGGAGAAAATAAAATAAAAATTAATTAGTATACACTATAAGTGGAAAAACTTTTATATCGATTTTCAGTTATATTTTTTTATTTATGTAATTTTTAAAATATTATAATTATAATGCTTACAGATAATGTAAAAAATGCAATTGTGCAATTATACAAAAATCCTTACAAAGTTTCCGATTTCAGATAGTTGGGGAGTTTCCAAAAATCATATTTTAACTTCAGACTATTGTACCTTTGCCACATTCTAGCCTACCAATTCTGCAAGGAAAGTAAATTTTAAATAATATGCCTTTCGCTTACATTATTTTTATCAAGTGAAAATTAAAAAAATATTTAAATTCTGGCAAAAAAAATAAAAAAATAAAAATCCAACATATGTTCTTTAACATGTACGAAATATCCAATTACTCAATTACTATTTCCAGTAGTGTAACGTTTTATCTAATAATTTTACACATAAGTTAAAAATTATATTATATATTAAAATAATAAAAATTAAAGTTATTATTTAAATATTTTTAAAAAAATAATTAAAATTTTAAAATGTGATATAAATTTCTTATAATTTAAATATAAGTAACAATAATATAATGTCATTAAAATGATTATATTTAAAATTTATAAAAATTCAAATTTAAGATATATATAATTTTAATAAAACACTAATGGAGTTATTTGAGCATAATTTATATACATTCTATTAGTATCATATTTGTCATCTATTGTATATCGAATATTTGATAATTTGATGAATTTACAACTTATCTTGCATGATGCTATCATATCTTGTTTTCTTCTTTTATCACACATCCTTTTGATCGAATGATTTCTTAATATTAACTAAATGGTTTAAACTTTAAAAAGTTATAATCAATTATTAAAAATTCTATTTTTTTGTTGAAGTATCGAAAATTCTGTTTGAATATATTTTATCTTTTTTAATAAAAATTTAAACTTAAATATATTTCTCATAGCACCTCTCATTTCCTATTTGCATTGCCTTAATGTTTATAATTTCAAGCAAAACTCCAAAAGATCTTTACCCTCTTTTACTCCAAGTTTTTTTATAAAAACATTACTTAGCTTTACATGCACCTTTACGCGCCTCTTTGAAAGCATATGTTGACTTCTCCATTTCGTACCTTCACCCTCTTCAAAAATATATCTTTTTTCATATCTATTTTAGGAACCTCCTCCTCTACCATGTCAAGTCCATCCTGGATCACTTAATCTGGAATAATTTATATAAATTTAAAACAATTATATGTGTTTTTTTTGTCTTACAGGTGAGGATACATGGTAAAGGAAATTCTTTAAAATAGAGGTAAAAAAATATATGTTTAAATATGGTGATGTGAAAAATAGAGAAGTCAATGTACATTTTAAAAGAGGTGGATAGATGTACGTGTGCAATAAAAAACTTATGGTGAATGTGTTTTGAAGCTTTGTACAAAATTGTAAACATTAAGTAGGTGTGAATAGCAAATGAGAGGTGATAAAAGAAATATCCAATCGTGAACAGTGGGCTCCTTGGTAGAATAGGCCCAACCCATAAATAATTGAAGAAAAAAAAAGAAGAAGCCAAGAAGCATGCGTATATAAGCCCTTAGTTTCCCTTTTGCCCAAGACCCTCGTTGCTGTTCCCTCTTCATAGCCGCAATTGCTCTTCCTTCGCGAAGAAGAGGCAACAGCAGCCGAAACCGTTTTCCACGCGCTTCTTTCCTTTTCGCGACGCTGCGCCATATTTAGTATCGCATCGCTGCTTCCAACCTCCTTTTTCTCTCCCACGCGCTTTTCGTAAGCGTTATCCGCTTAATTCATGTTTGTATTCGCGTTTTGCGCTTATTAATTAGCTTCTTCTAAACGCCGTTTGCGATTTTTCTTTTTGTTTCTGTTGCGCTTGCTAGGGTTTAAGAGAGTATGGGAAGGGTTCAAGTGAGTAACAAGGAAGAATTTCCCGAGATGGAAAACAGTGATTTCAGTGATACGCAGTTAATTAGACACTTCAGAGGCGTTCTTGTTGCAGTCACAACGGTAATCTCTGTTCTAGGAAGTAGAATCTGCCTCCAGTTTTGTTCAATTTTCGATTGCATTGTTCATCTTTCAGTCGTGAAAGGAAATTGAATTTTGATTGTTGTGGCTCAGGGTGATAGAGAGAATTACGATGAGCTCGTTGGTTATTTGCATCCGTCGAAGAAGAAACTTAATCCGGATGAGGTTGCTCTACTTGTGGTAGGTTTTTAATTTAAAGCTTACAGTGAAGTGAATTGTTGCATTGTTTTCTTTGGCTTAAATATGAGCCATTGTGCTGATCACGTGTTATATAATGTTGTATCTTATGGTTACAGACAACTTTAAAGGCGCTTTCTGGCACAGTGGCATATATAGATCCGGTTCATCATGAATCCCTTCTCTTTGCTGTAAGAACTTTTATAGCGTGTTTTGAATTTCAAATTTATTCCTCTCCATGGAGAGAGGTGGTTTATGGATATGATTGAGTTTGATGTAATTTTTGTCCAGGTTTCTAGAATTAGCATGTGGAATTTTGGAACTGATGTTATGGATGCACTGCTGGAACTCATCATATCATTGGTACATGATCTTTTTGCATCGCCCTTGGATTTTTAATTATAGCGCCTAGTGTTGATTTTGCTGCCACTGTTTTTCTGCAGGCTGCTTCCAATGGAAAATACATCGATTGGTGTTTGGAGATGCTTGTGAAACATTTTGTGCCACCTTTTTACCTCGCAGATTCTCTGAAACAGGAGAATGGAATTGACAAGAAAAATAAAGTTCTGTCTCGGGTGCATTCAGCTTTGAAAGAGATAGCTGATTTGGTACCTCTTGCACCGTTGCGGCTGTCTCCAATAGTTGTCCAGAAAATGCCGAGTCTCTTCAGTAATGAATCTGTGAGTTCATGCAATTTTCTCTAGATTATATTATAGTAATAAATGAATTTGTTATCTATTATGTGATGCTGTATCAATTAGATTGATGCCAATTGTCATTATATATTTTTGACTGAAGTTTGGTTTCAACATGGTAGTTAAAACAATATTTTGTTGATGTGGATGGAGCTGCTATTCAGTTTTTTACTTTCTTTAGTGCTAACTTATTTATCAAACAGAAATTATTTTTTGACTATGTTTTTAATCAAAGTTTATTTTTTTGGTGCTTATAGGAAATTGTCATGTATGTTGAGAATATGTTAAGGCTTGCGTGTGGTGCAATTGGAGAAATTGTTGGTTCTACGATGCTGCCTGCTGTTGTGGATAGGATGCTAGAATTGGATGTAAGTTAATTAATCCTCCCTTGAATTTTTATCAATGAAAAGTTGGGTCCTATGGCCATTAATATATTTCTGTTAAACTGGTTGTAGGTGGAAATTGGATGGGATGGAATCTTGCTCGAAGATGTGAAAGGCATATTTGAAATGGAGTTAGAAGAAATTACTGAATTTGCAGATGAGGACGAGAATTTTGATATGGTATGCTTCTTATTTGTTTGAATTAGTGTTGTGATATGATTGAAAGATGGAATTATACTTTCAAAATTAAAATGACGTTCCATTGGATTGGAGATAAAAGTTATTTAAGTCCATCTAAGCATAGTTTACTTGGTCAACTAAAACAATAAAGCCAATTTAACTAGTATTTCTTGAAGAGAAAAGTTCCTGCCCTTGGTTTTGTATTGCTTGCCTGATTAATACATTTTATGTTTGTGCTGTGAAGTCTAGAACCATTCCGAATTGGCTGGTTCATCTGGTTCAATTACGAACCAGTCACAGAGCAGTTTGATGACACTAGCATGACAAAGAACTGGTGTAAAACCAGTTTCCTTGGAAAAAAACAATTGAAAACTCAATATTATGATGCTTGGTACTTGACAAGTATTATGACAGTTGGTAACTACTAGTTATATTTTTTATACCAATTTTATTTATTTAGTTTGTAATAGTAGTTGTTCATGGATATTATGTCTTGCTGAACTTAAATGTTATGACATTTGATTTAGTTTCATGGTCAGTTTTGAATATTATATTTTATATGATTTATAACATTTAAAATGAAGTTTGATTGTTAATATTATATTATAATATTATTATAATATTATAATATATAATAATGAATATTATATTATTCTTTGTTTAATATTATTTTACATATAACAATATTATTTAATTATTACTGGTTCAACCTCAGTTCAATTACAGTTAGCCCATTAATTTGACCATTGTAAAAATCCATGAGAAATGCTAAAGCAAATTTCAAGTGAGGTTGTTATAATGAATGGCCTCATAATTTTCAAGTCTTCATGTCCATTTGAGGAAGAGTTCCAAGCAAATTTCACAAGATCCCGAGAGTGTGGTATGTTGTGAGTATCGGGCCCGGTCAAAACACTGGTGCACAATTTGCAATTACAATTTTAACTTGTGTAGTTGTAGAATTTAGGCCTTGCAAATCTGTTATTTTTTCCAAGGGAAGTGGTAAAGGAGCCAAGAGTCGAAGAGATGGTAAGTCATGTATTGTTTTGTGTTTGCCTCTGGTCAACTTTGCTATGTAAATTGTAACAAATTATCAGCCCTTCACTTTCCTTTTTATTGTTAAGCTTTATTGATATACAAAGTTGCACGGAAAGGGGACATTAAGGCAGTGTTGTAAAAAATGCGAGTATGTTCTCATACTTGAGCATCTTACGTGTTTTGATGTGGCTCTCGTGCATAATCGTGGTTGAGCACAGAGCGGAAGCGGAATGCAACGAAGATCGCATTTTTTGTCTGAATTGCAAGAACGATGGCATCACAAGTTAAGACAATGAAGTTAGGTTTGAAATGCAAATTCAATTTTGTGAGGCCCTTCTTGTGAGCAAATAAACCTTCAAAGCATCTTTGCAATGGTCGTCGATGCCATTGCTTTTGACGCTGGTCATCCTTGTCGATTTTGGCACTAGTTGACGCAGTAGTCTCTGTCGATTTTGGCACCAACCATCCCTGTCGCTTCTGCACCAACCATCCCACTCATTTCTAGTGATGGTCATCCCTCTCATTTCCGGTGCTGACCATCTCTCTCGCTTTCGGCACCGACCACAACTTCTATTAAAGTTCTTGTTTTCTCATTTTCCTCATTGTCTCTTTTTGCTAAGAGCCTAAAACAGTCAGTGTCTTATTGTGTTTTTTTCCTTTTTAATCCTTATTTTTTTTGTTCGGCGTCTTTTTATTTAGTAACTTTAAATCTTTTTTTGAATGACTTTTTGTCAAGGTAGTATTAGGTGATATGAACTTTTCTTTAAGTTAGGTTGTAACTTGACTTTTGAGAACCTATTTTAAAATTTGTCTTATGCAATGTATCTTAATATTTGTTTTATTATGAGTTATCTCATTTGTTTTATTTGTTTATATTATTTTTCTTTATCTTTATATATGTAAATATAATTTTAATATATGTACATAACTCTTACGAGTCATGTTTACGATCTTTGAGTTACGATTTTTTACATCCTTCCGTACCTCTTACGAGTTACGAGTTTCACAATATTGCATTAAGGTGCCTGTTAATTTGGCATTGCAATGCACCTATCACGTTACATATGCATTGGTTTATCTGTCATCTGATTATACCATTATTTTCTCCTTTGCATCTAGCAACATTCACTTAGCAAGAGAGGAACATGAATTAGAAGGATAAGATGTCAGATCCAAGTTTAGTTGGAACATAAGTCTTTGTCAAACTTATAATGGTGCATTGGAAGTGTAATTTTGTCTGAGCATATGTTTTCAAGGCTGTGGAAGTAGCCATTTGCCCTAACAAAAATACAAAGGGCCTTATTGTGGTATTTGCCTATTTCAGGCTAGCTTGCTAAGCTGAGTTGTGCTGAGGCCTGGCTAAATCAGGCCCATGGTTGAGCCACTTTATGAAGTGGAAAAACTTCATACATTGAGTTCAGGTACTGAATTCTTCATATGTCATATGCTTAAGCAGAAAGTGAGAATGTGTTTTTGCAGTGTTAAGTACTTTGCAAACGTTCTACATATGTCCATCTAATGGCAATTCCATGCATTTATGTTGTTAAAATGGATGACTTAAACTTGTTTTAATACACATGATGTTGTACTGGTCATAAAAATTAAAGGACTGTAACTTTAAAGCAAATAGAAGTGATAAGCAAAGACAGAAGAATGGACATCCATAACAGCAGTTGTGGTTTTCTAAGTTGAATCCAACTCCCAAAATTATACCAAAACAGAAAGGTGCCAGGTTAACTTTGAAACTGGTAGAAACAGAAAATGAAGATGACAGAAATTATTAAGTAGATGCATAATATAAACTATATAGAATAGAAGAAAGCTGATTAAAAAACAAAGCATGTGGTTGTACTGTTGCTCCAAGTCCAATGGAAAAACTCTGTACAAAATGACTGTTGAAAGGGTCCTTTGCTGTTGCCAGTTTACTCTACACGGCCTCTGTTTTGCCACCACCAGATTGCCACTCTTTTTTTTACGTATGGTTGGTGATAGGTTGCATCTGATTGGTCAGTCAGGTCTTAGGGTTTCAGGGTGTTCTTTTCTTGGTTGTTTTGATTTTTCAGGTTCCCAAAACATAGTGTGTGTGTATATATATATATATATATATATATATATATCAGCTATAAAGTATTAAAAAATATAAAAACTAATTAAAGCAATGAAATGAGATTCTCTATAACTTCAAGTTAACTTATGTGAAAGCTAATTTGTAAAAGGCCCCATATCTTTAATAGAAGTGCTTTTGAAGTGCTTTTACATATTAGGGTTTAGGGTTTTGCTATTAGCAATGTTATTTATTATAATGCAAGTTATTTAAGAATAATGATTGTAGAAGATTAATATTGAGTTTCCCACTTATATTTCCCATGATCAATATGTTATCTAATCATTTTTTTGTCTTTTTACAGCCTCCATCAGAGTTGTTAAATAGGAAAAATTTGCAAGGCAATGTGGTTGTTGAGAAATTAGATAGCCTAATGGTCCTGACATTTTTGCACCTGGAATCCTGTGAAAGCAGTGGTCGCGTGGCTCTGGTATGTCTATAAAATTACTCATAGTTGTACACATAAGGCACCCAACATATTTAAACAGTTTATTAGCATAACTCCATAATATTGTTAATTGTTATATTTGGTTAGGTATTCGATATTCTGCTGACCTCATTTCAGAGAACTGTATTGAACGCTTACAAGTCAAAATTTACCCAGGTACTGTTGTTTCCTTAACCATTACTCTTTCTACACTTATGTTTCTTGCTATTGCTATTTTTGTGAAATTTATTGTCATTTTTGTTATTTTGTTGTAGTTTGTGATGTTTTATGCATGTGCCCTGGACCCTGAAGGATGTGGTGTGAAATTTGCTACAGCTCTTGCAAATATGTTTGTTTGTGATGTTAATCCCCCTATTACTAGGTAATCTTTTACTTGTATTAAAAAATTAAAATTCACCAGATGTTATATGACTTGATGTGGCTACTGTATCAAAATGGTGTCCTTAGTTAACTGAAACTTAATTATGTTGTTGAATGAGTTCTGCTACTCTATTTCTTGAAATGCTACTTGCTGATAAAAAATATATAGTCTGGACTGCAAGGAAAGCTACCTTTCAGTGCATAAAATCATGTAATATCAAATGTAACTATTTTACAATCATGTTTAATTGTAACATGATGGCATTTGTAAATGCCTATGTTCATTTCAGGATGAGTGCTGTTGGTTATCTTGCGAGTTATATGTCTCGTGCAAAGTTCCTTTCAGCTGCATTGGTCACTAGCCTCTTGCAAAGGTTTGGAAACATTTTGAACATCCACTATTCATTTATGACCTATTTTGTAACTAAATAAGCAAAATTTTATAAATTGATTTTATGAACTATTGTTGAGATTTCAGCTTGGTTGATTGGTGCCATACATATTGCAAGTCACATGATTTTGATATGAACCCACGGGCACATCAAGTTTTTTATTCTGGGTGCCAGGTGAGTCTAGCCCCATTTGATCTTTTCAGCTTTTTTGTGCTGCGTAGAGTTGGGTTATTTATATAAACTGAAAAAGATGTCCTTTTTTTTCCTTTTTAAGAATTCTATTTTTTTTTGTGAGAGCAGGCCATCATGTACACTCTCTGTTTTCGCATGAGATCTTTGATGGATGTTCCTAGGCTGAAACTGCAGCTACTTAATATGTCCATGGAGGCAATCTGGAAACATAAATTATGTCCCTTGAAGGTAAGGCAATTTGGTAACCGACATGGTTTTTATATAAACATGTTTAATTGTAGAGTTTGTGTATAAAATGACTGGGAGACCTACATTCATGTCCTGACATTTACGGCAGTGAAGACTGCACCTCATTTGAACTTTTCTATTATAACATTGTGCTGCTTTGTCTAAAATAAACTTTTCTACCAGGTGTGTTTGCCAACTGTAGTAGTGGAATTTCTTAGACAGGCAAAGGCTGCTCAACTTTTCATGGCATCGGAATCATTTCTTTTCAATGATATGCTTGAGTCCGATCTTTCCAAAGCCTTCGGCGGGATGGATAGACTTGATATGTTTTTTCCATTTGATCCATGTCTATTGAAGAAAAGTGAAAGGTTAGTATCATTCAACTGAATTTATTTGATTTGACCTTAAACATTTTATCTAGTTAAGTTTTATAATTATGTTGGTTTTGCTTTTCACTTCAACTGTCAATGTTGACTGTCTCCAGTTACATAAGGCCACATTTTGTTCGTTGGTCAAACGTCAGAACTACTTATGATGATGATGAGAACGATGAACTAAGTGATTGTGGCAGTGAAGTATCAGATGATGATTTTGTTGAGAGGAATGCAAGAGATATGATTGATGATGATATGATGGTGAGCGTTGAACATCTTGATTTTAACCCTGACTTGAACAAAATGTCAATTACTCCTAAAAAGTCATTGAAATATGGGGTTGAGACACCTTTAGATCGATGTGTGCGAATGCCAGCAAGAATCAGACCTTCCACTAGTCCAGAGTCTCTATGACAACTATCTGCCTGTCTTCCCTTACATGATAATAGAAATCTGTCGATTTTGCATTGTCTATGACAGCAACTAATCAAATACCATATTAGGGCTTTTGTAATTTTGGAATTTTAGTCATGGTAGATTACTTTAAATGAAAAGTGTGGAATTATATCCGATGGCAGAAATAATTCTGCAGAGTAGAGAAGCAGAGTCAAATAGGTAGGGTTCATATAGGATCATTCTCGTATTCACCTTGTACTGTGTTGAAGTGTGATTCGTACCCTATTACCTTGTAATTATAATTTATTTTAATGATACTGTATTTGTTTAGTGTGGACGTTAAAGTGTGTTGGGATGCTGTATATTATTCTAACTCATTTCTATATGTGTCGTACCACTTGTATTCGATTGCATTTGGACATGATGAAAGGAAAAAAATGGAAGAGCATGAAGTGGAATGAATTTGATTTTAAGTTAAATCATTTTTAAAGTAAAAAAATTTGGTAGCATTTTAATAATTACTAAAATTTATTTCCTAAAACATTTTTTATATTTAATTACACATGACATAAAAAGATAAGGATGTTATGAAATAAATAAATTCTATATATTTAGTTAGTTACAAAATTACTCATGTTTTTTTATGTATTTTAGTGTGGAGAATAAGTATTTAAGTTGATGTATTCATTTTATCATATTTTGGACATTAAAGAATAAGTATTTTTAAATAATTTTTATGAGTTTAATTGGTATATACTGTCAGTGTAAAAATCTTTACACTAGCATTCAATCATGATTTATTTATGTGACTTTTAAATTATTCATTTATGTAACTTTTAAAATAGTAATGAGAAAAGTTATTGACAGTATACCAATTAAAATTAATTTTTATACTTTGAATGTGAAATTAATATAATATCAATATATTTTGATTGGATTCCAATTTTTTTTACATGTTATATATAATATTGGGAAAGTTGATTTGGTCATTTTAAAAAGGAAAATGCTTGTTTAATAGATTAATAGTTAAATCAATTTTTTTTTCTTTATAAAAATTAAAGATAGTGTCAAAGAGTTATAACAACTTACGCACTTATCACTTGATCCATCTATATCTTAAAAGAAAAAATAACTTATTAACTTTGAACCTTAAATTAATATGATATCAATATATTTTGATTGACTTCCAATTTTTGTGACATGTTATATATAACAATATTGGGGAAGTTGATTTGGTTATTTTAAAAATGTAAATGCTTGTTTAATAGATTAGTAGTTAAATCGTTTTCTTTTTTTGAGAGAAATTGAAAATAATGTTAAGAAGTTATAACAACTGACCCACTCAATATTTGATCAATTTATATCTTAAAAGAGAAAATGACTCATATATTATTTTTAAAATATTGATTGATATTTAATAAACTTTTTATACATAAAAATTTGTGATTAAATATAAGTTAAAGCTTTTTTATGCAAACGCTAAGTATTAAACTATTTTAAATTAAAATTTTTTGTTAATGATTATAGTAAATTTATGCTGGTTAGTTCTGCGACCAACACAATAATTTTCTCATTCATTGAAGATATTGGTTACTATAATACTAATCCTTGGAAATTGTTAGTTGGACGTCATGTTTGATTTTATTTTTTTTTAAACATCGAGTAATATACAAATGAAAAATACTCTTTATTTATGAGAAGTTCTATCCTCTATTCGTTTGAACAGAAAAAGAGCCGAAAAGATGTAAAATTTACAGATTTGATAAAATAGAGACAAAACTGCTATTAAACCGAGATAAAAAAAGACTAATTAATGTAACATGAAAAGAGTGATCCAAGCAAAAACAATTAAAGTAAAAAATAGAATTAGCTGCAAAAACAATTAACGTAAAAAATCTAATGAGCCATAATTATTCTAATTAACACAAAAATTATATAATAACCTTAATTTAAAATAATTTTAATTACTTGTGAGGTGCTGGTATCGACAATAAACACTGGAACCCATGTTTTAGGTAATTTAATTTTGAAGAAAATAAGACACACTAAGGAAACAAAATCAAGAAATGATAATTTGGGAAGTATACCAGTAAATATAGTCAAGGCATGAGAAGATTTTCTTGAAGAAAAAGGTATTCTAAAAAAAACAAAAAAAAAAAGAAGAAAAGAATAGAAAATACTTTTAACAATTGTCAAAATAATTTGAGTGAATCTATTAGGCTCACTTCATCCTAAAACCATTTAATAATACGTATTTGGTTTATGTTGTACAAAAATATTTTCTTGTTTGTTTTCAAAAGCTTATATAAAAAAAATAATAAAACATAAATTTACACAATTCGTTTTTAAGAAAAAAAAAGTATTCTATTCAGGAGAAGAAATTATTAAGAAATGCCAATAATGAAACATTATATACAAAATTAAAAAAAAAAAAAAGCATATCTGTCCTACCACACTTATAACATTATATTTGCAAATAATTTTATACAATTTAATAAATTTACCATAAATATAATAAATTGAATTAAACTTCGTGTCCACGGTAGTTATAGAAAAAGCTTTTGGTCAATGCCATGGCATACTACTTTTCTCCTCACAAAAAAATTAAACATGCTTCACCTATTTTCTTATTTTATTTTCTCTAATTCTTGTGCATCACCTATTTTCTTATTTTATTTTCACTATTTCTTGTACAAATCATTGAAAAGAAGAAATGATTTTAAAAAAGTATTTTTATAATTATTTCTAAAAATGAATAGTGAAAAGAAATCATAACTTGTTGACTATGATGGAGTGAGTTTATGGATATGCATCTTGTTGGGTGAAGAAAATAACTAGAATAAATATGGGAATTTCTGTCCATGTTTTATGTGTCTTGAGATATTGCAATAAAGGGCTAAGAGAAGCAATATTTAATGATGGCGTGAAAAATTAAGTATGCAAAGATCGAGGGAGATAACATTTAAAAGGGAGAAGAAAGATGGAAATTGATATCGAGAAACCATGAAACAATCAACTACACTAAGCGAATGCTCGATCTCAAAAAGTTAAATAGAGGGATTGTTTGCTCGAGCCGAAAACTGTAGCGACCCATTTTACTAACCTAATTCAATTATGAAAATGCGAAGATTTGTCAAAGGCTTTTACTCAATTATGAGAAATTTTCAGAATTAGTTTTTACATAAAGAATCATAATCTTTTTAAGGATAGAACAATTATGTTCCTTACAAAAACCTTTCTTTTACAAAATGTTTCACAGTACATCATATATTACTCACCATCACTATCCCGATTAATCCTATCCAGAGCAGTGCACCTTTGACATGAAAAGCTAACAAAAGTAACTTCATACGAAACATTATTCATAATACATCATGCATACAGGAAATCTTCGGTAGTCTCCATCATAGTAGGCTGATCTAACTCCTCTTCTATTCACATCCCAAACATATATGAAAAGAAATACTTAGAGCAAACACACTGATGAATAAGATAATTATAAACCATAAATGTTAATATTAATAAACTAAACACACAAAGGGGCCTAAGATTCATCCTACGACTCAGTTCCACATAATCTAATCATATATCTTAATCTCACTCTTTTCAACACTAGACTCAACCCCACTAGACTCTATATATGGATCCATGACCAATCCAAGATGATTCACCTCAACCATCAACGATTTTGTTTGGGAAGTGATTGGAGTCACATATATCTTTCCTGTGTTGGTACGATAATCCTTTCGAGAGATTGGACTACCTACCCATCATAATCATTTGTTTGACTGCCAATTGGGCTACCTGCCCATCATCACCACAATGGCCCTCCATAAGGTCAAGAAATAATCATTTGGTTAGTTACCAATTGGGCTACCTGCCCATCACAAACAACCAACTATATTTTAGGCCAAGAAATATATACCATACCAATCATGAGATGTTGAGCGTTTGTCGACAGTTATAAATAAATGAATATTCCATTCAAGCACCAATATGGACTCCTTTGAATGTTCACCTACCTGATGAACATCTTCATCCTAAGTATCCACAATAATCATCTGAATATTCATTTATTGAAAACAAATCTAGGACCACCCTAATCCTGTCTTTCGTCTCGCAGTGTACCAACTCTGACTTCCCAATCACAGTACCCCATGCACCTGCATGGTATCTTCACCAGGAAACCTATACTTTTTACTAAGTTCTCCTTTCAACTTCTCATCACATTCTCCAAGGAATTCTAATTTTACAACCACTGATTATATAACACTTATACTTAAACACCAATTTATTAACCATAAATCAAATGTCACACAACTCAAGTAGTATTTATATTTCAATCATCATTCACAGAATCATTCATGAATTATCCTCAAGAAGACCTCAATAGATATATATAAATTCTCATATCCATTTCCTAGTTCAGAAATAATCAATAATGACCATAATTATAAAACTGTTACATCTTAAAAGACTTATATTTCAATCATCCTCCATAGAATCATTCATGAATTATCCTCTAAAAAGACCTCAATAGATATATATAAATTCTCATATCCATCTCCTAGTTCATTTATAATCAATAATTATCACAACTATAAAACTAATGCATCTTTAAAGACTTATATTTCAATATGTTATAATATTTGGAAACAGCTTAGCAATAATCAACTCAATATAATAAATAAAGATCCAAAATAATATATCTAAATGATAAATAAATGGTCAAAAAATTAATATACAAAAATAATAAATAAAGGAGCAGAATAATCTCTGGAGAAAATAAACAAAACACGAGAATAACTTTTGGAGAAAATAAACAAAAGACTAGAATAACTTTTGGAGAAAATAAAAGTTAGCATAGTTTAGATGTTACTAAGAAATTAAGCATTAGTTTTACTAATAATAATCACAAGAATAGAAAAAAACATAAGTCTATTAAGATTAACACCTCCCGTGGTTTATAAATTCCACTCCCCTACCTTGATAAGATATTGATTAAGAGTGTCGCTGATAAACAAAGATAGCAAGGTGCTTGAAAGACTTGGGGAACCTATGACAAGGACAAGAGTGAGGAAAGCAAAAGAGGCTTTACAAGAAGTGGTAGCAACAATTCTGGAAGCCACATCTAATGAGAAGGACATAGAGGCAAAATTAATTCAGTGCATGGTCATCATTGAAGATTCATGAAATAGAGGACGTTGCTGCAAAGTTATTTTAGTCAAAGTGATATTAATTAAGTAAAGTTGTAAAGTATTGGTATTGTTGTGTTTCGTGCCATGCTTTAAAACCAATGTTTATTTTAATTTTTCTTTTACTTGGAGTGTTGAATATTAGTGGTTGTTTACTTTTTCTTTAGTGTGGTTGTTTCCTTTTCATATGCACTAGTAGAGAGGTTATGAAGTAAATAAGCCTCAATAAATGTTAGTAAAAGGTGCATTTATTTTTTGGTTGTATGGAGTCCATATATGTATTACACATTTCAATGAATTAAAACCATCATCGTCCCCAATTCTTACCTTGTGTTCTTTCTTCTTTTTTTTCCGATTTTAGAACATCCTAATTCTCACATAAGTTGCAGAACCTTCGCAGCTTCAATCTTCCTTGGAAGATTTTCCTACTAACTTCCTTCCTCAAGAACTCCCTTTCTCTCACTAAGATTTCCTTTTGCTTCTCTCTCTTCCTTAGTTTCCCTCTTCACTGATTTCCTCCCCAAGAACACACCCAAGGACCTCTACTTATAGGATGGAGCTGGCCAAATTTCACTGAGCAAAATCCATTTCGAAGCACTTTCGCTGAGCGACAAGAGGTTCGCTTAGTGACGATCCAAAAGTTCCAAACACTTGTCTCACGTGAATTAGTGAAAATAAGCTTGAACCAACAAATCTTTTTGGTATAATAATGTTGTAGGTTGAGGTTTGACCAATGAATTTGCAATTTTCATGAATCAATGTCCCCTCTTGGTCCATTGACACCTTTGGTTGAGGCTTTGGTCATTGTCCTACAATTCACATGAACCAACATCCTCTCTTGGTTCATTGAAACCTTTAGTTGAGGATTGGGTTGTTGCCCTATGATTCTCATGGACCATCTTGCTCTCTTGGTCGAATGAATCCCTTTCTTGTTTATCCTTTCTTGCTAAAGGTTTTATCGGGACAAAATTGAGTGTCTGCGATAACTAAGTTTCTAACTTTAACACCTAAAATTATATACCAACCTGGTTATGAAAATAGGGGTGTTACAACTATCCCCTTCTTTTAGGAATTTTGTCCCTGAAATCCATGAGCTTTGAAAGAGATGGGGGTATGAGCACCTTCAAGGTTGCACCAAAGTTCTTGTCAACTTTGTCTTTTAGAGCCCATAAGGTTTCGTTAAGATAAATTGGACCCTATGGGGTAAATAACAAAAATGGTAAAATTTTTCGAAAAAAGCTGACTAATCTTATAATGAGAATGTTTATCTTGAGTCTCTCTGTCCGGATCTTGCAAAAACGAAGGACAGTAAATCAACTTCGAAACACATTCAGCATACAATGTCGATCTGTTCAATTTAAATCTCGTCCACCACTCAGCAAACTCCAAAGTACAAAGGGTACTATGCACAAAAGGTATGGGTTTTATCTTCAGTTGACGCTGAAGAAGACACTTCTTCAAAAAATTTGACAAAGCAGTATTTGAAGTTGGAAAGCTCGAGGGCAAAGGCTTTTTCAGGATAGGATGAGGGTGTTGGAACCAAAGGGACTACATTGAAGATTAGTGAAGTTTTGGTTTTGCTTTTCTCTCTTTGTTTTTGCTCTTAAATCAATTTTATGGTACCAAACATGTTTATAGGTGTTGTATTGTGTGTTTTAGATAGGCTTGAGAATGTGTTAGGGATGGTTTTGGATAGATTACATAGGTTGGGTTGTGCCGGAAAAGCTTCAAAAATGAGTTTTTAGGTAAGGTAATCGATTACCTAAAAATGGTAATTGATTACCCTGCGAGAATTTTTTAGAACTAAAATTGATACTCTCAGTGGTAATTGATTACCTGAAATTAGTAATCGATTACTCCCGAGAACAAGCACTTTGGGTCGGTTTTGTGTAAGATATCAGGTAATCAAGTGGGTAATCGATTAACCTGTATAAAAACTAATATAAAATCATTTTGAAAATAGATTTAACAACTTTTGATCAGTCCAATCAAGTGTTTGCTTCTTACATACAATTTATAAGAATTCTCTCCAAGATTCATACCCATTTTTTATGGTTTGAAAATGCTTCCAATTCAAGATTCCAGGAAGAAACTCTATTGAGTTCTAATATTTTCGTTTGGGTATTCTTCACATCTGGTAATATTGTTCTGTACCCCATCTATGTTTTTGCACAAGGTTAACAATCTTTTGAGGTGTTCTTGAGATTGTGGGAAAATCTTGCAGCGGGGTGCTGCAAGTGAGTCGTTGTGAGTGACGGAGTGTCATAATGTAGCAAACTCTTGTGGGGTGCAAAAGGAAGTCTTTTCTTTTGTGATCTAAATCTTTTCGGGAGTAAAATCTGTATGTATGGTGTGCATGTACTGAGATCTTAGTGGAAAGCAAATTAGCGAAAGGCACTTACTATAAACTGGATGTAGATGTAGGTCAATTGGACCGAACCAGTAGAAATTACTGTGCAAATTCTCTCTTCCTTATACTCTTTAAATTCAATCTTTATTGAATTATTGGAGCACTAACTTTTGAGTTTTTGCAGTTGTGGTTGATTTACTTAGATTTCTTGCTGCAGATTTTTTCTTTATACATATTTTCTTGACTTTAAATTTGGGTTTTTAACCCATATTTTATGGGTTTGATTTTTACTCTTTCTACTCCTCTCTTTTGATTCTGAATTATTTGATTAAACATTCTTGCTAAGTTTCTCAGCTACTTTATTTGAAATCATTATTGAAGAAATTAAATTGATTGGTGCTTTGCCTAAAGGGTTGAATTCTTGAAAACCCATTTTTCTAAAAGAAAGTAGATTTTGAAAATTTCAAAAGATGATATTTTTGAAAATTTCAAAAGATGGTGTTTTTGAAAACACTCTGATACTGTTGAATAGAAATCTTTAAAAAATAATTTGGTAAATCTATTCAACCCCCTTCTAGATTTCCCCTTGGACCAACAGAGGGACCAACTAAGTCAAACCAAATTTGAAGAAAGCAGAGCTAGGGTTGATAGGTGAAAAGTTGGACATCCACACTATGAACTCCAAAAACTAGGATATCCCAGGACAAAATTGTTGCCATATGTCAAGAACCTTGCTATGTTCTCTAAGAGTTATATGTTGTAATTGACGACGTAACAAAGACGGACCCTTAATTGAAGTACTGGTTTCTTCTTTAAAAGATTCAAAAACAACAATGTCTCGAGATAAAGTTTATAGGTGTCTAGGTTAAATAAATCTCGAGGTGGCAAAAGTGTGAGCAATCAAGCACCTTCCAAATCCAAGTCTACTCCTTCGGATGTCAGAGTTAGGCTCGATTGGAAAATTTAGTCGAGACATAATTGGACAAACCATAGAGGGTCGGCCACACTATTGATTAGTGTCAATCTCTTCAAGATGGAAACTATCTCATTCATGGTCGAATAAACATGGGCCAATAGTAACTTGGCCAAATTTATGCGCACAAGGCCTATATGCAGAAACTGGATAGATTGAATAAGTCATGGTCGCTTGAATTGATTTGCTGTAGAAAAATTGACTTGTCAACCAATATAGTAAGAAAGCCACGTGTTCTTGATCAGACACCATCAAGCTTGCCTCACCCTTATGATTCTCGAGGAACCGCTGGCAGGATTTCATGCTCCAATTAATCGTTATCTTGTTTGTCTAAGGTGTCCTTAAAGATCCAACCAAATACTTCTTTTCCAAGGACTTGAGGCTAGTAATGGTGGCCACATCGAGCAAAGTTGAGCCTTGAGCCTACAGGTCCGCACCTAAGCTAGAAAGCATTCATCTTTGAATTCCATAAACCCCCAACGATAAAGATTAGGCTAGGACTTAGGGAACTATGGTCTAAATGAATAAGTTAAAAAATTTCATAGATACCCACTTTCTTCCAATGCTCTCCATACTTAGACTCTACACGAGTCATTGAGTCTATGTATAATTCTCTAGTTATGACTGGCAGTGATGCGCAAAAAAATTTCTTACCATCAAAGAAATACAAAGGGATTTTGTCTCTAGAAATTACCAAAGTTTCTTCCTTGGGAGAAGGAAAGAAACTTGAGCATCTCTGAGGGTTCCCACAAATAGAACCCATAAAGGCATAAGAGTGATCAGAAATAACTTAAGGAATTAACTTGAGTTTCTAAAAGACGTTTGGATTCTTCTCTAAACTGGGGTAGCAAAGCGAACTCTATACCGTTGATCATGACTCGTTCGGTGTCTGCAACAATCAGTGAGAGAGCTCCCTGTTGGGTAGAACTTGCAGAACCAACCATGGTTATTGGTAAAGGTTGAAGCTCTATGAACAAGTAGTTTTCTTTTTAAGAAAGAAGATAGAAACAAAATGAGATGCAAGGGAGTAAGGCAAGAGCAAGGTGGTAATTTTAAAGGGAAAGGAGAAGGAGAAGAAACTGTAATGGCGTTACACAGAGAAGAAGAAACCGTGAGGAAGCTTGTGGAGAACAAAAGGGTTTTTGGATACATGAAGTTAATAAAGGTAAATATTTAATGAGGCACGTATGGTAAGAATGGGGTGACATGACAAGCGTCTTGTTTGTGATTGATGGATACATGAATAGAAGTTTCCCAAAAATACTCAAATGACCATAATAACCTTTTGGGTAACTAAAAAGGTTTGGAGGGAAGAAGGGTGAGATTTCACTAAGTTTGAAAAGCAAATGGAGGGACAAAACATTCACACTCTCACCGGTGGATTGAGGTATGAACGTTTTAGGAGGCATCTGTTAAAGTGAAAAAAATAACTAGAATAAATATGGGAATTTTTGTCCATGTTTTTTGTCTCGAGATACTACTATAAAGGACTAAGAGAAACAATGTTTAATGATGGAATGAAAAACTAAGTATGCTAAGATTGAGGGAGATAACATTTAAAAGGGAGAAGAAAGGTGGAAATCGAAATCGAAAAACTATGAAACAGTCAACTACACTTAGCGAATGCTCAATCTCAAAAAGTTAAATGGAGGGATTGCTCGAGCTAACAACCAAGGGAGACTCCCAACATTCAGTCTCTGCTCAAGATAAGGCTATTGAAGCAAAAGATGTTTGGAGCGACACAACTAGAGAAGAGGGATTGAGCATTAAGGTTCAAAATGCTCAAGGAAATAATATCTCTACAGAAAGCATGTTTAAAAAAGCGATTGAGAGTCAACGAGTCAACACAACATGAAGATAAGGATCAAAAGTAAAAAATAAAAGTTACTACTCATTGGGCTAGTTACTAGAAGCTAGGAAGTTTTTAATGGTTTATTTCCGTTGGGAATAAAATACTATTTTTAGGGATCATTTATTGTAAAATTCTCTATAAATACTCTTCACTCACCAAAATCAGGGTCAAAACATTTACACAAAAATCTTGTGAACTCAAAACACCTAGAGAAAGATAACAAGTGAAGAAATTGAAATGTATATTCTTATCACTTTAAGGACAACTTATTCTGCAAATTTCATTTACGGTTCTTCGTTTACATTCATGCATTTAATTTCCTTTGATCTTTAAGTATTTATTTTTTGTATTTATTATTTTATTAGGATTAGAACTTTGAGATTTTTCTTTTGAGGTTTTGTGTTTCTGCATTTATTGTTTTCATTAGCATTAGAACTTTGATGTTTTCTTTTGAGGATTTACTTCGCATTTTATTTATTTCATTACACATTTATTACTTTAAAACCAATTTATTTTTGTGAACAACTTTGAGTGCAAAATCATGTTTTCATCAACGTTCATGCCTCCTAAGTCAACATTTATGTTTTAGGGTTCCATTAATCATAAGTTTGACTAAAAAGAATTTACATATACGTACACCCTTGTATTTTAAAAATTTCTCAAATAAATATAAATTTATTTGATTTTTAGAATTAAAAATGATAATTTGTTGAATTTAAATATTTATTTTTATCACAAACGAATTTTGCCACAAACACATCTTGGAAAATAGAAGCATCAAAATTGGAAAAATCATAAATGCATAAAAAAATTGTAAAGGTTACAAAGTTTCAAAAAAGGATCACATGAATGCAGAGATAAACATCTTCCCCCATTTTCATTTACTATCCAAGTCATTTCCATACATTAAAGCAGGAGATGAAGGCCTTTGGATGAACCATATTATACAACAATACATCTTACCAACCTCAACCCTAATCTTTTAGAAGTAAAGTGAATCCAATGTTAAAAGAACATGGCATGCTACTACTATTGTTTAGAACATAAAAACTAAATTGACTTATTTGGTAAAACCTTTCTGCTTAAGATTCTAGTTGTAGCAATTTGTAAATGGGGTTTATTGAGGTTGCCATGCTGTAATGTAGGACAGCCGCAATGAAAAAATTATGTGAGTTCATTGTGTCATCAGCAGCAGCAGAAGAAAGACCCTTTAGACCTGGCTTTAGTGTTGCCTTTTGGGGTTTCTCCAGAATCATCTCTTCCAGCCATTAAACTACTTGTACCTGGTGATTCCGGTGCCAAAACAACTGACTCGGCCGGTGAATGGTGGTTAGATATTGAAGCAGCATCTGTATTATTTGACTAAAATTGGGTCTATCATTTGGATCCTTTTTCCAGCAACAGGTCACAATTAGAGCCAAATGGCCAGGAAGGTCTTCAGCACTTGGTCTTGTATTCTGAAATAGGTTAGTAATATTTGTATCATGATTCAAGAATCCTTAGTAATCCTCAAGAAAAGCAGCAAAATATTCAGTGGTAAACAAATGTCAAATTATGATTATAGTCAGATAAAGATCCTAGATGATAAGAATGTAAAAAGTTAATGAATACAATGGTATATGATGTATCACATAATTTCTATACTACAGAGTGCTCTTGGTTAAGCATCATCAGAAACATGACTAGTTCATAATCTTGGTTAAGCATCATCAGAAACATGACTAGTTGATAATCAAATTATACCAATGATAATAGAGTAAACATCATGGCCAGAAGGGTCTGCTTGATTCGAAAAAATATCTGTTTTCATTTCATGATTCAACCAATTATCACGTCTCATTTTTAATTTGATTTCTATTTTCAAAGATGCAAAAATATCTGTTTTCATTTCATGATTCAACCAATTATCACGTCTCATTTTTAATTTGATTTCTATTTTCAAAGATGCAAAAACAGCATTATACCGTCTCCAAATTTCAACATTTCTTATATAAATCCTTGAAAACATAAACCAGTGAAAATAAAACACCAAAATCAAGGGTTAAAATATCTTTAAAAAATGTAACATACGAGGGAAAATGTTTCAAGATGCATCAAGAAATTGTCAATCAAGCTTTCTAAGAAAATGCAACTTTACAGTATTAGTTTCTACTTCTGATGTTCTATTTCTCTGTTGAAGAATGCTTGCAAGTGGCCATAAATTATACAAGTATTATCACCTTAAGCCTAATTCATTATAGTGAGCACCAGAGGAACATGATGTGCCTTAAATGCAGCCACATATGCTGCCTGTAGATTAGACATACCTTTCAAACGACAACGTATTATCGATGAGCTTCCACAACACTTGCAAAGCTAAAGGCATCCACCATATGGTTGTAATGCTTCTTCTTTTTATTATTGAGTCATATAAGCAGAATAATTTGAAACATATAAGTAACTGTGGATTTGTTAGACTTCTGTTTTATTAAAGAAGAGACTTCAAAGTTTTTCTTAAGTTAGAAATATCGGTAATTTTCGTATTTAAGCATTTGTTAGACTTCTGTGTTTTTTTTTTTTTTTTTTGCAAATACAAGTAAATTTTTTTAAAATTTGTATTCTAACTTCTAATCCTATTTTTCGGACACTGGCCTGCAGTATCACTGATCATATTCTGCTTGCTTTCACATTTCCATGACGTGTAAATATTGAACAATGAGACCAGGTTCTATACTTCTTTTTACTAGCTACCTCACATGGAGACCAGCAAAACCACAATTTAGGGAAAATGCTTGCACTACTGCAGTGCTTTACACAAATGAAACACGAAAAATATAAAACGCAAAATCGATTAGAATATTATACAATCGAATGAGTATTGCTGCAGTGTTTAGCAAATGAAGAACATATGTTACCCTAACCCAATGAATAATAAACTAGTAAAAAGGAAACCAAAATAGACCATGTATGCAGCTTTTCCATGTAGAATGTGTAGTTCACCCCACTCGAGGTTTACAAGGAAGGGGGGGAAAATTGAATAAGAAAATTGACAGTTTACAAGATCTATTCATTAGCAACTGACTCCACCCTAGAGTTAGTCGAGACCGCAGCCTTGAAATGAGGCTTGGAAGGGAAAACAAAAACAGTGTTTGAAGAATTTGAAGGCTGATATGCTGCTGAGTATCTCACTGAAGTCATGGAAAATTTAGGTAACTGTTGCATGCCAGAGACAAGTGGGACAAGTTTGTAACTGAGAATGTATTCAGATTTTGGAAGAACATAGATAGTGTCATTATGATACCCAGATAATACAAAACTCTGTGCGTCGGCAAGTGAGTATTTTATTTCTTGCAGTAATTTTGTTTGGTTTGAAATTCTAATAAAATATGTGAATGGATCTCCCACGACGGCATAAGGAGGGCATTCAAAACTCACAATCAATGGAGGTAACTCCACGTTCACATCGGGGAGCTTTTGTTTAGTCACAACCGAAGACAATGTTGAAGCAGATGCAGATTGCTCTTCAACCCCAAGGTCTCTCCTCCATCTCAAACACACACTTCCTAGTTTGAGCTTGGAAATGTTCATATCCGAACTGACTGAGAATACCTTCTTGAACTCTTCCCCAGGAACAAGAAGTGAGGGGTTTGAAAGCTCCTCAGTTCCATGTTGAATAGAACACGTCCTTTCAGCATCATCCTCTACTTCTATGGACATGGAATTTAATCTTAAAGGAACCTCAGTGCAGTTCTTTGCACTAACAATAAGCATATTCTTTTGATTCAAGGGCAGTGATTCTGACTGATCAGACCCTGAAGCTTGCTTGTTCTTAGAGAGTAACAATGGGTCTCGTCTGAATGGCATCAGATAATGATGGTTAAGAACAATAGCAGTCTGCCCTTCAATTTGCAAATGCTTGTGAACATGGACCATCTGTGTATTTAACTCATTACTATATGGAGTATAACCCAAAGATACATAAAGCATAATAGGTTTAGGTCGAAACCACTTTATTTCTAATTTGCATGACCAGGAATCTCCATTTTTAAGAATGGGAACAGAAATTAGCCCAAATGATTGCTGTATTTTCTTTATTTTGTCAGAATCTAATTGAGAATCATCCTCTCCTTCTGGTCCAGATATACCAAGCAGCTGGACATGATGACTATCCACTGCATACGGCTCAGAGTCTCTTGGACTAAACAAACCACCTCCCTTCACATCCACAAGATTGATTTTCAATTCGCCTGAGTAGACATCATGGCCTTTGGAGACCAATGTTACAGGTACCAAGAAAATTTCCCCCACTAAAGCAGGACCAGAGGCACCAAGATGCAGTTCTACCTGTGGATCCGGTTCTTCAACTTGGGTGAACTTCTGACCAGATAATACAAGAATTGGATCTTTTATTGGAACAGTTTGTACACAATTCTCCAAAGTCCAAAGAGGTAAAGTATCCAGTGAAGCAGGGCTTTCAGCTCTGCAGCAGATTGTCAAGTGTGATCCAATTTTTGCAATAACAGATTGGCATTCAAGTTTTCCACTTTGATCTGGAAAATAATATAATGAACCGAAATTCAATCAAAATAAAATAGATATGTATGTGTCAAGGTGAAAATTAAATAATTAAATTAGGAGGTATAATAAGACCATGCTATAGAACCAAGGATAATGGACAGATCTTGTTGAAAGATTGGTTTGGGGTAGGGGGTATTGGAAAGTATGGTGTTTGAAAGAGAAATGCTAACAACACAGTACATGTTTGGATAACCATTCAAAAAGTACTTTTAGGCATTAAACTCATTTTTGTGACATGTTTGGCTACTTCCTAAAGTACTTTTCTAAACTCAATTTGTAAACTTTTTAACGGACTTAAATTTGCAAACTTTTATGCAAACATGATGACATTCTCGAACACACTCTTAACTATAGACAGAAATTTATTGAAGATCACAATTCATGTAGGTACCACATTGTATTTAATGAGTCTATTATGATTTTCTGGTTCTCCATAAATTTTAACCAATTATAGTGTGTTAGAGAGTATGTTATTCTTCACCAAAAAAAAAAAGAAGAATGTTATTAGCACTCCTCAATCCTCATATTTGAAATGCATCTTGCATAGGTTGTTTGCATACAGAAACATTTGAACATGCATTAAATTGAATGAACTTGAAAGATTTAAAGGAAAGTGAAGTTTGACAAGAGTATCCAACTCACCAGATTGGATGTCATAGCTCAACCTTAGCCATTTGTTTGGTTCAAGTGAAAGGGAAGGGGCTGTCTCTGTCCGATGTTGTTGAATGCCACTACTGCCTTCTATTGATTGATATTTTTGGGCATTAGCAATGAAGAAATTACATTTAGATTGGTTGAAGTGGATTTCTAATCGATCAATCTCAACAGCAAGTGGCAAGTGTGAAATAAGTGATACTGTAATCAAAGTTGATGCCCCAGGCTTGATTGTCTGTTCATGGAAAGCAACCGATGCAAACATCACAAACCTAAGAGGACTAACAAGATCAACCTCTACCTGAAGTGACTCATCTCTCGTGATCTTGAGATTACTGGGATGTTCATTTGTAGCCAATCCTGAAGCTCCACTGACAAGCTCAAAAACCTCATTGTGTACAATCTCTCTTTGCAGGAGATTCGCAGGACCAGCTGGACCCATGTCTCTCTGGACACCAATATCGGATGATATTGGCAGAGCAGCCATTTCAAGGGAATACTCCACAAAATCTTTAACAGTACCATTTTTCCTAGTGCATTCTCGCAAGTAACCCAAAACATCCCATAATAAAGTTACCCATCCTTCTTTTCTGTATAGGCTAGCTATACTATCAAAAACCTGTTTTGCATTACCGATGTCACCTTCAGAAAAATATTCTCTGGCCATAAGGAATCCACAAAAAGAGCTCATCCTCTGAATTTTACTACTATTGTAGGATTCATAAGCTTTTTTAAGAAGAGCAATAATTTCAAGTGAATCTCGGAACCTTTTTCCTTCAGAGACAGCATAGCGTATGTATTCTTCATCAGTGATACTGCAAATCCAAATGAAAACAATAATTTAAAAGATCATAGATATCAAAATATGAACCAATTTAGCACTCAATTAAGACTTACGGTAGCATATCAACGTTATCTCCTTGCTCAAGTAATCGAGCAAATTGACCCACATACACAGAAGGAACCACTGAATCAGCAACAACATCAATCTCATTGGAAGTTTCTGACATTGAGATTGCCAATTCCAGTGCTGATCGCTTATCACTCAAGTACTGAGCTGCTAACTGTTTCAGAGATGAATGCAATTACCCAGGGAAGTTTATAAAAGTAAAACATGAACAGATTCACAAAATAACTTTGCACGCACAAACAGAAAGGTGAATTTTTAGATTCAGATAGAAACGCACAGAAGCATGTTGCAGACGTAAATAAGTGAGGGCACAAGTGTTACCAGTGCAGGAAAAGATGCTAAGCATATTCTCACTTCACAAGTTATGATGGTAACCAAACTACTGATTCGAATAAGTGAGAATAGCCAAATGCAATAAAAATCCCACTATATAGATTGTGGAACAGGAAGGGAAAGGAGGGGCTGGGGGGTGGTTCCTTTTTTAAATAAACAAATATTGAAGTTCGACATTGACAATAAAAATTAGAAATATTATGCAAAGTCATTTGAGCTAACTTTTGGGAATGAGCTAGCCTAGTCGATTTCCAGTATGATGTCAAAGTTCATCCGGTCTCTATGTTAGACTACCTATATATGTTCAATGTTACAAACTTCACAATCCAGAAGTCAATCTTGGGGATGAGGACTGCTTTAAGATGTCATACATTGAATAGACATATGACCATAAGCAGTGTTGTCAAATTGCGGCCATGGCGCCACTATTGCAGAATTTTCACATTCCGCCATGATATGGTGGTTGCGTAACGGCATCCATGTTGCGGATCATGGCGGCTGCCATGGCCATGGTGGGCATGGCGGAGTCGGCGGCCATGAAGGAAATGGCGGGTTTTGGCAAAAAAATGAACTTGGGTCGAAACCCGACTCAACTTGCACAGAAGCTTTTTAACATTTAAAAACATTTCTTAGTGTTTATAACTTTATATATAAATATATTACTATTTTTTAGTCCGCAATGGCATCATCCATTTCCCGCAACACCATCCGCTATCGCCATATGGCGTTTTTTTGGCAAACCGCCATGGCCCGCCATCCGCCATAAATAACATTGGCCATAAGAATGCATCCTTACAATGGTAGAGTGATATAGTTATTTCCCTTTCTCAATATACAGAGCATAATACACGTTAGTTAAAGAGAGGTGCTTACTTGGTAGTAATAAGCTGGATAGTATTCCCACTCAGACAGAGGTTTGGATGAAGTGCCTTGGATAATAGGAGAAAAGCCTAGATGCATTTTTGAACTTGTCTCCAATAACTCACCAAATACCAAAAACTGCCTACTCATCCACTCCCAGTGAAGAAATATTCCTTCTGGTGCACCAACAAGCCTTTTATATGCATTCTTGTGCTGGCGAAACCACATCACTGCTTCCGCAACCTTCCCACTGTGCAGTAACAAGGTTGATATTTTGAAATGCAATTGTTCAGATATAGATTTTATCTCCACTAAGCGTTGTATTGCTGGCAACCTTGTTGTCACCCCAACAATCTGTAGTGCAATACAAACAGAAAACACATGTTATAAAACTTATGCTTTTGGAAACATATCTAGTAACCACACAAACATGTAAAGGATAAAACATGCAACTTAAATCAATCATTGTAGAAATCAGTGTTAAAAATGCAACTTATGAGGAGAGACAAAATATAAGATTTTCAAGTCCAAGACAAAGTAAAGAAAATTCAAGTAGAATCGCCAGTGTTAAACACATTTACAACTACAAGAATCAGTTGCAACAGATGCACTTGGAGGATGTGAAGAACTGCTACTGTGTTGAAGTGAGTAAGAGCAACAAACTTTAATATCCCTACCCTGTTATCTGGTAATTATAATTTATGTTGATGATACAGCAAACCTTAAAAATTGCTACTGTCTGGAATGTTGACAGGAGACCCCTACAGGTCTATTATAGAAAGAGGAAAGGGCTGGCTAGAAGAGGGGCAAACTTGCAAATGGTAGTAAAAAGGGGTAGCTTGATTAAGGAGTTAGTAAGGTGATGCCTATAACTAGCCCTGTTGGGTTGAGCGAGGTCAGAAAAAGAAAAGCATATTCTGACTGGATTGATATCTAGTGTGAAAGGAGAGTGCTCCTTGAAATTTGTGACAATAATCAAAGACCGTTTATCCATTCCGCGTTTTTCTCGTTCTTGGTATTTCTTGAAGCCTGTTGGTAGAATTCCTCTCTTTTTAAAATAAGGTTCCTAACAGCTACTTACAAAGCTCTAACTTATTGGAGCAAAATAAAAACAGACAATGATAATACCCCTTCCTCTCTAGGGATATATCATGAATGGTGAAACACAATTAAACAAAGAAAAAACAAATTAAAAACAACAACACACCTCTCGCAGCGTATGATAGGCCTCCTCATAAAACTTCAACGCTTCAGTCCAGTCACTTCGGAATTCTGCATATACAGCAACCTAGCAATTCATGGCATCTAGATGAATAAAGCACAATATTTATTTTGATAAAAAATATAAAACACCACATACTCTCACACCAAGTTCCATACAACAATAAATAAGTATAATCAATGTAATTATAGTCTCCTCCAGTATTTTTTTCCCCATAAAGCTAGTACTTACAAGCAAGGTTTAAATTAAATTTAAATAGCAGTTAAATTTTTGTCCCAATTGCAGCTAAGACCGCGATCACAGACTGTTTCTGAAACTATGCTTGCAAGATTTCAAAATGCAGTAGTGAACACCTCAAAATCCACGATTTTGTGTGGCCAAAATCAAGGTTTAAAAGCATTGGCTACTTCCAAAAACGAAGCTAAATGAAACAAACACGGATAAAAAAAAAAGAGAAAAAAAAAAGAAAAGAAAGAAGAATCGTACTTTGAAGCAGTAGCGAACAATCAACTCAACGGAGCTAATATTCTTCTTCTCTATCCTTTGCTTAATCCTTCTCCCTTCTTCTCTATAATACGCACCGGCCAATTCAGAAAACGTACTCGCCAACCTGCACCACAGAGAACAATCCCACATTACTAAAACGGCGTCGTTTAGAAAAAATCCACAAACAGGTACAATGCGTGGCGCATGCCTGTGAAGAGACTGCTTGGGATCCGAGGCCTTAGGGTTCAAAACGACGACATGCTTGGCATCCACTTCGGCTCGCTTCCGCAACGCGATTATTCTATCTTCAATCTCATCGGAGTCGTCTTGAACGACGACGACAACGGCGAGCTTGATGTTCCTGCCGCGAATGACGCTCCTGAAACGGAACAAGAGAGGAAAATAGATAGTAATTAAATGGATTGTTTATTTATAAAAGCGAAAACCCTAACAAAATTGGAGAGTGAATGTAGGTAGAAAGAAGTGGTACTTGATGGAATCGAGATGGGAGGAGAGTTGGAGGGAGAGGGCGGGGTCGGCGGAGGAGAGGTGGTGGGAGGGGAAGAGGGCGGCGAGGAGGGAGGGGAGTTTGGTGCGGTGTTTGAGGAGCCAATCGCGTTTGAGGATGCCGGAGGGAGGGGTGGCGAGGGAATCGGGATCGGTTTTGTTCTTGATGAAGAGGTGGATTTTGGAGAAGTCCGGGAGGGCGAGGGTGCTGATGGGAGGCTGCGCCGTTAAGAGGTGGCTGGAAATGGCGGCGTGGAGCTCCGGACATCCCACCAGAGACACTAACGTTGCCGGCGGTGTCCGCAACTCTTCCGGATACTCTTCCATTGGATCGGATCTAACACGGATTCGCTACCAGCTACTATGAGCTGCTTGCTATATGTGTGCCTTCACTTTGGGCTCTCTTTCACTCGTCACACAATATATGCCACATGCATAGTAATTTAAGTTTAACATTTATATATTATTAGTTTAAAAGAATTTATATTCACTATTAATTATTCATCTTATTTATATAACTTAGTTATGATCTGTTAATTCTGTAAATGTTTCTCTCAATTATCATAGTAAGTTACTAAGTTAGTGGTTTTTTTAAAATTTTTGGTTTTTTTTATTTTATTTTTAATTTTCCATTAATATTAAAAATAATTGACAAAATGACACGATTTTTTAGTGTTGAAAATTACCAAAAATTTATAAATAAATATTTATTAATTTATTTATGGTGGCTAAATATCACCAAAAATTGATGAATTTACTCTGGAAATTTAAGAAATATAATTTTAAATTTAGTTATTTCTCTCTTCAAAGCAAACGCGTAACATTAACTGTATCTAGAGATTCTTAGCCCTTAAAAATCATGTAGTTATAGTCATGTTCGGTTTCTTTTAAAAATAATAAATGAGAGAGACAAACTGAAAAAACACTGTCGTGTAATGAACAAATTCTTATGTAAGCCTAAAAATTAACCACGTTTACAAAATGCAAAGGTAGCACTGTTGCATTGTGTTGTGTTTTGAGTCCTTATACTTGTACTGTTATTAATTTGTTACACAAACTTTATCTTCTACTTATACAAACTTTACTTATAGTTGCAAACTTTATCTTTTTTAGCTCTTATAGTCTCTGTATAAACACAGATTATTTATTAACAAAACACACAAATGTGCAAAAAATTTAAATATTTTAAGAGAATATAGTATATACAACTTACATAGTTGAGACTACCAAAGTATAACTTGTTCTAAAAAACAATGTCTCTAGTCGCAAACCATTCACTAGCTCCTAGTGCGTGACTTTTTTGTCTCCTCCATTTGATGTTTGGGAATTGCTTGTAACCCTTTTTATTATATCAATCAACAATCAATATTTAATATACCCTATACCCTTTATCTATGAAAGATTTGTTAAATTATGAATCCCAGAAGCAAATGCATAAATACTTTTCCGCTTCCTACATCCAAGATACTCAGGACGCTGAAAGTGAAAAAATGGTATATTAAATTAAATACTAAAATTACATTTTAGAAAGCAAAGGAATTGAACAGAAGTATACAGTGTTGCTAAGTTGTAGCATGAGTTGTTAAATTGACAATCATGCTGAAAGCATCCCAAATGGGGATATTTGCAGGGCCATGAGCAAACTATTAATTTTTTCAATCAGACCAAACTAATTTCTTCTAAGCTTAATCTTCTATACTGAACAAAACCTAGGAATGAGATCAGTTGACAAAATTTTCACCATCTTTTGGTCTCACATTTACTCGTCCTCAACCTCTTCTTCAAACCACCAAGAAACAGGGCCTAGACCATCATGATCTAACGATCCCTACAAAATAGATATCATGATAAATCATTATTTCATCAATGTGAATGCTAGTTAATCACAAACATTTATTTTGATAATGATTGTTATTAAATTAATGTTATATGTTGGTTATTAGTTGTTAGTTGAGGTATATTATGTTTTATTATTGTATGTCAGAGGTTGGTGGTAGTTGTATTCACTACTCTGATTTTCTAAATTGTATTGTATCTTTATTTAATAAGAGATTCTAAGCTGAGTAAAGTTATCTCAAACTTTTCTATATTCAAGTTAGTATCAGAGCAGGTTCGATTCTGCTCTTTATCGTCTAGAGTCACACAATAGGCTGTCCGCCACTGTCGCCGCCGTCCGCCGCTGTCTCCGGCGACTTTTTCTCCAACGAGCACAGATCCAGATGTACCTCGACGTGCGTGTTCTACCCTTGTAAATCGTTCCTCAATACGCCGCTCCACGCGTCGCTTCAGTCACGCCAAACAGAAAGCGCGTGAGCTCCACACTCCGGCAAAACGGTCCCTGTTCGTCGTCGTTCCGATGCCGTCTGACTCGTCGGAGCCTCCTGAAGCCATTTCTGACCTGCGTGGTTCACTTTGAGCAAGATTCAATGGATTTAAATCAAATCTCTCTCTCGGGTCTCTGTTTTTCCTCTTTTTCAGATCTGGAAAAATGTCTTCTTCTACCTCAGTCAACTCTGGTCCCATTCTTCCTATTTCTGGATCTGCCGTCATCACAACAGAAAAGCTCAATGGTAAAAATTATTTAGCTTGGACTGATTCTGTGGAACTTTGGTTCCTTGGTCAAGGACACCATGAGCATCTAGAAAAGGTAGATATTGAGGGAGTGGAAGAGACTTGACTTTCAGCTTTGTGCACTTCTATGGCAGTCAGTTGAGCCTAAGATATTGAGAAACCTCAGAGCTTTCAAAACCTGTTACTCGTTTTGGAAGAAAGCCCAAGACATGTACTCTAATGATATCCAACTCTTGTTTGATTGTGTTCAAAAACTAACCTCCTTAAAACAAAATGATTCAGATACGGTGTCATATGTTTCCGAAGCTCAAGCCGCTACAGAAGAATTGAAGCTTTTCTTAGAAGCTGATTCTATAGAATAAATAAAGAAACGACTTGATAACTTCTATATGGTTATGATTCTTTGTGGTATAAACCCGACATTTAATCTCATTTGTGATCAAGTTCTGATGGGTCAAGATATTCCTTCCATGGAGAGCTTAACTACTTGTCTCTTCCGTGTTCCTACCTTGAGCAATGAGAGTACCTCCCTTGAAAATAATATGGAGTCCTCTGTTATGATATCTTCAAGAGGAAGAGGGGGACGTGGAAACAGAGGTCGTGGTGGAAGAGGTAATCGTCCACAATGCACTCATTGCAAAAGGATGGGTCATACTCATGAGACGTGTTACTCACTGCATGGTTTTCCAGACAAGTCTGCTCATGTATCAAGGTCTGAGAAGCCGGAAGAGAAGAAATTGTCTGAAGAAGAATATCAAGGATACCAAGAGTATTTGAGGATGAAATCTAACAACCTTGCTGGACTTTCTTCTGGACCTAATGTCTCAACGGCCTGCATATCTCAATCTGTGGAAGGTCAAAACCCATGGATTGTTGACTCTGGTGCTTCAGACCATATTTTTGGTAATAACTGCTTGTTTTCATCTTTATTACCTCCCAAATTTCCACATCTTGTCACATTAGCCAATGGGTCAAAGGTTTCAGCTCAAGGAGTGGGTTCAATTTCTATTTCTCCCTCCTTAAATTTATCTTCTGTTTTGTACATTCCTTCTTGTCCCAATTTACTTTCCTTGAGTCAATTAACTAAGCCCTTAAATTGTTCAGTTACATTTAACTTTGACTCCTTTGTCATTCAGGACCGTGGTACGGGCAGGCAGATTAGCGTAGGACATGAATCACGAGGCCTCTATTACCTAGAATCTAGCTTTTCAGTGTCTTGTCTTGCATCCATCTCTCCTAAATTGTTGCATGATCGGTTTGGACATCCTAGTCTTGCCAAATTAAAAATAATGGCTCCTAGTACTCAAAAAATCCAAACTTTAGAATGTGAAGCTTGTCAATTAGGCAAACATGTTAGGTCTTCTTTTTCAAGTAAAGATAAATCAAGAAGTAATTCAGCCTTCTTCACTGTTCATTCAGATATTTGGGGTCCTAGTCGAATTACTTCTTTTGGATTTAAATATTTTGTCACCTTTATTGATGAATATTCTCGATGCACATGGTTTTATTTAATGAAAGAAAGGTCTGAACTTCTATCCATATTTGTGTCCTTCTTTCATGAAATAAAAAATCAGTTTGGAAATTCAATCAAATGTTTCAGAAGTGATAATGCAAAAGAATATTTTTCTTCTAAACTCTCGTCATTTTTGTCCTCTCAAGGTATATTACATCAGTCCACTTGTCCCCACACTCCTCAACAGAATAGGATAGCCGAAAGAAAGAATCGCCACCTTGTTGAAATCGCTCGCTCTTTAATGATTAATGTAAAAGTTCAATTACATCATTGGGGAGATGCGATTTTTTTTGCCTGCTATCTTATCAATAGGATGTCCTCTTCTTCTTTTGATAATCAAATTCCTCATTCCATCCTATTTCCAGCTGAACCTCTATATCATGTTTCACCTCGTGTATGTGGTTGTACTTGTTTTGTTCATGATATGTCTCCAGACCTCGATAAATTGTCAGCTAAGTCGATCAAGTGTGTTTTCCTGGGATACTCCCGCCTTCAAAAAGGATACAAATGTTATTCTCCTCATAACAAGAAGTATTACATGTCTGCAAATGTTACCTTCTTTGAAGATTCTCCCTTCTACTCATCCTCCACACCTGACTCCATTTCCATCCAAGAGGCATTGCCTTCTCCCTCCTCGAATCTAGAGATTGTCATTTCTCTAGACATGTCTCATCAACCTGACTGCACCAATATTAGTCCAATGCCTATCTTATCTGAAACTGATCATTCTCCCTCAACTCCTCCTCATGGCATGACACCTGAAGCTAACCCCATTATTCCTGATGACTCTCGTGGCTCATGTCCATCTTCGTCTGCTTCTTGTACAACGGCTTCTAATTCTCCTCCCATGGCTGATGACAACTCATGTTGGCCTATTGCCCTTCGAAAAGGTATTCACTCTTCTCGAAACCCTCATCCTATTTACAATTTTTTGAGTTATCATCGTCTGTCTCCATCTTATTGTTCCTTTATAAATTCCTTATCATCCATCACTATTCCCAAAAATGTTTGTGAAGTCACAATATCTCAACTAAAGCAACACTTATGCAATCACTTTCAAACAAAAGATCTTGGTCATCTGAAATATTTTCTGGGAATAGAAGTAGCTCAATCCAAAGAAGACATTGTAGTTTCCCAGAGGAAGTACACCTTGGATCTTCTGGAGGAAACAAAAATGTCTGATTGTAAGCCAGTCAATAGTCCTATGGACCCATACAAGAAATTAGCAGCTGATATGGGAGACTTATACTCAGATCCAGAAAGGTATAGAAGGCTGGTTGGGAAGCTCATATATCTCACTATTACGAAGCCAGATATTTCCTTTGCAGTTTGAGTTGTAAGTCGATTCATGAATTCACCTTGTGTTGATCATTGGAATGGAGTAATGCGTATTCTCAGGTACATAAAAAAGACTCCAGGCCAGGGTCTGTTGTTCGAAGATAAAGGAAATAGTCAAATTGTTGGATACTGTGATGCTGATTGGGCTGAATCCGATACAGATAGACGCTCTACTACTAAGTATTATGTGTACCTTGGTGGTAATCTTATCTCATGGAAGAGTAAGAAACAGAAGACTGTTGCTCGATCTAGTGCAAAAGCTGAATATAGATCTATGGCTCTTGCAGCTTGTGAGTTGGTATGGTTAAACAACTCATACAAGAATTGAAGTTCTGTGAAATTTCTCCAATGCAACTTTATTGTGATAATCAGGCAGCTATCCACATTGCTTCCAATCCGGTATTTCATGAAAGTACTAAACACATTGAAATTGATTGTCACTTTGTAAGGGAAAAAGTGTTGTCCAAGGAAATTAGGACCGAATTTGTTGGTACCAATGACCAGCTTGCAGATCTATTAACCAAACCCTTAAAGGGTCCTCGAATTGAATACTTGATTTCCAAGCTTGGAACATATGATTTATATGCTCCAGCTTGAGGGGGAGTGTTAAATTAACGTTAGATGTTGGTTATTAGTTGTTAGTTGAGGTATATTATGTTTCATTTATTATTGTATGTCAGAGGTTGGTGGTAGTTGTATTCACTACTCTGATTTTCTAGATTGTATTGTATCTATATTTAATAAGAGATTCTAAGCTGAGTAAAGTTATCTCAAACTTTTCTATATTCAAGTGTTGTTAATAGGTTTCAACTGATCTTCCTAAAACAATTTGTGCATACCCAGAAGTTCAAATATAGTTGTTTTGATTGAATCCCAAGGAAATCAGCTTTTTTATGTTGAAAGGAATTTAGTCCATAATCAAGAGGTATATTATGCATAATAAAAGTATTGGCAATAATATAATGAATATGGGAGACAAAACTAAGGTAGAAGAGGGAGAGGGAAGAGATAGAAACATGTGGAAGTAATATGAAAAGAAATTGTTAAGCCTTGAGTATGATCCCCCACCAAGACACATCCCCCCAAAACAAGGTGTTCCACTAAAAAAGGAAAAAACACGAGCAAAAAAAGAAAGAAAATATCAGTATGTTTGCAATGAAGATATTAACAAATCATAATCACTTATGCCTCATGGAACAAAACAAACAATACATTACAATAACAACCTCGTTATATACCAAGCCATGTAAATAAAATTATTCAAATCACAAACAAAATAAATCATGCTAAATAGGTATTAAAACATCAAAATAAAAAAATAATTGATTAAAGTAAAAATTATAATCATAATTAACATCCCATCTGAAAAAGCATAAAATATTTATAAAAAAAGACAAACTCCCAACACCCAATTTCTAGATAATCAAATTTTCCATCTAAATATTTTTAATCTTTTATAACACTACTATCATGAACATAAATATTTTCACTCTAGTACGGTTTGGTCATATAGTTCACCTTTCTTATGTAGTTTAAACTATTCATCGAAATGCATGAACCAAGGTAATGAATATAGACTATAGAGGTAAACAATGGTAGCTCAGTAACAAAATACTTACGGTAACCAACATAGGGGCAAATGGCTTTGATTCTTTTGGTTGCTCGACTGGAATTGGTGGATAACTCACATTTTGAACTCGGAATTTGATCTGCCACATTGGTGACCAAAATTTAGCACATATTTCTTTTCCAACCATTCAGTTAACATAAAAGGAAAAAGAGGCTAACCACATCAGTATCTTGAATAGGATATTCTTGATCGTTAAATTTCCAATACCATATGCCTTTCTTGCTGTACTTTTAATAACGCATATAAGCAATATGTTGATGATACTTAATGATACATGCAATACATAAAAATAATAAATGATTGTATGGAATAATAACTATTGGGAGAGGTTAGCTCTTTAAATAGATCTTAAGACCTTGAGGGATTAGCCCCTGACTCTTGGCTTGAGGATACCCTACATTCAACAAATAATAATAATAATAATAACATCAACAAAGGATTGTATGTATACAGTTTAAAGATAATCTGAAAATTATATCTAGATAGTGGAAGAAATGTCACCTTTTTTTCTGTACAGCTTCAACAAAACGGTTTGGGTGGGGCAAATGATGTGTAGGAACATAAATATCATCAAAGAATCCAAGTGTTACTGCCAACAATGGATTCAGCAATTACTAAGTAGAGACTATCTTTAAAAATTATCAACATTTTGACAATCTGCTAATTTTTCAGATGATGCAGACTTAGGATGGTGTTGTTATACGATGGAAATAATAGATTTTGTCAGTGTCACACTGCATATGGAAACACTAAAACGAGCTTTGGTTACAACTCAACATGCAAAGTCACATTCTTGTCTTAAATTATTCCTTTTATAATATATTTTAGCATAATTAAACTCATAATTATCAATTATGGATAACAGCACAGAGCAGCCAACCCAAAAATTGCTTATAGTGGGATAGCGGATGAAGTATCTGTCTCTGCAACATTTGTTTAGATGTCACACTGCATATGGAAACACTAAAACTAGCTTTGGTAACAACTCAACATGCAAAGTCACGTTCTTGTCTTAAATTATTCCTTTCAGAATATATTTGAGCAATAATTAAACTCATAATTATCAATTACTGATAACAGCACAGAGCAGCCAACCCAAAAATTGCTATAGTGGGATAGCAGATGAAGTATCAGTCTCTGCAACATTCAAGTTTAGATGTAACATCCCCACTTTTTGCTTTTCCATATTGCTATATCTAATCTAGATAATGGCAAAACATTATGATAGGCCATAAGAAATATATACTGAAGGAGAGGAAAGAGAAGGATATGGATTGTGGATGATAGCCAAAACCATGTTTACGAGAGTGAAAGGAGATGTGGACAGGTGGCAAACAAGCAGATAGAGAAAGGAAATTGATAGGAGAGTAACAGAATCACATAGCAGCATGGGAGATAGGGAAAGAAATGTGGGGATCATGCAAGCCATGGGAAAGAATGAATATTTGGGCAGTAGCAATTGAATGGGGTAGGCATGGAAGAATTACCAATTGGTTTGGGAGGTTTGGAGCTTAGAGAACAAGTCAGTTCTCTTCTCTCTCACTAGGAATGACATTGCATTTTCACTTATTTTCTATTCATCTTGTAAGGGAGCTCTTCTCCAACCCTTTGTTATTTTCCTATTTCTTCTATCCTGATACATAGTGTAAGAGGATTCATCCTCTGAGTGAACCTACTTATAAATCAACATCATTTTTGTTTAGTTCTAGTGTTTTATCTCCCTATTTTGGTTCCTATCACATTATAAACCTAAAGACCTTTCTTCCCTTTACCATTTAATTAATTGATCTGCATTTGCATTGTAAATGAGTGTCACTAGTAATATTACAGTAAATCATCATTCTTGCTTCTTCCGGGGATTAGACTCTACATCTAACCTCTTGCTTTTGTTCATTTATTTCAATATTTGTTTTCATTCTAAAAATAAGGGTGCAAAATGATTAACTTGCTTGAGGCTTTCCTTTCTTTATCATGGTTCTTTAGTTGTAAAAAGTAGTTACTACTGCAAGTAAAGAGAACTTATCTACATTAGGAGGGGGGGGGTTGTCAGAATCTCATTCTCTTTAACTTTTATACTTTGGTTCCCCTCTCTTCAATACTGAGAGTAACGTCTTCTGTGACATTAATTGCATATATATATATATATGGTCATCAATTCTCTTACTTGAGTAACATAATAGGAATTTTTCCATAAGTATTTCATATGTATATAACACTTGAAAGGGTTAGAAGACTGCCATACTATAATTCTTAAAGAACTAGTACAATCGAATTGGTCCTTAGTTCACATAAACAATAGTATAAAGAGATCCTCGAGTAATAATGTTGAAAATCAGAATAATATACAGTTATTATTAATAGGAAAATAGGATTTCTAGGAAAGTATAATCTGATTTTGAGGTAACAAAAATATTTCCTCATTATTAGCATTTATTGTTATTAACCTGTATAATAAACATGTTTTCCCTGTGTATTCAAACGCACAATTTCAGTCTATTGTATCTCTATTTTTCTCTAATTTGCCATTGCCCTGGGTGATTTATCAATTGCAGATTCATTCAACAAAGAGAAATAGGCTAATCATAAAAAGCTACATGATTTGGTTTACATCAAGTATAACCAAAAGCTTGCTCAAAGATATGAGATTGAAGATGAAATTGATCCTATTGCACTCAATGACATTGATGAGTGGTTAGTGGGCCATTATGGCATCCACTAGAATTTCATAAAGGTTTTTCAGCTTGTCATTATGGATCGCCATTATCAATTATCAATAACATTGGAATCAGGCATGGCCATAACACACCTTCATATCAACTTCCCGAGTACACACATTTATATATTTATTTCAAAATCAAAGAAGGACACCTTTTCTGCTACAGGGAAGTATTTAAGGAATCCCCTACCTCATATCCTCTCAATCTCACTAGAGAGCTCATTCCGAATCCCTTAATCATCAGCCCTCATCCTCTCTTAGGACTGAGTTGCTCAAGTTCCTTTTTATCCACTTTATTTGCATGACTCCCAACCACCTCATGCCTCCAAGTATCATGCTTATCCTCTTGGGATTTGCCTCTCATGGCAACTTACCACAACCTAAGTAGGGGGTTCAATATCCCTAGTGTTTTAAACACTCAACATTGTCTCCCCCATTTGAAAGTAGGAACATGAGTCTCTGAGTTATTTTGGACCTAATTGCCTAAACCATGCAATCTTCTTTCTGACTCACTTAAGAGGATGTTACACAAGCTACAAATCACAATTTTATTTTGCTAGAGTATCAAAATTTTAGAGCCACATCTCATCAGAGAGAATACACACTGAAATTATTAAAAAAAAAAAAATCCATAGTATCAACAAGATGGGTAAAATTGATATTGACCTGTATAAGATATTACATCTATCATCTTAAGCTATTCCCTTCTCTAATCTATATCTTAATCTTAAAAGTATTGTGCTGCAAGTGAAATGTAGCAGATATACCAAACTAAAGTATGCACATAAACATGATTCTTTTCCAGTAAAAAACAGAGAACTATTGATGAACTAAATTATGCATGTAATAACAATCAAATAGACAGAGACATACATCGTAAGCCATCAGCATCAGATGAAAGAAGCCTTGCAGTAATAATCTCCCCCACAAATGGACGGAACATAATCAAATTGAACACAACCTGCCAGAAATATTAGAATTATTGCATAGACACAATCACATATATTATCACTTCTGCCATCAAACCAAAAAAGTGATTTCGGTCCTGTTTGGATAAACTCTTCAAAATGCGCTTATAAGAGAAGAAAAACAAAATGCATAATGAATCTTCCATAACTCAAAATCAAACTTATGTACCTTAACTTTTGAAGAAGTTAGAGGAGAGGACTTCTGTACCTTACTTACCTTAACTTTTGGAGAAGTTAGAGGAGAGAACTTCTCAAATTTATTTTACCTTCTTATCTTCTATTAGTACATATTGAAAAGTTTACCCAAACATGACCTATTATAACTATTAGAAATGGTGAAATTCAGCCAAACTCAACCTCAAAAAACCAACTTGTAAGGTGAGGTTTGCACCTCACTTATATACTATTGTTTAGCTATGTTACTAGTCGATGTAGGACTTCTTTTCCCAATACACCCCCTCACGCCCAGCACTATTGGGCTTGGTGCGTGGATAATATGGTGGGTGACCATTTTCAATGGATCTAGGATAACAATTCTTCTTCCTTGGCACCTGAAGAGGATTTGTTCTCCAACCTTCAAGATGTGCTGTTGGAGCAATGTCCAAACTGTGCTTCCACTTCCAAATTGAACAAAACTAGGGAAAGCCATTATCATACTTACATTCCCCAATGCTTAACCCTACTCCAAGGATTACCTTCAAGCAGGGGAGAGGACCTACATGCTACATGCTTGCTTGAGTTTTATGGACTGAAGGCAATTGCTTGATTGGAGCATGATGCAGTTGCATCATCCTCTTTACGGTGTTGGAGATCCATTTGCCATGGATGCCGATGATCAAATAAGGAAGAAACAGGATGCTGAGATACTATCAAGATTTGGAAGAGCAGGTAAAAATTCACATGGAAACCAGAAAAAGAAGACTTTTTGCAGAAATACCCAATGCAATCCATGAGTTTCAATTACAATTTCAAGCTTTTTTGAAGCGTAGGAAACAGAAGGAAGACTACATGCCTGCTTGAATTTTATGGACTGAAGGTAATTGCTTGATTGGAGCATGATGCAGTTGCATCGTCGTCTTTACGGTGTTGGAGATCCATTTGCCATGGATGCCGATGATCAAATAAGGAAGAAGATGCTGAGATACTATCAAGATTTGGAAGAGCAGGTAAAAATTCACATGGAAACCAGAAAAAGAAGACTTTTTGCAGAAATACCCAATGCAATCCATGAGTTTCAATTACAATTTCAAGCTTTTTTGAAGCGTAGGAAACAGAGGAATGATGGTGCCCAGGCATGGCATGGCATGGCAAAGATAACACAGGCAGAGAAATTGAGAAGAGAAATTAAGGATGAGGAGTTTTGGTACAGATGTGCTGAGAGAGAGAAATTAACTGCCTTGCAGCCCGATCTGATGAGGAGGTTTTGGCTGTTTGAGAAAATGGACGAAGAACGAAGGCAAAAGGAAAATTAGTGAATTACAGATCTCGACTCATGGAAGAGAATGAACTGCCAGATTGGGTATACTCTCCATTAAATAAGGATGATAAGGTTAAAGTTTTTGACGGTGGTAGTATTACCGGAAAGTGGAAAAGAAAAGTGGTATACGCAGACACATTAAGTGATCTACAATGGATGAAGGCCGTGGAGAATGGACAGGACATATCTACGCTTTCAGTCAAAGGGAAAAGACTAGACCACCTCCCTGTTAACAAACATGCACAAGCTAGTATGACATGGGGACCGGAGAAAGACTACTGGAGTTAAGGAATGAGATGTCAAGTGAAGACAATTTTGACGTGACTCCTGCTTCTAAGACTCAAGCCTGAAGAAATAAATTTCCAGAAACATGAAAACAAGGCTGTAAGAGTTGGTGGTGCATATATTTTCCTGGAATACTCACAGAAAGAAGAGATCAACCTATCATGGCCAAGGTTCGTTCTCTGATAGTAGAGGGGAGAATGCAAATGGAAGAGCGAACTGGAACTGGTATTCTAATATAGTCATGGATACCAGAAATTTTCCCAACGTTTGAGTTGTGTTTCTACTTTAAACTGTGTTTGTCAAGAGTAAATGGTAAATTCCACTTTTCAGCAAATGAAGATACTAGCAAATTCTCTGGCAGCTGTAATGTTTATCACTATTAATGTAACATAACATCTAATTGATGAAAACACGTTTCCCCTAGTTCATTTCATTGTTTCCCAAATATTGGGGGAAAAAAATCAAGTCTCACGTCGACTATATAGTTAAACAATAGTATATAAGTGAGATGCAAACCCTACCTTACAAGCTGATTTTGGAAAGTTGAGTTAGACCTAATTTCACTATTTCTAATAATAACACATCACAAAATTAAATAAGGGGAGATAAGAAAGTACAATCATTTTGCATGTTCCAATAAATTGAAAATAACACATTACAACCAAATAGTATATCAACATTTTCATGACTATTAATCAAAATCTAAGGATTAAACTTTGGGAGGGAAATTTCTCAGCTAATAAAGTCAAACTATTTGGCTAAGAGAAGCAATAATAATTTATGCATTCTACTTTCAATGCTTATCAAATGTAGGACAAGTTCAAAACAAACCCATGAAGTCATACCGTATAGGTTGGAGCCCCGTCACCAGGGAAGATAAACCCACCATCAATGGATCTGATATCATAGACAGAAATGCAAAGGCCCAAGTTTGCTATAACCTGACATCATTACAAGAAACCCAAAATGAAGCCAAGCAAATTATGTCAATTACACAATAATGGTTCATAATGATAGCAATAAAATTAAAAAACCTTATCTAAGAAAAGTTTCTCAAGTTCCATGTGTATAGCTTCTCGAATGGGAAGAACAAGACGAGGAGGAGGCAGGGGCAATTTGTGTTCAATTTTACTGAGATAGAACATTGAGCCTGAACCAAATTACAGAGTACCAAGGTCAAGAGCAAATACGATAAAAAAAAAAAAAAAAAAAAAAAAAAAAAGCAAGTTTGCATTGCTTTAACCAATAGAGCACAAGAAAATTACACAGCACCAAGATCAAGTCCAAGTCCAATCACAAGTCTACTACTAGTCATACACTCAGTCTGACCCTCAAGCAGCTATAATCAACAACTAACAAGCAACACCAAAGAAAAAAGAACTTGCCAAAGAGAATTCTCCCTTCAATTTCATTTATACATTCCCTCAAACACTTGACAGGCACAAAAAAATCAACACTCATTCCAATTACTTTTTGAACTAACAACAAATTAATCTTTAATCAATAAGCATGCATATAATATATTTAGCAGCAACAGTAGCACAATTATATCTACAAATCAAAAAATATCCTAGATTAAAAATCGAAGTGCATAGATGAGAGAGACTAAAGCTCAAGTGAGAGAGTCCAAGGGAGCACTGCAAGCAAGAAAGACACAGGAGTGAGACGAGAGGCATGAAAGGAAATGAGAAATTTGGAAATTCTGTGAAATATGATCTTAATTGTACCTATTTATCATTTTATTTACTATATGAAGCTCATTCTCAAGTTCATCATAAAATAGAATAATGCAGCACCAACTGAAGGCATACCGAAATAGAAGCGTAAAATAACAAATTACAAAAGATACCAACATTTTATAAGAGTAAAATAACTTCTTTTGTTCAATTTATATAAGATCTTAGGCATGGTAACTCCATGGAGAGTATCATGTTCCCCAACCCCGATAGGGACACAATTTTCTACCCGATTCTGGTGGGGTATCACTGCTCTGTCCCCGTCTCTGCAATTTTTCTAAAAAAAAATAAAATTTTGAATTCACATACATTGTATTAAAACAGACATTAAGTAGAGAGCTACACAATTCTGAATTCACATAATATTCAAAATTATCAATAGCAATACTCTTTACACAGTTCAGACATAATGGTATTGACCTGGAATAGTGTAAAATCAACTTATTGTGTCCTATGTAAAATCAACTGGAACAGTATCAGAAATTGACTCAAGATAATTCTACATACTTTTCTATTCTTAAGTTTTCCTCATCTAGTATGAACTTTACTTTCACCCAAAATATAACTCTATATGATTAAAGTAAGAATTTATGATGAAACTAATTCCTAGAAGATACTTAGATTATTCCTTCTTGTTAGAGTAGAACCAATCAAGCTCACCGATTCTCTCTGTTCAACTAAATGATCTAGACTTCCTACTATTATTCTAAAAAAAAAGATAACTGTGAAGTATATATTTAACATCAATTACCATTACCAGCGCTGAAATAGGGATGTTGTTACTGTCTTCATCTCTTATCATCAACAAAAAAAATTACCAGTGGCGAACATCAACTTAACATCAATTGCAAGTATATATATAGCCAAGTTCATGAATTTTTTCCTAAAATAGCCAAGTTCCTCAATTAACCGTGCTTAACATCAATTTCGCACTTATATACCAATCATTGCAAATGGAGCAGAGAAGAAGAAGAGGAAGGATACAAACATGAAGAGGAAGAAGAAGAAGAGGAAGGACGGGACACAGGTGAACGGCGGCGGGTGAAGCCTGCAACGATTCCGGCGACAGCGTGCGTGAACGACGTGCTTGAGCGAACTCCTTCAACGGTGGTGGCGTGGTTAAACCCTAATCTCTAAACGCGCACACCGCATTCTCAATCTCTGTTTAACTTAGAAAAAACAAAAAAGAACCAATTTATTTGATGGAGAGTGTAACAGTTAATCATCATAGTGTAAAGGCTCCTTCTTCTATTTTTGGCTCTTCTGGTTGTCTTGCTTCCTGGGTTTTAATTTTGGTACTCTCTTCCTCATTGGTCATGTATTTTGTACTGTTTAATATAATTTTTTATTTTTAAATATTTTAAGAGTTTAATTAATTAGTATGATTGACAGTGGAAAAAAATACTACAATATGGTTAAGAGGTTGGTTTTATCTTAAATGAAAATGAAAATCAAACCAATTAATTTTAATTGGGTTGACTTGGTTCGGTTTTTTAAAATTTTTTTGTGTAGATGCAGACCAAACCGATGATGTTTAGGTTAGTTTGATTTGATTCTAGTGAAAACAAATTAAAAAGATCATTTTTTTCTCATTAAATTGTAAAAAAATAATTTTATACTTAAAACTAGTCAAATTCATAAGTCTACTAAATTCATAATCTTATAACCAAATATGAAGTACTTCATATATATTAAATTAGTCAAATTAAACTATTAAAGTTACTAAAACTAATAAATATAATATATATATATACTTTTGGGTCGGTCGGGTTTTGTCAGAGTTTTCAAATGTGAAAACATCTGATATAGACAGTTATGGTCAGATTGGGTCAGATGCAGACCCGATTAAGTTAAAAACCAAATTAAATTAATTGATTTGGTTCAATTTACTAGATTCATCAGGTTAATCTAAACAAATTAACACCTCATTACATACTAATTAAAATCATATGTTAAGTTTATCTTAGTAAAATGAGCATGTAACAAACCAATTAAAGTTTAAGTTTATCTTAGTAAAATGAGCAGGTAACAAACCAATTAAAGTTTATTAAGGACATTTACATAAGTCAATTATAAATATTTTTAGAGTAATTTTTATGTTTTGTTTTTTATTTTTAAATAGTCAATAATAAAAAATAATTAAAAAAAATAAAAGCCATATATTAACACAAAATGGTGTATTATAGATTAGCTTATTAAGTGTGACACTCAGTACACCACGCAATACCGTGTGGGTGAGTGGGTATTTTGACCTTTGTGTAGTTTAGCTAGGTATGTATGTGCATTTCATGTATATTCACATTTCTAGTATATTAATCTTTTTATTATATTAAATTTGTTATTTATTGTATTTCATCAATAAAAAAATAATTTTTTTATAGAAAAAATAAAATAATTTGATTTGTGAAATTATAAAACTTAACTTTATGTTCAACATATTTATAGAGATATTGCATTTTAAAATTATCTATTTATTTTTAGCAGATAATATCTTGTTATTACGTGTGTATTTTTATCCAACTACAAATATATCATAAGTTAACATAATTTATATTTATTTTGTTTTATAGACTATTGCATCCTCATTTGAGTGTGATTTGTAAGTATTATGTTATGTTTTGCATATTATGTGTTTGAGTGGATTGGAAAAAAATTGAATTTAAATAAAAATATTTTTAGAATGATTAGGTGGGGATGTTTGATTTATGTTCTTACGAACAAATTTTTAAAAAGAAATTATCCCATTTATAATTTTGTAGCCTAAATAAATGAGAACGCAATTTTTGTTATGATTTAAAAACAAGAAGATATTAGTTTATAAAATAAGAAGATATTGCATCCACATTTGAGTGTAATTTTTGTTATGATTCAAATACTTTTTTGTTATTGCATTACACTTCTAGTTACTTCTATAATCTCCACATTGCACCTTAAATTATGATTCTTATTAGAAAGCTGAGGCACTGAGTTTCCAGTAAGCTGTTAAAGTGGCTTACAACATTATTAAACATGAATGATTTGTACTGTTGTTGTTGGTTGAACATTCTCTTGATGCTTATATTTTCTTCCTTCTTGCCAACCAAGTTATGCACCAATTATTGGCTTTTGTCATGAAGGACAAACTGGTGAGTTGTTCTCAACAAAAGTGCTTGAGAGTGACAATGGCACATGGGAGATAACCAAGTGAAGTTGATTGGCATGAAGAGGTGAGAGGTCCATGGACTCAACATTTGTTTTCTCACAAAGTTTAGTTGTGCATTCTATATAATGTAATTAATGGCCTCAACATCTTAAATGGCTGCCTTAGTGCCAAAATCAGTTTGTGTTGAGAGGAATAACTTATCTGATACTCTATGCCAAAATATCATAATTATGTCAGCAAAGCTTATATAAACAGTATCACAAATTGCTCAACAACAACTTCGGGTCAAGGTGTGCAATATGACAAGTCATCCTAAAATATTACCAAAACAAGTTTGAATTAAAAATACGTGTGTACACGAGCGGGATTGGATCGAGTTTAGGTAAACCAAAGATCCAACTTAATTAATCAAATATTGGATTGAGCTGGGTTTTCGTTTTTTTTTTTTTTCATTAAATTCAACGCAATCTGTCCTTGATTGGGTTGGGTTGGGTTGGGTTAATTAGGTCACAATTTTTTTAAGAAATATTTTTTGTAAAAAAATTTTTAAAAAATAAATTTTAAAATATTGTTTCCTTAGCTTTTTTAGAATTCTTTTTAAAAAATAGATTATATAATTGTTATAAAATAAAAATAAACAATAAATTATAGTTACAAATTATATATCAAAACTAAAACAACTTAAAATTAATATACAACTAAATTTTTAAGTAATAATAACTAAAGAAATATTTGTTCAAAATAAAAGTAAATATAATTTGTCAGAGCTAGTCAAGCTATACAAATAAATACAAATTACACAATTTGTTTAAACTAACAAAAACATAATATCCAAAGAATCACATAATTTTAAATAATAATAATAATATATAACAATTTAATATTATGATCAAGTTGGGTCTCAATTTTAACTTAGTAAACTTGTCACTGACCCATGGTAGATTGAGTTTGATTGAATTAAGTCAGATTTCACACAATAACAAGAAAAATTCAACTCAATATGTTTGGGTTGAATTGAGTCAAAATGGATCCTCGGGTCACCCGACTCAATTAACACTCCTATAAAAACTTCAAAATCCACAATAAGTGTTATGTTTGCTACTGATCTTTTCAGGATTCCTAAGGTGGTGTTACTCAAAAATGAAATTTGTATTTCGCCTTGTGCATGGCATAACACTTGAAAATTCACTGCTTGGCATTATGCCATTATCACAGATTTAAACATGCAAGACGCAACACATTTTGTTTGAGGTGCCAGTTGTTGCCTCTAATTCTTGTTCTGTGTCACATAAAATAACAATTGTTGCCAAAAGCAAGTTAGAAAATATTGGCAAAATTTACACATTTTTAGATTTTTTTAACTGTAGATACTCGTTTCATATTATCAGAATAGACATGGTACTTCATGTACAACTTGAATGTTTAAATGACATTAAAAGATTAAGCTTACGAAATGTAGCATGAACAATCAAAACCTATTGACATAAGGAGTTCTGTAGACAATAAGGTAGGGTACAGTTCTGATAACTGTGTGGATTGGAATTGCAAAGTTAACACCTGATGAAACTCCGGTCCCTGAAATGCATCAAAATGATCAAAAAGCATGTTTCGAAGTTAATAATCTAGTAATCCAAATTATTCTAATTTAGCTCTGGTAATGCTGATGGAAGTAAAAGGAAAAATAATTGAATTTCTTCTTTTGGTTAAAGTAATGTTCACACATCCGTGCACATATAAGATCATATAACTACTTACTACTTTGTTTTGTGACAATGCAAGTTAAGCAAATACTGAAATCCAAAATAATTTGGACAATCCTATAAGAGTTGCAAACAAGCAATATTATCTATGAATTAGTAGTTCAATAATCAGGAAATTCATTATTTAAATATATAAAAGTTATAAAATTGACTTAGTATTAAAGGAAGAAGGGAAGAAGAGATTGTGGATCAAATTCATCCTATTAACATTGTAACAAAATACTAGTAACTAACATTTGTTGATAAAAAAAATACCTTAAACATAACATCTTGACATGGAAACACGCTAAAGTAGATCTAGTAATTTCTAGTCCCACTTAAGTAAAAAGGCTTTAAGCAAGAATGTTTTTACAAAAATATATGTGATATCATTTAGGTAGAATGAACTGAATCTGTCATGTTTGATCTCACGAGGCAGTATTTTAGTCAGGGGTGAGAAAAAATTGATTTTTCAAAAAAATTGAATCAAACCGAATTGTTTGAAACAATTCGGTTTTTAAACTTAAAAAATAAACTATTTTAGAAAATTGGTTCGGAACCAAATTGTTTTTATAAAACTGGTTCAAAACTAGTTTGAAACAATTCTAGATTAAATTAGCTTTGAACTGATTTTTTTTTCCGTTCTTTTTTTACAGTGTTGTGAATATGACCACAATAATGTGGACAACTAGAGTGAGTATTTTTATAATAAGCACATTTTTCACATAATTGTAGAAAGTTTCACAGAAGTGTGTGATACGAATTTTATTTTTTTTTATAAACTAGTAAACTAAATTATTTATAAAATTGGTTCGGTTTGAACCAAATTAATTTAAAAACAATTTAGTTCGAACCGAACTAGTTTTAAAAACAGTTTTGTTAATTTTTATTAAACTGATTTGACTCAAAATTAATTCAGTTTGATTTAAAACCAATTTGGTTGTAATTATTTTTTTTCACACCCCTAATTTTAGCCAAGAATGGTGCAACCATCTGTACTAGATATAGATATAATTGGCAGACATTGAGGATGTCCATGTCATATTTTGCAAAGCTTACAATATTGTCAGCTCCTGATTCCTTGTCTTTTCTATTCCTTTGAGCACATAACAAACTTTACAATTTCTATTCCCTTTATTGTTCATTGTCTTCATTTCTTCCTGTCTTTTGTTGCTTTGTTTACTCAATAATGAATAAGAATGATTTAATCCTTACCAACTTCATCAATTACTCAAATAAGTACTGGCCAATCTCAACTTCAGTTTCCTTGTCTTCTAACTTTCTTCTTACTATTTTTCTATTTTTTGCAAAATCATTTGATGTTACCTTCCATATTTGTTAATATTTAACCACAACCTTCTTTTATCATGATCATTTCCGAAATCATTGGTGCAGTGTTGTTCATCAAGGAATAATAGTGAAAAACAGGGTAGACATATTGTTTTAATAGAAACAATTTTTTCTGTGTTTTGCTGTCATTTTTTGTAAAAGCTGACAAAAATAAAAATTTATAAGCAATTTGTATGCTTATTTTTCCAACCAATCATGTTCATGTGTCAAGCTCACTAAATATTTTGATGAAGCATAATAGCCACCACATTTTGCTGCAACAAATTCAAGGATATCAGAAAGTTTTCATATATAAAGTGTTATTTACAAGCCAACATTATTGACAAATTAATTTATATGTCATTCTACTGATCCAAGCAGTGTGCGGCGTTACATCTAGAGAACTACCCTCAAAAAAATGAATATACGCCATATTTTAACTGTCATCAAAAGGGGCTTGGCTGTATTAGTATTAGGGAGGGAAAAAAGTCGCATCCTCTCATGTAACCTTAAACATGTAAAAATACTCTACAGGTAATTTAAATAGGTATCTGTCACCTATGGGTATGGTTTTTTTTTTATTTGCTTCTTAATGGGCACGGGTATCATAGTACTCATACTCATGTTTATCCGTTACCTATTAAATTAAAATACTAAACATATTTAATTTAAAGAAGAAAATATTTTTGTTAAATAAATCAACTTAAAATATTAGTTGTCAAATTTTATTGTTATCAATGTTACTTTTTTTTATAAAAAATGAACAATTTATCGAATTATTTTTTATAAAAATGTTGATAATATAAAATGAATATTATAATTTTATTAAATATTTTCTTTAAATATTATATTAATCTATTTTTAGATCCAATTAATCTTGTAAAAACTTACTAGTATAATTTTATTTTTAGATTTTTCAATAAATAAATTATTTGTTTGGTTAAACTTTAGTTAAAAAAATAATATCTTTTTACAAAAATATTTTTGAAAAATATTATGAGTACCTGTGGGTACTTGTGGATACCTACAAGTATTAGAAAAACCCATGAATATTTTTATAACAGGTACCTGACGAGTTTTAAGCGGGTAGCGGGTACAAGTATTTTATGGTGAGGCAGGTAGCGGGTTGACACTTCCTGTACCCACCCCGACCCGTTGTCATTCTTAATTAGTATTACTAATTTTTTTTTCCTAGACAATTGGGAGGCACATGCACTAATAATGCTCAACATAGTTGGTAAATAGTTGGGTTCTTTAAGCATGTTGTCAATATCATGGATTCCATTCCTAGTCAAGTGAATAAAGAAGACTTTGATGAGAGAGGAAAAACCCACTTCAGTGACCTGTATGTCTAAACAGGAATTAGTCTTTGACTATTGGTTAGAAGAAACCCTTGGTTAAACACACAAAAAATAAATTGGAAGGCACATGTAGAAGGCTAGTTATGTGATGGGTGATATTTAATACGAGCTACTTTAAAATCACTAGAATTAAAGTGTTATTCCATGCAGATAAACCTTTGACTTGTTCCAAAAAAGGATGATATATAAGGCTCAAAGCACTCAATTGTAAGCAAATGCACAATCTATTAGCATACTCATGTCGCTAATAGTTTAATCCACTTCCTGAATTTGTAACCATTTAGGGTGATGAAAATAAATTTAAGCTAAATATGGGAAATTGTTCATATTTATTAGGCCTCAACACATTATGGTATTGGGCCAAAAAACAAAGGATTCAAACGAGGCCTGGTGAGCCACGATCAAGGGAGCAACATTAAAAGTAAAGTTAAACTAGTTTTGAAAAACCAGGTCGAGGAAATATGGAAGAAGGCTACATTAAGACAAAGCAAGAGAATTATTGAAGTTTATACAACTATGCCTCTCGAGAAGAAAAGACAAGGAAGCCAAGTACCCAAGTCAAAGACTCGAGTATTTTCCAATGACAACAGTACTCAAGAGAGGGGCAACAAAACCAATAAGTTAGAAGGATCGAGATTGGAAAATTGAATGCATATACCAGAAGTGAAAAGGATGTACAGGATAAGAGCAATAAAAGAAGTTCGAGATTCAGACAACTTAATTAAAGGTCAAAAGTCAAGTATGGAAGTTACTATTTGTTAGGGGTAGTTATTGAAGGTTTTGAGGAGTTAAGGGCAAATTATGACTGTTGGGAATAAAATAATATTTCTAGGGACAAGTGTCCATTAAATTTTTTTTTCTATAAATACTCTTCACCCTTGCCAGAATATAGATCGGAACATTTCATAACATCTTACTAAACTCAGCATGCCTAGGATATGACAAGGAGTGAAGAGATGAACATGTATGCTCTTACCACTTTTGAGGGCAGTTCATTCTACAAATTTCTTTTATTGTCTTTCATTTACATCCCATGCACTTAATTGCTTTCATTAGTGTAGAACTTTGATGATTTTCTCTTAGAGGTTTACATTACATTTCTTTACATTCCATGCATTTATTGCTCTCATTAGAAGTAGAACTTTGAAGTTTTCTCTTTTGAGGTTTACTTCGCTTTTATTTAAATTCATGCATTTATCGCTTTAATTAGCATCAAATTTTAAGATCTTCTATTGGGAGATTACTTTACAGATTACCTTTTACGATTACATAATCATTCAAACCTTGTTCTCTGAAGTTAACATTTCATGATTTGAAGATTTTTATATACTGAAAATGAACAAAAAAAAATCCATATACGCGTATCAAATTTGCATTCTAAAAGTTCCTCAAATAAATATAAATTTGTTTGGCTTTTGGAGTCAGAAGTGATAATTTGTTGTTTTTTAAAATATTTATCTTTATCCCCAACAAATTTCACAAGAAACAAATTGACACACATAGTGGGACCTTAGAAAAATCTTATCCTTTTTCTGTAACCATCTTTTAAATTTTTATAAAAAGCCAATCATGAATGAAACTCTAGAGTGGTAAGATCATAATGAGTGAAAATCAGAATTCTCACGATGATTCAAGGCAGTCTCAACAAGAAAATGTCGAGAACGCTCAGGGGAGCGAACAAAATCACATCCCGGAAATCAATGTCCAGGACGAGGCTTGGGGCAGAACTTCATTAAGTTTCGCCCATAATCGGCCGATAGGGGATAACGCCTGTCAAAATGGTGCCAATACAACTTTTCTTTTAAGGGATCCAGTTATAAGTGAAATTAATCCCATCGATGTCACATATGTTGGGCCTCAGACAGGAAGTACGCAACTCGATAGTATCCCTCCATTCTCTATGGCACCTATGCAGGGGGCAGGGCCTTCAAACTAGATGGTTGTAACCATAGTAAGAGTGATGCTGATGCTTGTTATCCATGGGAAATGCCAGACTGGAGGCCTCAATCTCATTTTCTGTTCTCTAGACAGAATTGTATAGATTCACAGAATAGGGTTAGGGGGAATAGAAACCACCAGCCCCTTCTATATGGAATGAACTAGGAGCACACAAACATTAGTAGAAATATTGATAATGAAGGCTCTCACATAGGTATTTTGTCTAGTGCTCTTATGGCTTTTAGGCAACAAATGGACCACAGTAACCACGAAATGGTTAATATGATGTCCTAGCAAATAAATACCACATTAAATCTATTAGTACAAATGATGAATGAGGCACTACGCCTCATGACAGAGCAAATTGGTCGAGTAAGGGATGCGTTAGCCATACCCCGACTCCTACAAAACCAATAATTGAGTCTTCTGTTAATAACACTGGGCAAATCCTTAATCACCTGATTATGGAAACTAGAATGCCATTAGGCATGGAAGTCAAACAAGGGATATAAGGGTAAGAGACTTTGAAGGTAATCAGGAAAACAACAATCTCTAGCCTAGGCAGAACGTTGAAAATCAACCTCAAATGAGAGACGAGGATAATTACCCTCAGCCTAGGCAGTATCTTGAGAATAGACCTCAAGATAGTATCGATAATGATGGATATGTAAGGAGGATAATAAGGAACCATGATTTGCATTTGATAGATCAAGCAGTAGAGTTGCCCTTAATCGATTTGGAATAGATGTGGGGGTGAACAATCACCCTCGATTCATATCTGTGTTTCCAGATGTAATCCTTCAAATCGAGATGCCTCAAGGGCATAAGATCCCCAAATTTACTAAGTTCTTATGGGAGATTGGGGAATCTATAGTGGAACACATTGCTCAATATTTAATCGAATATGGGGACATAAGGGCTAACAAAAACTTAAAAATGAAATACTTTCCAAGCTCGCCAACAAAAAACGTGTTCACATGGTTCACGACCCTACCTCTAGATTCAATATATACCTGGGGGCAATTGGAAAGAGCATTCCATGAGCAGTTCTTTGGAGGGGAAACCAAGGTAAGTCTAGTCGACCTAATGAGTATAAAGAGACGTCACACAAAAAGCATAGATGATTATTTGAACAGATTTAAGCAGACAAAGGATAGGTGTAATACCCAAGTACTTGAGTATGAATTGACCAAGATGGCAACTACTAGACTCGAATTCCAAATAAGAAAGAAGTTGTGAACCAACCTATTAGAGATATGTCTCAACTTGCTGAAAAGTTAGGATAGTCGAACAACTAAAATTCGAACATATATGGAAGTCTATGGTAGTGATCATGACCAAACATCCGACATTGAGAATTAGGAGGAAGGAGTGATTGATATAGCCAAAATAAAATCATATCCTCCTTTGGATGCTCCTCCAAGATCAACTTCAAAAGGTCTAAGGTAGAAGTAGATTCGATGGTGAAGGAAGAAGGGGAAGATAGGAGGCGCTACTTCAAGAGATAAGCCTCAAGAGAAGGTTTCTTTCCACAAGGGAAGGAACCTTTGATAAAAGCTCTAGGAATCTCTCTAGAAAGGAGAAGAAATGACACTCAAAATGAAGCAAAACTCTCTATATTTCATTCAAATTCAAGTGTAAAGCTTACAAGAGGGTGGAGAGGTCTCTATATAGGGTGGGGGGAGGGCCTTGGCCTTGAAACTCAAAGGAAATGAGGGAAACCAAATTTGAATTAAAGAGCACATGTTCCTAAAATCATGGATCTTATAACTAACTAAGTGCCATGTAGGATGCCATGTGGCACTCTAACCAAATATGGCGCCTCTCTTGGGGAACAAAGGCTCTACCTTGCCTCTTTCATGCTTCATGTGCTAACTAATTGGGGTTTAATTAGTAAAGAGAGGTGTGGTTAATAAAACAACCCGCCAACACCCTTAATAGGCCCAATTAGTTAATACATTCCACAAAAGACTAAGCACACTCCCTAAAAACCTAAAATCACGAAAAATAAGGGACAAAATACATGGCCAAGAAAAAAGAATAAGACCACTCCACTTACGAAATTATAAATCCAAATACAAGTTAACAAATAAATGGGGCAAGGGGACTATGGTATAAACTCTATGCGCATAAGAAGGTGAGGTATTCCTCTATCCACTCTAGCCATGTCCTCCTCTATCCTCCTAGCCATGACCCTAGTGATAAGTCCCTTACTAGGGAGGATCACATCATCTCCTCCCCCTTGGAAGGATTTGACCTCAAATACTAAGGGTCATCTTCATCATCAACACCTACAAAAAGAGATAAATCGCAGATATTAAAAGTGATGTTGACACCATAATCCAAAGGGAGATCTAGAATGTATGTGTTGTTATTCACTCGCTCCAGGATCTGAAAAGGCTCATATCCTCTAGGGTTATGTTTGGATTTTCTCTGAGTAGGAAAATGATCCTTAAGTGAAGCCAAACCCAATCCCCTTCATGGAAGATAACTTCCTTCCTTTATTAACTGAGGTAGCATACCCTTTAGATTGTTATTCAATGTTAACTTTGATCCTGTCATGTAATTTTTTCACAAAATATGCTCTTTTGCCTCCCCATCTTTATGAAAAGAGTGAGAGGGTTGAAGCCATAGACAACTTCAAAAGGGGAATGCTTGGTGGTCCTTTAAACCACCCAGTTATATGCAAACTCTATGTGGGGAAGGTATTCATCCCAAGACTTGTGGTTGCCCCGAAAGAGAGCCATCAACATAGTTGATAAGGATCTGTTTACCACTTCTGTCTGTCTATCCGTTTAGGGATGACAAGTAGTGGAGAACAGGAGTTTGGTTCCCAACTTAGCCCATAAAGGTTTTAAAAAATGTCTAAGGAACTTCACATCCATATCAGAAACTATGGTAGAGGGTATGTCGTGCAAGCGGACAACCTTTCTAAACAAAAGTCTTGCAATTTTGCTCGCATCATCCACTTTGTGGCAGGGTATAAAGTGGGCAATTTTAGAAAATCTATCCACTACCACAAAAATAGAGTCTGCACCTCGTTGGGTTCGGGGAAAGCCAAGGACAAAGTCCATACTGATATCCAGCCAAGGTGTAGAGGGAGCAGGTAAAGGTGTGTATAGTCCATGGGACATTGCCTTATATTTAGGCTGAAGTCAAGCTATGCATCTAGTACAATGGCTATGGACGTCTCTCTTCATATGTAGCCAAACAAATTTCTCCTGTAAAGCATAAGGGTTTTAGAAATCCGAAAATATCCCATGAGCCCACCTTCATGGCTCTCTTTTGTGAGCAAGTTCCTAATAGATCCTTAGGATGTACAAACTTTGCTCCCTTTGTATAGATACCCTCACTAATGAAGAACCCATCAAGGGTCTTAGATGCAAATTTAAAGGCTGCAAAAATAGAGCCAAAATCCTTGTTAGAGGGATACATGGCCCGTATGTCATCAAATCCCAAAATGTTAGCACTAAGGGTGGTATAAAGATAGTGACATCTAGATAAAGCATCAGCCGCCATATTTTGTTTACCTTTTTTGTATTTGATGACATAGGGAAAAGATTCAAGGTATTCCACCCACTTTGCATGCCTTTTTTTAATTTCCCTTGTCCCCTCAGATGTTTAAGTGACTCATGGTCACTATGAATGACAAACTCCTTAGGAGCAAGGTAGTGCTCCCAAGTCTGAAGGGCTCTTATCAGGGCATAAAACACCTTATCATAGGTGGGTAGTCGAGAGGAGTACCATTGAATTTTTCACTAAAATAGGAAAATAGGATGCCCACCCTGCAACAAGACAGTTCTCACACCCCTACCAGAGGCATCACACTCAAGTTCAAAAGTTTTTGTGAAATCAGGTAATGGCAGAACTGGTGCATTAGTGAGTTTTTGCTTGATAAGAGAAAATACTTTCTCTTGTTTATCACCCCAAAGGAAAGGTACTTCCTTCTTCACCAACTTATTTGTTGGTGCAAAAAGTGTGAATAATTTAGGCACAAAGCGCCTATAAAATCCAGTGAGACCATGAAAGCTCTTTATCTCTGTCACACTTTTTGGGGTGAGCCATTATTGAATGATTTGACTTTTTCGGGATCTATGTGGACCCCTTGTTTACTGACTACAAAACCTAAAAAGACCACACTCTCTATGCAGAAGGTATATTTTTCAAGATTTCCAAAGAGGTGGTTTTCCCTAAGAATGCAAAAAACTTGTCTAAGATGTCCTAAATGATCATCTAGACTCCTACTATAAACTAAAATTTTGTGAAAGTAAACTACACAAAACCTATTTAAGCAATCCCTCAAAACATGGTTCATGAGTCACATGCAAGTGCTAGGGGCATTGGTGAGCCCAAAGGACATTACCAACCATTCATAAAGACTGAATTTAGTCTTAAAAGAGGTTTTCCAGTCATCACCCTCTTTAATCTTGATTTGGTGATAACCACTTCTAAGATATATTTTTGAAAATATTTGCACCACATGCAATTCATCTAACATGTTATCCAGTCTAGGAATTGAGTTTTTGTACTTAATGGTGATGTTATTAATTGCTTGGCAATCCATATACATCCTCTATTGATCGTTCTTCTTGGGCACCAACAAGACCGGCACAACACAAGGGTTGAGGCTCTTCTAAACCCATCCCTTCTCTAATAGTTCTTGGACTTGAGATTCTATCTCTTTAGTCTCTAGGGGGTTGTCCTATGGGCAGACCTATTGGGTAGGCTCGCCCTAGGGACCAAGTCAATTTGGTGCTCTATACCCTTCACAAGAGGAAGCCTTTTGGGGACTTCACTAGGGAATATATCACCAAATTCAATTAAAAGTGTTTTTACCCCTTCAGGTAGAATCTCTTGTCCAACATCTATGGCAGTGCTATATGATGAAGACTTAGCAGATGATGCATCTTTACACAGGAGGAGATAAAAAGGTTTGTTAGTTAGGGAAGCCTCTTTTAAAACCTTTTTTGTAGCACATAGTAGTTCTTTACTTATACAGCCTTTTTGGAAGGGGCATCACCTTCCTCATCTCTCTCCCTACCCTTTTCAAGATTTAGGGATGAAGCTCATTTTTTATGATGTTTTTTTTATGCTCTTCATCTTTTTTATTTTTCATGCAGAGCTAATCCTCACCTACCTAAGCGGGTGTAAGAGGATACAAGTTAATTTTTCTATCCAGATGAGTGAGGACAATTTGATTGGTATAACCATTATGAATTGCTTTCTTATCTTATTTCCATGGCCTACCAAGCAAGATATGGTCAGCCTCCATAGGGACTATGTTGTTGGAACCAAAAGAACTACATTAAAGACTAGTGGAGTTTTGGTTTTGATTTTCTCTGTTTGTTTTTGCTCTTAAATCAATTTCACGATACCAAACACATTTATAGGTGTGGTACATGTATTGTGTGTTTTAGATAGGTTTGAGAATGTGTTTGGATAGTTTTGGATAGATTACATAGGCTAGGTTGTGCTGGAAAAGCTTCAAAAATGGTTTTTTAGGTAAGGTAATCAATTACCTGAAAATGATAATCAATTACCCTGTGAGAATTTTTTAGAACTGAAATTGATGCTCTCTGTGGTAATCAATTACCTGAAATCAGTAATCGATTACTCCTGAGAACAAGCACTTTGATCTAGTTTTGTGCAGGATATCAGGTAATCAAGTGGGTAATCGATTACCATGCATAAAAGCTGATATAAAAACATTTTGAAATAGATTTAACAAATTTTGAGAAATCCAATCAAGTGCTTGATTCTCACACACAATTTCTAAGAATTCTCTCCAAGATCCAAACCCATTTTTTATGGTTTGAAAGTGCTTCAAATTCAAGATTCAAGGAAGAGACTCCATTGAGTTCTAATATTTTCGTTTGGGTATTCTTCACATCAGGTGATATTGTTTTGTACCCTATCTATGTTTTTTCACTAGGTTTACAATCTCTTGAGGAGTTCTTGAGATTGTGGGAAAATCTTGCAGCGGGGTGTTGCAAATGAGGCGTTGTGAGTGACAGAGTGTCATGGTGTAGTAAACTCTTATGGTGTGCAAGAGGAAGTCTCTTATTTTATGATTTAAATCTTTTTGGGAGTAGAATTTGTATGTGTGGTGTGCATGTACTAAGATTTTAGTGGAAAGTAGATCAGAGGAAGGCTATGTTTGTAAACTGGGTGTAGGTCAGTTGGACCGAACCAGTATAAATCACAGTGCAAATTCTCTCTTACCTATACTCTTTAAATCCAGTCTTTATTGAATTCTTGGAGTACTAACATTTGGGTTTTTGCAGCTGTGTTTGATTCATTTAGATTTCTTGCTGCTGATCTAATTCTTGACACATATTTTCTTGACTTTAAATTTGAGTTTTTTACCCATATTTTGTGGGTTTAAGTTTTGTTCTTCTTATTCCTTTAGATTAATTATGAATTACTTAATATATAATTCTGAAAAGTAACACTTCTCACCTAAAGTGTGAAACTTGAAAAAAAAAAGTAACACTTCTCACCTAAAGTTGTATTGGCACCATAGGAACACTCCTTTCTATATATATATAAAAAGTAACACTTCTCACCTAAAGTGTGAAACTTGAAAAAAAAAAAAAAATCGGCTTCACAAAATGTAGCATTGAGAAATAAACTGTAACCAGTGAAGTTAACGCTGTCTCGAGTATAATTTTTTTAAATAACTTGTTATTGAAAATTAATTAATAAAATTAATATTTTTTTAAAATAATTATTTATGAAAATTTTAAATTTAAATATAAATTTTTAAATTCATTAATATAATTATTGTTATTTAATTTAATTTAAAGATAAAGGAGATAAAACATAGGGTGAGTGTAAAATAATTTTTATAGTATTGTTGATTAATCATCATTAGATAAATAAGTTAGAGCATTTTTTTTAAAAATCCTTTATTTTTTAATTTAAAGTTTAAATTACAAAATTTAAATATACACTTTTTTTTAGATATTTGGCCTCAACAAAGTAACACAAATATAATACTTTTCTTATGAATACATAATAATTAATCATTATTAGATAAATCAGTTATAATAATTTTTTTGTTTAAAATCCTTTATTTTTTTAAATATTTGGTAAAAAATAACTAAGTTATATTTACATTTGAATATATCATGAAATTTTTTAAATATAAATTTGAATATATTGTAATATTTTTTATATCTAAATTAAAAGTTTATTTATATTTTTTATTTTTTCCTTTGTTTACAAATGTTTTGAACATACACGGGTCACTTTCAGTTATAATAATTTGAATATACAGTAAGTTTTTTTTTTGTGAGATGAATATACAGTAATTAATCATCACTGAATAAATTTGTTATAATAATTTTATTTTGTTTAAAATATTTTTTTAATTTAAATTTAAAATACGAAAATTTGAATATACATTATTTTTTTGTTTTAAATATTTGGTCAAAACAAACTGACACAGATATAATAATTTTCTTTTGAATATACAGTAATTAATCATATTAGATAAATCAGTTATAATAATTTCCTTTTATTTAAAAATCCTTAATTTTTTTAAGTCAAAGTTTAAGAAGTAAATTTTGAATATACTTTTCTTTAGTTTGAAAATAGAGTGATTAATCATCATTAGATAAATCAGTGATAATAATTTTCTTTTGTTTAAAAATCCTTTATTTTTTTCAATATTTGGTAAAAAAAAATCAAGTTATATTTAAATTTAGGCTTAAATAAGTTTTTTATCCTAAAGTTTTACAAAAAATCATTTTTGGTTCTTAAAATTCAAAAATATTTTTTTTAGTCCCTGATTCGCTTTTAGTCTTTATTCTCCTGTCCATTAAAAAATTGCTGATAGGGAGCACGGTTTGTACTCGTGAATTACTCTTCTCTTCAACCCTAATATCTTTAATATTTAATTTAATTTCATATCTGACACAACCAAATATATAGAAACTTATAAACGGACAATATTAATAAAAAAAATAAAATAATTTTAGGATTAAAAAAATATTTTTGAATTTCAAGGAACAAAAGTGATTTTGGTGAAACTTTCAAGAAAAAAACTTATGTAAACCTTAAATTTAAATATATAGTAAACTTTTCTATATTTAAATTTAAATTTTATTTTTAAATTAAGTTAAAAAATTTGATTATGACACATGTTACATAGCTTAACATGTTTATATATACTATTGATAAAATTTGTTTTGCATCTTCTTTGTTGTTGTCGGACCTAAACTCTTCAATGTCAAGACCTAATTTCTTCAATATTAAGGTTTTTTCAAGCAATATTTTCCTTAATTTTCTTGAAGAACACACTAACTAAACAACCTTAAATATTATGTGTTTCATTAATTCTTTTAAATTCTCCATCTTAACCTCATTAACTATTGGTAAATTATATGTTCGATCATATTGAATGGGAACATTCTATTGGAACACAACTACCACAACTAAAAATATCATCTCTATTTTAACCCTAATTGAATGGGAACATTCTATTATATGTCCTAATATTTTTAGATAAATATTTTGCTTCTTTTATTAACACCATTAACCAAATTTGATAATAATATAAGAGGCTTCTTAAGCATGTAAAGATTTATTGGATTGTTTTGATACCAAAATATAGCACCACAATACTTACATGAAAAGTCCAATATTGAAATAACCTATTAAACATAATACATAAAATTATCTAAAAAAATTTATAACACTTTTAACTAGATTACGCTTTAAAAAGTTGTAAAAAAAATAAAATTAGATAGCACTTTACAATTCAAAATCAAAATATAAACTCTATTAAGGATCAAACTCAAAGAAAAAATTCATTAGACACCAAAAACAAAATTTGGTAATTTAATAGAGACTAAAAACTTGATTAAGTTTAAATTTATGTACTTTTTAGAAAAAATTGAATATTATCATTTAAAATATACTTAAACATTATAATTGCATTAATTTTTTAATACATTACTAAATCTATATATTTAATTCAACTGAGTATAGCCCACTTGATTTAGCAAGGTGCATAGCTGTTTAAAGAATATTAAAAATATTTAAAAAAGAATTGTTATTTCATTATTTTTATATCTTTAACAATTTAAAATATTTTTTACTTTTGATCTAAAAATATAAATGTATATAATTTGAATTATACTTATATTTACTAATATGCTAAGTTTGGATTCACATATGACTTGATTTTGTTTTTTAATTTTTTAAAAAAAATTTTAAAAATAGTTTTCAAAAACTATTTTCAGAAAAAAGATGAAAAAAGAATTTATTTAATAAGTGTTATTTAAAAACTGTTTCGAAGATGTGAAAATGAAAAGAACTTGTTTATATTTATTAAAATTGTTCATATTTAATTTTTAAAAATTAAAAAATCAAAATTGTTTTCAAAACCTGTTTTAAAAAACAGTAAGCAAACAAGTTTTTTAATTTTTAAATATTAAATATTATAAATAATTTGATAAACCTTTAAACTTCCATATTCACTTCCCCTTACCTTCAAACTCTAAAGAAAAAAATGTGAAAACAAGTGGATCTCACTTTTAATTTTCCAATTTCCAATAAATTTCAATTAACAATAAGAAATGTGACAGGAGAAGTGTATAAAAGACTGGGTTGCATCATTCTGGAGTTTGAATCCACTTCGTGCTGTTGTTGTTCTCCAAACTCTCTCAATGGGTACGAGGTTTCTCAAATCAAACATCATTTCCTCAATCCCTCCGAAGAACATTCACCCTTTGTCCCAACTCTTCTGTACTTCCCTTACAGACCATTTTCCCGAGAAAATTTCCCACGAAACGCCATGTATTCCGTCGCAAAGTGAAGTTCTGGACACCCTTTTGAGCCACAGAGAGGACCCCAGCTCGGCGCTGGTGTTCTTCAAACAAGCTGAGAGACAACGAGGGTTTGTGAAAACCGTTGATGTTTTATGCTTGGTGCTTCAGATTCTTGCTTCGAACCCCGACACTCATGAAGATGCTAAGTACTTGCTGAATAACTATGTGTTTGGAGACTCAGCCCCTGCTGCGAATGTTTTTGTGGGGCTCTTGGTGGAGAGTGCGGAAAGGTATGGTTTTGAATTATCTGATTCAAGGGTTTTCAATTACCTGTTGAATAGTTATGTTAGGGCTAATAAGATCACAGACGCTGTTGAGTGCTTTCGGGGCATGTTAGAGCACGGTGTGGTTCTCTGGGTACCCTTTGTGAACATGCTTTTGACTGCAATGGTTAGGAGAAACATGGTTGATGATGCGCGCCAAGTGTATGATGAAATGGTTCAGAGAAGGGTTTATGGTGATTGCTATACCCTGCATGTTTTAATGCGGTTGTGCTTGAAGGAAGGGAGGTTTGAGGAGGCTGAGAGGTATTTCGGTGAGGCTGTGGGGAGAGGGTTGAAGGTTGATGCTGCTGCGTATGGTATTGTTATTCAGGCTGTGTGTAAGGGGCCTAACTTGAAATTGGCGTGTAAGCTGTTGAAGGAGATGAGGGAGTTGGGGTGGGTGCCGTCTGAGGGCACGTATGTGGCTGTGATTGGTGCTTGTGTCAGGCATGGGAATTTTAAGGAGGCGCTGAGGCTTAAGGATGAGATGGTGGGTGGCGGTGTGCCTTTGAATGTAGTTGTGGCGACAATCTTGATTAAAGGGCATTGTATGCGAAGGGATATGAGTAGTGCATTGCAGTTGTTTCATGAGGTTGTTGAGGCTGGTGTTACACCCAATGTGGCTATTTTCTCGGTTTTGATAGAGTGGTGCTGTAAGATTGGGAGGATGGAGCAGGCGGATGAACTTTATACCAAAATGAAATTCATGGGCCTTCAACCCACTGTCTTTATTGTAAATTTTCTGTTGAAAGGATTCTGGAAACAGAACTTGCTAGAAAATGCATATGGATTGCTTGATGAGGCAGTTGAAAATGGAATTGCTAGTGTTGCTACATATAACATCCTTTTATTGTGGCTCTGTCAGTTGGGCAAGGTTAATGTGGCTTGCAATTTGTGGGACAAGATGATTAGTAATGGTATTACACCTTCACTGGTTTCTTACAACCACATGATACTTGGTCACTGCAAAAGGGGCCGCTTGGATGATGCATGTAATGTAATGAATGATATTATTAAAAGTGGTTTAAAACCGAATGTCATTACGTACACAATTTTAATGGATGGATCTTTTAGGAAGGGAGATTCTGACCATGCTTTTAAAGTGTTTGATCAAATGGTGGCTGCAGGTATTGTGCCTACAGACTACACATTTAACACTGTTATAAATGGCTTGTGTAAAGCTGGCCGAGCGTCTGAGGCAAAGGATAAGTTGCCCATTTTTATTAACCAGGATTTTATTCCCACATGTATGACTTATAATTGCATCATAGATGGATTTGTCAAGGAAGGTGCAATTGATTCTGCAGAGTCTGCCTATAGGGAGATGTGTAGAAGCAGAATTTCACCAAATGTCATCACTTATACTAGTTTGATTAGTGGATTTTGCAAAAGTAACAGGGTTGATCTTGCTTTAAAAATGTATGATGATATGAAAAACAAGGGTTTGGAACTAGATATTACTGCATATAGTACTCTCATCGCTGGTTTCTGCAAAATGCAAGACATGGAAAATGCATGTAAATTCTTCTCTGAACTTTTGGAAGTTGGTTTGACTCCAAACACAATTGTTTATAACAGCATGATTAGTGGCTTCAGAAATTTGAATAACATGGAAGCAGCACTTAGCTTGCACAAGGAAATGACAAAAAATAAGATTCCATGTGATTTGCAGATATACACGTCACTGATTGGTGGACTTCTAAAAGAGGGTAAATTAAGTTTTGCTATAGATCTTTACTCAGAGATGCTTTCCAAGGGTATTGAGCCTGACATCTTCATGTACAACGTTCTGATAAATGGACTCTGTAGTAATGGACAACTAGAAAAGGCAGGCAAGATTCTAAAGGAAATGAATGAGAATAATATAACTCCTACAGTTATACTTTATAACACTTTAATTGCTGGACATTTTAAGGAGGGGAATCTACAAGAGGCTTTTAGACTGCATGACGAGATGCTTGATAAAGGTCTAGTGCCGGATGACGCTACATATGATATTATTGTAAATGGAAAGTTAAAAAGATCATATACTCCAGTTGGAGCTTAATTCTCACAAAAGGATTCTGGGTGGCACACATTCTACTAATGGACCATTTGCAAACCGACTCTTGCAGAAAGTTTTGAATGGTCTGAAATTGGTCTCATCTTCCATTAATTGTCCCAAGGACCTAGAAATATGGACAAAATTCCTTTTCAATTTTATTATGATTTCTATCTAGGAAATTGTAATTCTTTCATTTTTGAATATGGGGTTCATTTATCAATCATAGCCAAAGTGACTTTTTTAGACTCTTTCTTTTCCAAGTGCATAACAGTGGCCATGGTCAGATATCCTGCAGAGAATTTAGCATTTTGGCAACTGGAATTTCCAGTGGTTGCTGTCTGACAGTGTTTGTTTGTGAGATTGTTAGCAGTGGGATGACGAATTCAGGTGTAACCTTAATAATCCTCTAGTTTCCTTTTATGCACTACCTATTTATTTTCTATCTAGTTTGAGAGAGGGGAGGGTTATATGATTTGCTTCTGGTTTTAAAGTAACAGTTTGGTGTTTAATTTTTTTTTTAACTGGACAAGGATGAATAGTTGTCAAGGTGTTTCCTTTTCACTAATTAATTGCACTGGATACTGATACTGATATGGATAGTAGGAGGTTAATTGTGATTTTGTAGTTTAGAATCGAATTTGTGTTTATGATCTATAATATTAGAGTCATTCTGTTTTAGCATCTTAGCATTTGTTTTTTTTATGGAACTTTAAGGTTTGATACTTAAACATTTAGTTTCTTTGTAAAAATTAGAGTGGGGGAAATGGTATTTTATCCATTATTACCTGAATGTGATCCATTTTAATGCAATCCAAGCAATAAATGAGCCATTGACATTGTTGGTTGGAGTCCATTTAGGAAATAATTAGGTTGGGTCTTGTATGTTGTTTTATTTACAATTTGTCTTTTTATTTTAAAAGGGCCATAATTTTAAAATGGGCTTTGACTTTTTATTAACAGGGTTCATTATCTAAGACTATAAATAGCCTCTTTAGGGATATAAGAAAGCACATTAGCTGAATTTTGCATTAGAATAGAAATCATTTGGAGAACTTTTCTGTTACCGCTCTTAAGGAACCTTCCTAAACCTATCAAGGAATTATCTTTGTAGAATTCATCTTGGACTAAGTTATCAATTTTCTATAATCAATCTGCACTAAGTCATGGTAATACTTATTTTATATTTTAGAAAAAAATTCACTTTTTAAGTTGTGAAAATTTGCAATCATGTACACTGATTTGAAATTTTCTTTCAAACTACGTTCCCTTTGAAGTTGATGAGAAAAGAGGTATTTCTATTTGGAGTAGTATTGTTAGAATTCATATATATGGGTGAATGTCTCAAATTGCGTTCAGGTAATAGAGGGCTAAATGGGTGTCCTATGCAGTAGTGACAGTGGATTTAAGTCTGGATGTACACAAGGACTAAAGGAGAGGTAGTTTTCTATTAATTTAATTATTAAAAACACAATTTGTGATTGATCAATAATTGGAGAAAATGTGTGTCTGATTGTTCAGCAGAGGAAATAGAAATTAGATGAACAGTGAGAGGAAGAAATGAATTAATGGATAAGAAGGACTAGGTTGTGATTTCAATTGCACAGATAATTTTCCGAATTCCTAAGCACTGAATTTGTATTATTCCCTGATTACCTAACCTTATCAATAATTGTTTGTGTGAGATGAATGGAAATAGGTGAAAAATATACTTGAAAAGTACTAGTGTGTCCAACCCTATTTTCATTCTATTTCCATCCCATAAAACAGCTAATATTATCACTCCTATTTCCACTCTCCCCACCCTATTTCCATCCCACAATATAGTTGAATTTGTATTTGGGAACCCTCCTCTCTCATAACTTTTTATTACCAGGAAAAAATTGTGCTCTATGAATAACCATAGGGTATATTCCCTTGTTGGAACTAACCTTAACAATAGTTGGGATGGTATTCCTGTTACAGCTTGAGTTAAACAAATTTTATTCCATTTCATTTTATTATATCTAGTTATTGCTGAATTTGTGGATCTTCAGTTGACTTTTATTCTTCCTTACATGTTTTATTACTTGATTGCATGTGATTCATGAGGTTTCAGTACCTCAGTTCAAAATGTGCCTACTTGATTTTTCATTCGCATTTTTTAATTTACGAATGTAACTATTTTAGATTGTAGATGCAGACAATGTACTTTAACTGATTATTTTGTTAGCTTTTGCTTACTATCATCATTTATTTTTTTTCCTCGTCTAACATGGTATGATTTTTGTTATCTCCTGAACCGGATACTAGGAGAAACCAAGGATCAAACTGAACAGATACTCACTTGTTTTTGAGAATTATAAATCACTTGATAAGTCTTCTTTCTCGGGCATCATAGAAGTTTTCAGACCAGCAACTGATCATGCAGCACCAGCCTTAGAACCTGCTGTTAAACTCTACAAGCTTCTTCATGATAATCTCCTGAGGCTCAAATAGCATTTTATCATTATTTCCAGGTTAGAGACTTAATCATGTTAAACTTTATTTTTATGATAACAATTGCTAATTGTATTCACAATTTCACATCAATATAATTGACAACTAGTATCTTCCCAGGTTGCTGCAAAAAAGAGGTCCAAAAGGCACCTGAAACAGATGAGTATATTACACAAAATAATGAAATCAGTTTGATGGATGGCATGGCTATGTCTTAGAAATGAGATCCATACAGATATCCAGATTCACAATCAAAATATCCTTCCTAGGTATTATTCATTTCTCAAAGCATCTTGTTTATATTTAGTTTGCTAGAACTTTGATGTAGGTTATGATTCTCATCTTTATGTTCACTCTTAAAAGAGTTTAACTTTTTTTATTTTGGTCTTTGTTCTTATTTATTGCATTTTGTATTGTATGTGTTTAACTGTTTATTTTGGTCTCTCTAATCGCAACTGGTATCTTGAATCTGTATTCACATGTGGCAGCATATTTTTATTAGTATAATGATTACGTTTGATTTAAGCTTGGCTAAGGCATAGAATCATTATTTTAATAATTTTTTAAGATGAATTTCAAACTTCATATTCCTTCAGGGTGTCAAAATACTATTGTTGTTTAAAGGTTCTAATGTAGCTGGTTCAATATTTTCACAGCTTTTCTTGCCAAATCTTTGTGCTTCCATATACAGTACACAGCTTTGCAATAGATTACGAGCCTTCCTTATATCTTTGTGCTTCCTTTTTTAAGTTTCTTGGAGAACAGAAAAGAGAATAGATCGTGGTACAAAGGTTCAAGGGTTGCTGTTTCTGTGAGTAACTGCTACGTAACAGCTTAATTATTAATAGTGATTTTTCTCGGACCTAGTGAGGAAGAATTTCAAAGATGTTTTTTTTATATGCTCTGCCTGTTTATTTTATTTGGAAATTTTAAGTTCCTTGGAGAACAGAAAAGAGAATAGATCGTGGTACAAAGGTCCAAGGGTTGCTGTTTCTGTGAGTAACTGCTACCTAACAGAGTAACAGCTTAATTATTAATAGTGATTTTTCTTGTACCAAGTGAGGAAGGATTTCAAAGATGTTTTTTTATATGCTCTGCCTGTTTATTTAAGACAAAAATGAATCTGTTTCTGTCCTAGAATTCTTTTAGGCACCAAAGACCGCTGACATCATCTTGATTTTGGTACAGCCAATTTAGCCCATGTTTAGTAGTTACAGTTTACAAAATCAATTTTTACATTTTTAATGAAAACTACACTTTGGAATGTTAATGATGTTGATTTGATAACAGTATATTTGCTTGGTTGGAGTTATGAAATAAAAATGCATGTTTAATTCCATGAGTTTTTAAGGTCCCAAAGAATATTACTAGTTTATTTATTGTCTTGTTTCTATGTGCTGTATTTTGAACATGATTGCTGACCTGAAGGAATATGTTGTGCAGATTTTGATGATACCTTTGCCTCACACAAGAAACATGGTTTAATGGAGTCTAGGAAATGCACTGCATGAGAAAGACCTGGAGCCACCTAGATCCATCATGAAAGTTCGTTCCATGCTATGCAAAGATGCTCCCAATCACAAGGACAACACTTTTTACTATTAGGACAATTCTGCATGTAAATATGAAGTGAGTAAAACATGGGTGTCAAAAAAGAATGGTTCTCCAATTTTGTAGGAGCAAGAAACTCAACTGCTCCAAGAAAGATCGACGTGCTTTTAAATGGGAATAGTGATTTTTTAACTCATGTATACACAAGAAATTACACATTGTAATAGTTGGTATTAGTAATTAGTAATATATCATTTTTTTGGTTTTGTTGCATTTTATTAATCAAATATTGGCCTTCTCATTAACCAGTGTAGAGTCTATTTCAAAAAAAAAAAAAAAAACTATTGTTGAGTGACAGCCAGGTGAACTCTGCAATTCGGACAGACATATATGGGTCTCAAGTGACAGTTGGTTCAGACATTTCCTTTTCAAATTCTAAATTTACAATTTAGCATGATAACTATTAGATGTTTTGGTCAGTGTTTCAAAATTTGGTAGTAATGTTTTTTTTTTTTTGGGTGAAAATTTAGTATTATTGTTAATATTACTCCTAAGTCATTTTTTTATTTAATTTATTTTACAATTAAATAACTATATTATAGAGAGAATAATAGTAATCTTTTCTAATTCTCAAGAGACCATTCATAGAATATATTGACTAAAATAATTAAAGGTAGTTTAGTAAGAAAATAATTAAAGTAAGGAATTATTAGAAAAAACTGGAGAACAAAAAAATTTCAAGAGTGTATTGTATGTATTTAAAGATAGGGGAGTAATATTTGCACTAATATAGTGTAAAAGTTTATACACTTAGAATATATCTAGCTACTAATTAATTGATGATATTTTCTTGTATCATGTACCAGATACAAACCTTTCTTGTATTGTCTACTATAATATAAAAGTTTATATACTTAGAATATGTCTAGATTCAGCATAAAAAAAGAATTTGTCTAGATTGATATTTTGGTTTGTCTAAAATAGCTTTACATAATAAAAATGATGACAAGTTAAAAACAAGGTTTATTTGGGAATTAGGATCATGCTTTATAGATTCACGCAATTAACTTGTATTTATCTATTTTTATTATTATAAAATTTTAAAATTATTTTTTCCTTTTCACATTTATTGATATTTATATTTTCATTTTGTTATATTTTACATTTTCTTGCTTTTCCTGTATTTTTATTTTTTTATTTGTTTTAACTGAGATGAGCCAGAGTGTCAGCCAGGTAGGATTCAATCTAAAGCTTGAGTCTTGAAGAGATTATACCTTAAAAAACATCAGCAAAAATAACAATCTGTCTATCTGTATGAAAAAACAATGTACACTCATCAAAAACTTTTTTTACTTTGTCCTCAAATGATATTTCTAATATAATACAAGAGTACTGGAAATTACAAAAGGTAGAATGAAAAGGCAGAATGGTAGCATTAGAATTAAGAAAGCTTTGTATCTGATACAATTATACAAAATGAAAGGATAAAAACACCAAATCTTACAATCTGGAGCGCAAGCCCAAGAATGTGATAATAACACATTCCATTTCCATGAATAACAAAGAGGAAAGCTTGGCCTAACTACCATACCGGATAAGTATGGTGGTTGGAATAAGTTTAAACAAATTTGAGTTGAATTTTTGTTTTTTTTTTTTATATCTAATTCAATCTAACGTGTTCTTGACTGAATTGGATTGTGTTGGATTACAATTTTTAAAAATATTTCTTTTATAAAAAAATTGAATGTTTAGAACATATTTTGTTAGTTTTTTTATGTTTTTTTTCAAAAATAAACTATATAATTTTTATAATATTAAAATAAACAATAAGTTATAGTTATAAATTATATATCAAAACTAAAATAAATTAAAATTAATATGTATAACTAAATGGTTAAGTAATAAGAATTAAAGAAATATTTGTCTAAAATAAAACTAACTAAACCATAAAAATAAACACAGATTACACAATTTGTCCACACTAACAAATTCAAATTGAAAACTCTAATGCAATTTCCAAAAATTACACTTTGTATTAGTTAGACACAAGAATTATCAAATGTATTTCAGTTTTCAAATTATAAAAATTATTAAAAAAAATTAACATTGATGCTTATTTGACACAAATTAGTTTACTGGATTTAACATGTTCTCTGTTAAAATTTGGATGATAAATAAATGGTAGGATTAATATTGTCCATTTTTTAAATATATACAATATCAAACATTTAAAATTACAAAGACCGACCTATATAAATTGTTTACTTTAAATATATAAATAAAAATAAAGTAATTAAAATTACGAGGACTTGATTTTCTATACTCTAAATTTAGAACGACCAAAAGGTCAAAATTTGTGATTAAGTCTTTTTGTTAGTATTCATTGACCCATTTGTTTATTGAAGCGTGAGAGAAGGGACACTGTCTAGAGCATTCCCTCAAAGAAAAAGGAGAAATGCCACAATCGTAGAAATTTTATTTGTAGAGAGGAAAGATATGAGAAGAATGATGCTAAAAGATTTTAACATTTAATCACACCTTCTATGGTAAATTTATTAATTTTATTAATTAATATTTTAATATAAATAAAAATTGTAATTAAACATAAATTTAAAAATTCTTTTACACTTTTTATGCATGTTAACTAAATTAAAATTTTTTTTCTAAATTAATCATTCCCTACCCTATAAATTATTACTTAAGTTGAAATAATATTATGTCAGATATGATCACACAGTCGATGGCTATAAAGTCTTTTTTTTTTCTCTATTTTTGAGAGGAAGTTATAAAGTCTTTTAACAACTAGTATAGGTTGTTGTTGATTTTTTTTTTTTAACTTTACTAGCTAGTGTGAGTAAAATATTAAATAATTAAATATGATATAATTAAAAATTTAACATTAATATTTTTTGAAACTTTGTCTTTTTCTTTTGAATATTATCACAAACTTAGTTAAGTAATGTACTCAAGTTATTGTAAACCATCATTCTATGATATCTTCGATTCTAATGAATACAAAAAACTTGTAATTAATTATCAGAAAATAGATAGAACATAAAAATGTGATAAATAAAAAAAATTAACTAAGAAAATATTTATTGATTCTTTTAATTTTTTTACCGAGATTGGTTCTTTTAATTACTACTTTTAGAACACTCATGAACAATTCTATATTTTAAATGAAAATTGTTGATAAAATTTAACTGCTTGCAATTTCATTGATCCTTTAAAATCAAATATCACAACTCTCAAACAAGTGCATGTAACAGCAGGAATTTGGAACTCACAATTTAAAGACTTAAAATCTAATTCACCCGACCTTTTAGGATTAACAAATAGCCTCAAAATAATGCAATTACATATAAAAAAAATTGCATCTTAGTTTTGTTGACAGATTTAAGAGGAAAATCGTATGTACTCTATATTTTTCAAATAAATAAGAAATAACAACATTGAGAGATACAATTTCATGAGGAACACAAAGCCTAATAAAGTCATATAGGTTACCTCGCTAAGCTCACAACAAACGGATTATGTTTTGCACACTCTATTGAAGACTCAACTTCCAACTCACATAACTCAGTCTATTCTTAACCTCTTTACATGATTCTTGAGTCTAAACTCTAGCCCCAATTGTCTACTTTCTAAAACAACAAATGTAACTCGATTTGGTTAACCACACAAAAAGATATGACAGAAACACTGAGACATGTCCATACAAAATTTTTCAGGTAGCAAGCATTCAACTTATATAAGGTTCTCAAAATATAATTCTAACTTCCAACTCTTAAACATTCTGATACAATCCTTGATTTCTACTCCTTGATCTTGCTCCAAAGAGATTCCACTATTAGCAAATGAAGGTGAAAGGCAAGGAGATGGAGTGTGAATGGTGCCACTAAATGAGATAAGCCAAAAAGATATTGAAGTTTGCTACAAGGAAAGAAACGCTTGATAAAAGTCATGAAGAAAGAACTCGAATAAAGGAGAGAACTCAAGACACTTTAAGAAATAAACTCTCACAAATATGAGTCTAATTTTCATTCATCAAAGTGTAAAACGAAAATAGGTGATGTGAGTGCTATTTATAGAACCTTAGATGTGTGGTTTAGTTGAATTAAATAAGGGTTAATTAGATAAAAAGTGAACTAACACAGTTAACTTACCTAATCCAAAAAATCCCCTAAGAAAGTGGATCTATATTCACTTAATTCAAATTTGAATTTGAATTAGATGATGCCAACTAGGCGCCACCTAGGATGGAGTTTGAAATTGGCGTCTTTTAGAGGGAACAAGGAAAGAAACCCTTGATAAAAGTCATGAAGAAAGAACTCGAATAAAGAAGAGAACTCAAGACACTTTAAGAAATAAACTCTCATAAATATGAGTCTAATTTTCATTCATCAAAGTGTAAAACGAAACTAGGTGATGTGAGTGCTATTTATAGAACCTTAGATGTGTGGTTTAGTTGAATTAAATAAGGGTTAATTAGATAAAAAGTGAACTAACACATAGTTAACTTACCTAATCCAAAAAATCCCCTAAGAAAGTGGATCTATATTCACTTAATTCAAATTTGAGATAAGCCAAAAAAGATATTGAAGTTTGCTACAAGGAAAGAAACCCTTGATAAAAGTCATGAAGAAAGAACTCGAATAAAGAAGAGAACTCAAGACACTTTAAGAAATAAACTCTCACAAATATGAGTCTAATTTTCATTCATCAAAGTGTAAAACAAAACTAGGTGATGTGAGTGCTATTTATAGAACCTTAGATGTGTGGTTTAGTTGAATTAAATAAGGGTTAATTAGATAAAAAGTGAACTAACACATAGTTAACTTACCTAATCCAAAAAATCCCCTAAGAAAGTGGATCTATATTCAATTAATTCAAATTTGAATTTGAATTAGATGATGCCAACTAGGCGCCACCTAGGATGGAGTTTGAAATTGGCGTCTTTTAGAGGGAACAAGGAAAGAAACCCTTGATAAAAGTCATGAAGAAAGAACTCGAATAAAGAAGAGAACTCAAGACACTTTAAGAAATAAACTCTCATAAATATGAGTCTAATTTTCATTCATCAAAGTGTAAAACGAAACTAGGTGATGTGAGTGCTATTTATAGAACCTTAGATGTGTGGTTTAGTTGAATTAAATAAGGGTTAATTAGATAAAAAGTGAACTAACACATAGTTAACTTACCTAATCCAAAAAATCCCCTAAGAAAGTGGATCTATATTCACTTAATTCAAATTTGAGATAAGCCAAAAAAGATATTGAAGTTTGCTACAAGGAAAGAAACCCTTGATAAAAGTCATGAAGAAAGAACTCGAATAAAGAAGAGAACTCAAGACACTTTAAGAAATAAACTCTCACAAATATGAGTCTAATTTTCATTCATCAAAGTGTAAAACAAAACTAGGTGATGTGAGTGCTATTTATAGAACCTTAGATGTGTGGTTTAGTTGAATTAAATAAGGGTTAATTAGATAAAAAGTGAACTAACACATAGTTAACTTACCTAATCCAAAAAATCCCCTAAGAAAGTGGATCTATATTCAATTAATTCAAATTTGAATTTGAATTAGATGATGCCAACTAGGCGCCACCTAGGATGGAGTTTGAAATTGGCGTCTTTTAGAGGGAACAAGGGGGTCCCATATGCTACTCGTGCTTATGTGAATGCTAGAGAAGTGTGGAACTCAAACCACACGTCCTCTTGCTCCAAAAAGGTTCATATTCTTGTATACACTCCACACAAATAACTAATGACACCCTAAGCTCAAAATAAAGACAAATGTTCGGAAAAATACAAGGCCTCACAAAAGGATAAATGCATCCACCTAATTACTAAACAGACTATAGCCTAAGATTCTTCAATAAGCTCCATTCTTGCCATATCTTCTTCTAATCCTCCTAGCTAAGAATCCATTCTAGGTGGGATTATATCAAACCCTAAGAGGGATGAGGAAAAAAAAATCAAAATCAAAAGCAAAAAAAGAAAAAAAGTTTCACTTCTAAAACTCGAAAGGGGTGAGCAAGGAAAGTTGGAAGGAAATGCCCCTTCCAAGGAGGTTATCAAGAAGGAGAGTCATTTCAGTACAAAATTGGACATAAAGAATTCTTTCTTGCTTGATAAACATTTCTATCTTCTCCTTTGAAAAGAGGCACCATCTAACACTTCCACTCGTCTTTAAATTGAGTCTCTTCCAAAAGGGGTTCAAAATTTTTTAACTCGAATTTGATCATCTTTTCCCTCAAGAAGTCCCTAGGGATTGCCTTCTCTAAGTGAGAATTGAATACTAAATCTATCTTGTGCCTGGCGCTAGCCTACCTAGTAGGCCTACGTATAGGACAAACCATATTAAGACCAAAGAAATTAAGTCTCAAGTTAAATACTTGTTGGATAAGGGTTTAATTCAAAATAGCGTTAGTCCTTATGCTATGGCAGTCTTGTTAATGCCCAAGAATGATGGCAAATGGTAGATGTGTATGGACTATCATGCCATCAACAACATCACCATAAAATATAGGCACCTAATGCTTAGGCTCGATGATATGTTTGATGAATTGCATGTAGCACAAGTATTTTCAAAAATTAACCTTAGAAGTGGTTACCATCAAATAAGAATAAAAGAGGTGATGAATAGAAAACCGCTTTTAAGGAAAAAATTGGTCTTTATGAAGCGTTAGTGATGCTCCAAGCACTTTCATGCGCCTCATGAATCATGTCCTAAGGAATTGCATTGGTAGATGTGCAGTTGTTTATTTTGATGATATTTTGGTTTATAGTATGACCTTAGATGATCCTGTGGGACATCTTAGGGAAGTTTTGTTAGTTCTTAGAAAAAATAATCTCTTTTCAAACTTAGAAAAATGTACCTTTTGTGTTTCTAGTGTAGTCTTTATAGGTTTTGTAGTTAGTGCACAAGGGGCCAAGTGGATCCCCAAAAAATCAAGGTCATCCAAGATTGGCCCATCCTAACAAGCATGACCAAGATCAAAAGCTTTCATGGTCTCATAGGCTTTTATAGCGCTTTGTGCCTAATTTATCCATGCTTGCTTCACCCCTTAATGAGTTTGTGAAGAAGGATGCTCCCTTCATTTGGGGTGAAAAACAAGAGCAAGCCTTTCAACTGCTTAAGGATGAACTCACTCATGCTCCTGTTCTAGATCTTCTTGACTTTTCAAAAACTTTTGAGCTAGAATGTGATGCATTTGGTGTGGGTGTGAGAGTTGTTTTGTTGCAAGGGGCCCCCCAATTCCTTATTTCAGTGAAAAAATTCATGGTGTCCACCTCAACTATCCCACCTACAACAAAAATTTTTATGCCTTGATCTATGCCTCAAAACTTGGGAACACTATCTTTTTCTAAGGAGTTTGTCATTCATAATGACCATCACTCACTTAAGTATTTGAGGGGGAAAGGAAAGTTGAACAAGAGGCATGCAAAATGGGTTGAGTTTCTTAAAACATTCCCATATGTTATCAAATACAAGAATGAAAATACAAATGTGGTGGTCGATGCTCTGGCTAGGAGATATTCTCTTCTTGCTACCCTTAGTGCTCAAATTTTGGGTTTGATGACATTAGGGAGTTGTATCCCTCTAACCAAGATTTTAGAACCATTTATGTTACCTCCTCCTCCAAAGCCAAAAATGGCTATTACCTTTGTGAAGGGTACCTGTACAAAGATGGAAAACTTTGTGTACCCCAATGATCAATTAGGAAATTGTTAACAAAAGAGAGTCATGAAGGTGAGCTCATGGAGTATTTTGGGATTAATTAAACATTGTTGCTTTTGAAAGCAATTTTTTTTGGCCCCATATGAAAAACGATGTCCAAAGACATTACTTGAGTTGCATAGCTTGCTTGCAAGCCAAATCTCGAGTGATGCCTCATGGAGTATACACACCTTTTGCTTCTTCTTTTACACCTTGGGTAGACATTAGCATGGAATTTGTCCTCGGGCTCCCAAGAAGCCAACGAGGTGTAGACTCCATTTTTGTTGTGGTGGACTGCTTTAGCAAAATGACCCATTTTATCCCCTATCACAAAGTGGACGATTAGAGCCACACCACAATACTTTTCTTTTGAGAGATTGTTTGCTTACATGGGATACCCTCAACCATAATCTTTGATAGGGGTGCTAAGTTCCTTGGTCATTTTTGGAGAACTTTTTGGGCAAGGCTAGGAACTAAGCTCCTTTTTTCTACCACTTATCACCCTTAAACGGATGGACATACCGAAGTGGTGAATAGATCTCTATCTACTATGTTGAGGTCAATTTTAAAAGGCAACCACATTGAATTTTCATACAATAGAGTGGTTCATAGGACCACCAACCATTGCCTTTTCAAGATTTTCTATGGTTTTGATTCTCTCACTCATTTAGACTTGTTGCCTCTTCCTAATTCCCAATCTTTCTATAAAGATGGGGAATCTAGGGTTGAGTTTGTTAAAAAATTACATGAGAGGGTGAAAATGAACATTGAGAACCAATCTCAAGGGTATGCTTAATCTAGAAACAAAGAGAGGAAGGAACTCATCTTAAAAAAGGGGGATTGCATTTGGCTTCACCTAAGAAATGATCATTTTTATTTTAAGAGGAAGTCTAAACTTTTCCTAGAAGATATGGTCCCTTCCAAATCCTTGAGAAGGTGAACAACAATGCATATAAGTTAGACCTTTCCGAGGATTATGGTGTTAGCACTACATTTAATGTTTGTGACCTGTCTCCTTTTTTAGGTGATGATGAGGAAATGGACGAGACTTCAAATTTGAGGTCAAATCCTTCCAAAGGGGGAGAAGATGATGCAATCCTACCTACGAAGGGTCCTATCACTAGAGTCATGGCTAAAAGGATAGAGGAAGACATGGCCTAGAGCTCTTGATTGAAGTGAAAATCATAGGCCATCATCCTTAGATTTATTCATTGTAAATAATAGTGTGGTTGTATTTTTCCGTGGGCCATGTAATTTAACCACTTTCCTTTAGTTTAGGAAGAAGAGGTATCTTTAGTTAGTTTAAGGGGTATGTTTAGTAGTGGACCTCTAAGCCTAGGCATGATTCGGCTCATTTCCTCACTGGATTAAGATTGTGCACCCCCTTTGGTTAAGCTAGGTGCTAGTTTAGGGCTTGTAGACTAGCCTTAATTAGCCTTAATGCTAATTAAGCCCAAGTCCCACATTGCCTTGGATCATGTGCCCAAGCCTCCTCATTGGGCTATATATACTTTTTCCCACTCTCTTATAAAGGCACACTTGAATGAGTGAAGTAAGACTCATTTTAAGCATTTGATCTAGTAAAGTGTCATTGAGAATCTTCTCCCTTAAGGAATATCTTCCTAGTAAGCTTTTATCAAAGGTACTCTCCCTTGTGGCAAGCAACATAATTTTTTTGACTCATCTTCCTTTCCAAGGGAAGTGGCGTCAATCCACCTCCATCTCTATCTAACCTCTCCATCCTCCATTTTGTAAGTGGAAGAACCTTGTTTGGAGCAAAATAATGGGAAGTGCATCAAATAACCTCATGAACTTTGGATATCCAAGGTGTGAAACCTCAAGACCAACTTTTATCTCACCACAGCCCGCCACGTAACAGTCACATTTACTACTTATGAGCATTCATATCAGCCGTCAATGAATAACGGTTACAGAAAAGCAAGAGACACCATAAAAAGAGTAGTTAAGACAACAATTAAGGTCCTTCTTAATGATACCTTAATTATATAAGATCCAAAAGGTATTGTAAATTTCAATGCAAATCATACACTGAGACTACTATTAATAACTTGAGCATCCGAGTCCTACTTGCAGGTACATCTGGTGGCACACTCTTGAAGACTTATATCGTGGACTTTCTAGATAACTTTCTTCTTGTTCACCGGTAAGTACACTTGCAAATCTTAGTTAGTGCAAAAAAATAATTGCTAAAATTAAGAAGATAAAATTTAACTTTTTGGTACTTCAAGTTTCAGAAAGAGTTTTATCTTTTTGAACTCAATAGATAATTTTTTTCCTTCTTTATTGTTGATTTTCTTGCTTCTTTTTTCCACAACAAAATTCACATAAAAAATAGAAGAAAGATAGAAAATGGGAGGTTTCCTTAGAGTATTCCATTTAGATATTGTTATAGATTATAGATAAATAACAGTATCCAACTATAAAGTAAATAAAATTAAATTAAAGATGTGTGAATAAGAATGAGTCGAGAAAAATCCAATGCAACAACTAATACATTATATGATTTGTAAAGTGAATCCTTTGTAAAAAAAAAAACATGGATTTTCAAGATATTGATATATTGAAAATAAAATAAGAAATTGAGAATAATGGAAGGAGATGAAAATAGTTTGAGCATAAAAGAGATAAAAACAAGAAACATATAAGCTCCGAGTGTTGATGAGCAGTTATAAAACTTAATTCTTATCAAAGAAATGCAGTTACAATTTTTTTAAATGTTTAATTAATATGTATTGACAATATAAAAGAGTTTTACATTGATGTTAAATCACAACTTTTCATTTACATGACTTTTAAATTATTAATTGGTAAAATGTACAAACTTATCATAAATGAAGTGTTGTGATTGAATATGAGTATAAAAATTCTTACACTGACAATGCACAATCTTTTTTCTCTTTTTTAAATTTAAAAAAAGTGCAATTAGAATTTTTCTAATTAACATTTCTTTCCATTTTATCCTTTTCCCTTTATGCATTATTATAGATTTTAAAAAGAATAGATTTAATTAATTTTTTGTATAGTAAATGTTTATTTTTAAAAAATAATACTCACAATATTTTTTTAAAATTAAACATTGTTATTAGTTGTACAATCTTAAGTAGCGTTTGATTTACCAATTAAAGCTTAGAGAAATATGTGTTCTCGCGCAGACTGAATGAGTCTTCCTCCTTGATACGCCGAGCCTTCAATCCAACAGTTTCCCCAAGCAAGTACAAGTGGATACCTACAAAAGTATTCTGACACTCAAGTCAAAGGGGAGTTGATTAATGCACTAGAAACTACAGTATGTCAGCAGGAAATTAATAAAGAATTTAGTGGTCAAACTTGTACTTATGCTTTTGCTGCAATCCTTGATTGCTACTCCCATGATCTTCCTCCAAAGAGATTCTAATGTAGAAGATGAAGGTAGAAGAGTAAAAAATGGAGTATGATTGGCGCCACTCAAGGAGATAAGCCAAAGAGATGATGAAGCTGACCACAAGAGAAGGAACCCTTGATAAAAGTCATTGAAAAAGAATCCTCACGAAGAAGAGAACTCAAGACACTCTAAAAACAAGCTCTCAATATATGAGTCTAATATCATTCATCAAAGTGTAAGGAAAAACATGAGGTAAGGTGGGTATATATAGGGAGTGAGAGGGAAGCTAGGCACTAGGATGAGCAATGTGGAACTTGGCTTGATTAGCTTAAAAAACAACTAATACAGGGTTACACGTCAGCTTGATTAGGCCAAGGATTAGCACCCCTCTAGGGAACATGTGGGCCCACCCTGTTGGTCATGCTTTGTGAGTGCAAGAAGGGTTGCAAAAGCAAGCCAAGGAGGTGCAGGAAAAACCACACATTGATACTACTATCGACAAGGGCATCGATCGTATGTAGTAACCGATAAACATCCCGTCGATCCCACAGGGACTTGGATGAAACCTCAGAAAATTAATGTTTTCTACTTGTATGAACGAAAGATAGAAATTAACTAACACTACTAAACATAAAGTAAATAAAGCATAAATAAAGAAAATAATAGAGGCGGTTACACGTATGATATTTAGTTGGGTTTGATTTCACCAAATCATCCCTCAAATGCATAAATTAACTCAAAACCCTGGTTCACTACCCATGTTTCCATCACCTATAAAAATACTCTTAACTGGATCTCTCACAAGCAAGGAACTAAGCTATTTGAGTATTAGACTATCGATCCCTTGCATAATCTAAAGCAAACAACTTGCATTAAAAAAATAAGCTTAAGATGACCAATGGGTTTTACTCTCTCTCGAGCAATAAAACCTATTGGGATCTCTTCTCATTTTACAAGTCAAAATTCTCTCTTGAGCTCATTCAATAAGCAAAATCTATGAAAGATATGGAAATAAAGAGTAAGGTAAAGAAGAACACTAACATTGGATAATAAACTTAGATTGAAAATACAAAAATACAAATGAGTTTAAGTAAAGTTATATCAAATTCCAACCAAATAAAAAAACCTAACTACTATCAGGATGGATGAGTGCAGAGAATGAACAAAGATGGGTCTGGAGTGCCCTCAGTCAGCAAGGTGTGCAACCCCATTTCTGAAATGAAACTCCACCTTTTATATTTTTCAATTCGAAACATCAACGTCCAATGGTAAAAAAGTGGTCGAACTACTTAGGCCCTAAGTTGTCGTGGGTGTAGGGCGCTCGGAGGAATGGTCGTTGGGCACCTATAGGTTAGACACACTACTCTCGGGTTTTGGGCGTTGGGCAGCTGTTGCATGACCACTAGGCACTCAGACTTAGACATGAAACCAAATTTGAAGATTTTTTTCACTTTTTTGGCCCTTCTCAAAACCTGATTCAAACAGCTAAAAACAAGAAAATAAACGTAAAATGCACATAAATTAAATCCTAAACCTAAATTACTAGAGAAATCTAATTTTAAGTGAAAATAGAGAAAAACAAGGCCTTAAATAAGAAAGAATTATGATAACTACTCTATTTTACCTATGTAAAAATATGTAATTTAGGTAGTTATCAAACTTCCTGAAACTTAAAGTTTTGCTTGTCCTCAAGCAAAAATTCACTACAACAATGTAGACAACATGTATGCTAACACAATACTGACACAGAATGAAACAATGACACAATGCCATGAAAACAGAATGCACTTATGACAAACATATATGCACATCATCACAAAAGCACAGTCAAGATTCATATCTACCTTTTATCAGTAATTAAAAATTGAATGCTCACAAACAAAAATCAATCAAACTATGGTGCCCACAAAGAAAAGAAAGATTCAGCCTACGAAAGTCAATTCAAGTGGCAAGCTATGCATATCACATAATTCAAGCAACAACCAACAAGGTATTTCTCTCCACACAACTGTATAAGGATAAAACATTACACTCATGTCACAAAATGTAATCACATGAATCAACTTAGCTTTTTATCTCAATAAAATCACAACTTATGCATGCAAAAAGAGATCACAAGAGCTTTACTTGGCTTGTGGCTGGGCTAGAAGAAACATGGTTTTTCTGGGAAACAAATCAAGGAGGATTGAAAAAGGCATATTTAATGAGATTAGTTCACCCCTTTACATATTCATCAATCCCAAACCCACAATTTCAACTAGCATCATTGACTTTACTCAAACATTTACACTAGGCACAAATCAATGTCCAAGCTTTTTATTCAAAACCTTTTTTTATTTTGTTTTCTTGATGCAAAAAACTTTTGCACTCCCCTTGATCTTTCTCCTTGAGGTTCCAAGCACCATGAACTGGATGATGGAAGGGAAAGAAAATGGAGGTGGGGAACCACTCTCAAAGAGAGATAAGCCAAAGTGTTTAGGTTTGTCGTAAGGAAAGGAACCCTTGATAAAAACCAACTAGGAAGAGGTTCCTCAAGAGAGAGGATCCTCAAGACCTTTTACTAAGAATGTGCTCACAAAGAGAGTATTTTCATTCAACTTCAAAGGTGAAATTTACAATGAGGGGGAATGAGTATATATAGGCCCAAGGAGAGCTTGGACACACTTTTCTAGGCAATATGGGACTTAAGTGAGGCACCTAAGTTCATCCCCATGGGTGCAATTAGCATCTCCTAAATTGAATGGGCTAACCCAAAATCATTTCTTGACTTATGCACTCATTCTAAGTTTACTCCTCCTTCTTAACTAAACACATCTATACCTTCTAAAATAAAAAGAATATGGCCGAATATACATGGCCTTAAAGAAATTAAAAATATGCTGCTATTTAGCTAATTAAAATAAAATATTTACAAGCTAAAAATGAAGACTATGGCTTCCAATCTTCAATGAGTTTTCATCCATGCCATGTCTTCCTTGAATCCTCCTACCCATGATGCATGCTAGGTGGGATTGCATCATTTCTCTTCTTTTGTTTTTCTTTTCTTTCTCTTTTTTATTTTTTTAAAATGTAACACACATAGCCTTTAATGTACTTGACTTTCAAAAATGTACTCCACCAAACTTATTGTATAATCAACCACATTCAAATGCTTTCTCAACTCTGCGACAAGGGAAAAAAATGCATACTTCTAATGTGGCTCACAGGTTCATACAACAAGATTATATCAATTAAAGGCTTATAGGGAACATCAAGGGTCAAGTAGTTCATGAGTGAGCTTTTTGGCTTAGTGGCTAATCAAGAAAAATGACCTTGGTCATTTCTCAACATGCATGCAAAACAGTAATTTGTTGAATCCTAAGGAATAGGCTGACACTGCTTGCTTGGATTCCATGCCTCGACTCCTTCCTTTGGAAAATTTTTCTATTTACTTGAGTCTCCCACTCCATTTGAAGATTTAGAGGGTGAGTATTTGACCCCTTAAGTGTTTTGCGCACTTTTTTTTACTGAATAGTTTGGTGTCTAATTCCTGAAATTTTATGCAGTTATAATCATGGTGGTTAGGGGAAAAGTAATGGATTTTAGGAAGCTTCGTCAAGCGTGTGCTCAGGGTGATGAGACCATCGCCAAAGTCATTGTGGAGGAAGATGCTAGACCGATATCCCCCTTGTAGGATGTGGTGCCCCCTATCTCTAAGCATGAGATTGAAAAACAAAAAGAGAAAGAGAATGGGAAAGAAAAATAGAAAGATAAAAAAAAAGAGTAAAAGTGAGAGTAAGAAGTCCCAAAAATCCAAATATGGCGAGTTGTCCTATGTCAACCTTGTCATGAGTGTAGTGTTACTCTTCCATACCTTCTTTGGTAATGGATTTGATACCCTAATGCAAATGAGTAAGGTTAGGGACTCAGTATCAGATGAAGGCCCAAAGGCCTTAGAGGTCATGGATGGCTCCTTTGAAAAGATATTTGTGCAACTGTCATACATGTTTCTGTCATTGATAAGGTTATGCATTCTATTATTGAAACAATGTGCAATCTTGAAAAGATTTTTCCACAACATTTTTTTATTAAATGGAACATTTAGTTATACATCTTTCACATGAAGTTAAGGTTGGAGGACCTGTTCAATATAGAAGTACATTCATGAATAGTGGGATATGTGTCCGAGGAAATATATATGGTGAAAATGATTTGGACTATTGTGGCATTGTTGAAGAGATATTGAAATTGTCATATCTTGGTTATCAAAATAAAGTTATAATTCAATGTTGTCACTGGTTTGACCTTTTTCATGATATTAAAGTCGACGACACATATGGGTTGGTTGATATCAACCATAAATCAAAGTTTAGTCAAGTGAGCCATTTGTATTAGCTGAACAGACACAACAAGTGTACTATACAAGATATCCACAAACTAGGGGTAAAAATAATGGTGATTGGTGGGCAACTTGTAAGGTTAGAACAAAATTGTGCATGGCTGAGACATTAAATAATGAAGATGATTTGTCAAATGAAAAAAGTGCTAATGATTATTTTCAAGATGATTATAAATGGGAATCCACAATGTTCTTATAGATGACGAGGAGATACAACTGTTTGATGCAAATGCTCCAATGGAAGACATAAATCGAAATGATATAAATTTTCTAATGGACAATGTACAAGATGATGAATTCATTAATAATAATGAAGATAACAAGGAAGATGGGCTCACAGATGAAGACAAGTTTACAGATGAAGATGTGGAGTTAGATGATGTAGATGATTCCAATAATAATTTAGATAATTCAGATGAGGAGTGGTTATGATTAAATTGTTTTCATTTTTATTTTAATGGTATTATGCAAAAATTTCTTTTACTTGTAATTTCTAGCTTTTTTAGTATTTTATATAAGATTATGAATTCATTGTATTTTTATAAACAGAAACTCAAAATGCCTCCACAAGGAAGAGGACGAGGTCAAGTTAGTCCCACCTGTACTCCACGATAACTGACGCCATCTCTTGTGGATTCTCCTGAACTAGATCCCTTTTTTCACCCTCCAGGTTTAACATATGTATGTGTTGAATGATTTTTTAGTTATTAACAATTAATTTATTTGAATATAATGTATGCTGATTTTTTGTTTCAATTGTGTTTGGCTTAAGCGCTACCTGTGGACCATCAACTGATGATCCACAATTAGAAGCAACCACCTAATTTTTTTTTGAAGGGCAGCAACCACCCTAATTGATGGTCACCAATCATATGTTGCTCCAACATCTAATAACCCACATCTCACCAAGGATCCTTTAAGTGTGAATTCACATAATGATCAAGTTGATAGGAGAATTGTTATATTTGTGCAACAAGTTAGTAACCCATAAGTAAAATTAAACTCCATCCTTGATTCAACTTAGTATACTAATTTTTAATTTATAATAAGAGTATTTGAAATTGTAGGATAAGGTTTGTTCTAGATTCTGTGACTCAGGATATTATATCGAAGGTACTTATGAGGATGTCTAATCCAGCAGAAAATTGGAAAAGTTATTCTGCTGACATGAAAGAAATCTTATTCAATGATTTTATGGTAAGAAATTATCTTTTTAGTATTATATAACATAATATTTATACATATATTAACAAATTTACTTAATTTATGTTGGCATAGAATAAGTATCAATTTGCATCTGATTATGATCGAAGTATGGCAAGGAAAGTTTGGAATTTGACATGCATAGACCGATATTCTAACTCTCTAGCAAAGGCAAGAAAAAAGGAAAAAGAAGCATAAAATTCAAATAATATTCAAGACTTAAAAGGGTTTTGGACTAAGAGGAATAAGAAGCGAGATTTGGAATGGATTAGTAGTCATATAGGCGACAAAAGATTGGAAAAAGAAGTCAATTGTAGGTAAGAAGAATATAGCTTCCAAACCTGATGCTATGGTACACACTGGAGGGTCGAGAAACTTTGAACAACACTTGAAAAAATGGTATTTATGCTTAACACTTTTGAAATTAAATTAAAATTTCATTGAATGACTTCCTCAAATATGATGCTATGGTGCACACTGGAGGGTTGAGAAGCTTTGAACAACACTTGAAAAAAATGGTATTTATGCTTAACGCTGTTGAAATTAAATTAAAATTTCACTGAATGACTTCCTCAAATATGACATGACATGTTCATGCTCTTTATGATTATTCTTGTTTTTCATTTTAGCAGCTTTTGAATTTTTTATGATTGCTTAACTGAAATTAAGTTGATGCTTCAAATAATTTTAACTCATAATGCAATTTTTTTTTTGTAGAAGAAAATATTCCGATTTTCCAACCTATAATCTATGTTTTTATCTCATAATTATATTTTTAACCTATCTATGCTAAGTGGGTCTATTATCTATTGAATTTTAGAATTAATGTTTTATTAGGAGAGGTGAATTGAGTAACAACTTTTATTATTGAGGACTTCTAATGATGCTTTACTAGAAGTGTTGAATCTAGTATTAAATTTGATTGTTGAGGACTAGCAAAATGTTTTATTAAGAGTGGTGAATCTAATAATAAAATTGATGGTTGAGGACTTGCACAAATATTAAGCGAGACTATTTTCGCTTGAGCGAGAATTGTCTAGAGAAGAATGTTATTCCAGGGCAATTCTCGCTCAAGCGAAAATAGTTTCGCTTGAGCGAGAATTGTCCAGAGAAGAATGTTGTTCCAGGGGCATTCTCACTCAAGCGAAAATAGTCTCGCTTAATTGAGACTTGTCCAGCAAAAATATCTTATTAATATATTTATTATTTTTCTTAGTATTATATATACATATATTAGTATTAATATTTAATTAAAATTAAAAAGTATGAAATAAGAAAAAGATAAAAGACATGGAGCTTTTGGGTGAATTTTCTTTTTCAATTTCCCCCCAAAATCATCATACTTTCCCTTTGCTTAGAATCCCAAATCCTACAAAACTTTCTTTTCTCCCAAATCCCTAAATTGTGCATAATAGTCATCCCTCTCATTGCTTCACCAATCTTGAATTTTCATCTCTCTAGGTTCACTTTTTATCTATTAACTCTCTATTTAACTTTATCGCTTATGTTTTCTGCTTCAAACTCACTACCAAATCTCAATACACATATTTCTTGATTTTTTTTCATCGCCACAAAACAATTAAAACTTGCTAAATATTTGACATTTAATATGCTAATCAATAATTTTTTTAATCATCATTGAATGTGCTTATTTTTTATGTATCCTAAATTGCATGTTGTTTCACACGAAGAAGAATATAAACTCCTTATTTCTTATGGTGAACTTTACAACAAAGTTCATAAAAGAAAAGATGGTCAATATGTCTCTAACAAAGCAAAAGATTTCATTGTAAGTGTGTCTATTACTTTAAATGTAAAATATAAACTTTATCTATGTACAAAATCTAGCTAAATGATTGATTTGTTGTAGGAATCTTATGAAAATGTCATGGTAAAAAAGTATGGGGAAGACATAACAAATCATCCAATAGTTGACTCTAATGTTTGGCTAAAGTATGGGTTCATCTTCAAAATTCGGGGGTCCTTATTCAACAAATGTAAATCCTACTGCACTTATGAGAGAAGAGATCACTACAATATTAGCCACACAAATGTCTCAAATTCAAGAGCAGATGTAGACACAATTATAAAGACAACTACAAGCACAAATGAAGTCATAATTGAAGGCACAAGCAGATATGAAAGCACAATTGCAAGCATAGATGCAGGCCCAAATGAAGGCACAAGCAGAAATGAAAGCTCTTTTGCAACAACAGATGCAAGAACAAATGTAATTACAATTGCAAATTTTAAAGAAAGAAATATTACCACAGTTAAAATATTGGGGAAGCATTAAGAAAAAAGGTATTTTTTAGTTTTTTTTTTATAATTATGTATTAAGTTTTACCTTGACATTGTGGGAAGTGTTTTATGTTGATACTTTAGAAGTTTGGAAACTTTTAATTTTAGATTGATATTTAATAATGTCATTATATTTGAAAGTTAATTAATTTAATTTGTATATTTATTATTTTATACTAGATAATGCAAAATATCAATTTCTAACAAAATAGGAGGTATTTTGCAGAAAAAATTATTGCAAAATAGATATGGTGCTTTCGCGAGAAATTTCTTACGAAATGGCTAGCGATATCTTGCTAAGAATTTGTTACAAAATAGTTAGAGATGTTTCGCAAGATATTTTCTACAGACTAACTAGGGATAATTTGCTACAAAATACTCAAGCACGTTTTGCGAGCCATTTCTTATCAACTAGTTGGGGATAATTTGCTACAAAATAGTGAATAATCTTTTTGCGAGGAATTTGCTGCAAACTAGCAAGCGATAACTTGCCAGGCATTTGCTACAAAATAACTATAGAAGTTTCGCGAGGCATTTGTATGGAATAACTAGGCATTTTTTGCTAGGAATTTTCTACATAATAGTTAAGCATATTTTGCTACGAATTTGTTGTGGAATAGCTAGAGATATTTTGCTAGAAATTTACTACCAATTAGCTAGCAACATTTTGTTAGAAAATTGCTACTAACTAGTTAGAAATAGTCAAAGATATTTAGATATATGTAATGAGAAAATAAAGTAGTATTTGCTAGAGATATATTTGTGAGAGACTAACTACGAAATTAAGAGCAAATAATTGTGAAGAATTACTGAGAGTGTTGCAACGAATTCTAATCGCTAATTAGTGAGGGATATATAGAAATACCCAATCAAAATTGGTGAGGGATGTAGCGGCCAATAGGCGATGAGTACGGTGATAGATTAGTGAGGCGCTATTCTCTCGCTAATTAGCTACCTGGATTTAGCAACAAAATATGTTCTCGCTATGTAATTGCTAATCACTAAAGGTAATTTGCGAGGGATTAAAGAGGGAATAGTGAGGGTCTAGTTCATAGCTAATAAGTTATTTTCTTGAAGTGAAAAAACATTTAAATGAAACAGTATGCTTCACTTAAACAGTGTGAAAGAAAGAAAAACCCTAACACTTGTCTTCTTCATTCTGCTTGTGCTCTGCAATGCAAACTGCTCAATTGCTTGTTTTTTCCTTCATCTGCTTGTGCTTGTCTTCATTTTCCTTTTTTGGCATTAGCATGAAGGACTTTCTCAACCGCGAACTGTTAAGACGACCGCAAAATTTCGTGAGACCATGTGCGATGCGACGCACCATCGAGGAGCGGCCAACAGCCGCCACACACCACCATACTATGGACACGTGCCAAAACAGCGTTATTGACTACTATGCTTCCACCACATCTTTTATTTCACATCCTCCTCTGCCTCTAGAAGACATCATAACAGAGGATTCTGCCTTACTTTCAAGGGAAATGCTCTCATTATTTAGGGTAGGAACGCAGAGGAGATGTGTAGTTAAGATCTCCATGGTGGGAATATCTTGTCCTATTAGAATTTGATCACTAATGTGATTGAATACAGGGTTCATATCACGAAGAACCATAACCATGTAAAGGTTATCAAGTTATTTCCTTATTTCTTCCATTGAGTCAGCCTCTAGGATCAACTTCAACTCTTCTATGGTTGCTTGAGCATCGAAAACGTATAACACCATATCTGAATCATCTTGCTTCAAGGAGGCTATATTTTTAACACAATCAAACAATTGTTGCATGTCACTATAATAGATATCTTGAGATTTCTTCTTAAATGAATAACAAGATTTGAATTAATTCTCTGAGGTTCCTTAATATTTTAGGTTCCACAGACTACCATAGAAGAGCACAAAGTTGAAAAACTAGTTTCTTCCACTGAGCTTTCTATTCATGGTGTTCTTGTCCAAGGAACCAATGTTCCATAGAGTCAACCTATGATAAATAATTTTTACCATTGAGCTTCTCTGTTGGAATAATGGCAACCCCAGAACTAGGAAAGACAGGCCAGAGTTGACACAAGAGAAGGTAGAAAAAGACATTGTAGATCTGAAATAGGGTTAAGGAGATGACCAAGAGAGAGATTTAAGCTAAATCTCACGAAACTTGCTCAAACTAGAAAATGAAAACTAAGAATGGAACTAGTAGGCTCCGGCGACCTAGACGATGGTGGAACGATGGCGAACAGACAACGTTTGGCTAGTGCATAGAGCTCACACGCATCCTAGAAGGCGAGAATTCTAGGAATGTGTGAGAGTGCGTGGAGAGTTCGTTGGAGTAATTACTTGGGTTGGACTGCACACGTCGAGGCACACTGAACCCTGAACTCATCGAACAAAAAGGTCACTAGCGACGGTAGTGGACAACAGCGGATAACCTATTGTGACTTTAGACTTTAAGGGTGGAATCATTCCTACTCTAAACCAACTTGAGTATAGGAAAAAGGCTTGAGTGTTGTAACAACCCAATTTTCATAAATAAGGTATTTTAATTATTTTAAGTTAATTGAATTAGTTAATGGAAATTTAGTTATTTATTATAATTAATTACTTCAAACAGGCTAAAGTATATAGATATTGTTAGTATAGACAAGAATAGAATAATATTTTTGGAAACAATAATAATAAGGAAGATTATATTTATATTATTAGTATGAGTTTACGTATTATAAGTTAAAGGGGTTAAGTGAGAAGACAGATGAGTTGGATGGGCTAGCCCCATTAGGGTTGTTATGTGGGAAGAGAAGGAACAGGCATGAGGACTCTTGTCTCATTTTACCATAGAGTTTTTGGAAGCTTGGGAGAGAGAGAAAGAGAGGCCATAGAGAGAAAAAAGGGGGAGAGAAAGTTATTCCCGCACAAACTCTGTGCAGTTTTCGTAATATCATCACTGCAAATTCGTTAACCGTTTGATCAAACTTGAAATTGGATAGTAGATTCTAGACGTGTGGCTGTTAATTCTGACCGTTCGGATCTGTATTTGGAGTCTTTGTTTGGGAGAATAAGATATTTCAATAGAAGATCTATTTTACAAAGGTTTGTCGGATCGAAAAAGGAAACTCTCCATTTGTCCTTGTTTCTTCATCGAGGTAAGGGGTGGGAAATTATCTTGTATGTGTCACGTGTAGAGTAAATTGGTATTGAAGTGATCTCTAAGTATTGAAGGTTATGAACACTCGCAACGAGTAAAGATATGTGTTTTGACTCTAACTATGTGGATACATGTGATTCTTGTATGTTTGATGTACAAATGCATGTCTGCATTGATTCTGTTGATTTTTGAGGAAACATCAATTTCAAACATGATGATTGTTTTGACATTCAGATGTTCTTGAGTTTGTACTTAATGATAACAATTGTAGTGTCCTTTTTGCAGTCCCTGGTGATTGGTTATAACAATTTAGTTAGTTAGAGATGAAGTTATCATTGCTTAATGATTGTTTGATGTGATTATTTATCATTGAATTTGGTATCTTGGTTCATATGATTATGAATTATGGGATGGTTTTCCAAATTAGAATTTATGTGTGGTTGATATAATATAATAATGTATTTTGTTAATTGGAGATATGTCTTAATGAGACATCATAGAAATTGAGATTCAGGTGTAGTTGATACTTATGACTAATTATTAGGTGCTTGTATTAATTTATTTTGTTAGGGGGATATGTGGTTGGGTTATATATAGGAGAAATTTGGATTCATATATGTTTTGTGTTCCTAAATAGTTGTTAAATGTCTATATTAATTTACTTTGCTATATATTTGAGAGTACATGTGTAGTATTAGATTATTTGGATATAATGCTTATGTTGACATTGATGTTTTTTCCTTTTTATTATAGTACACTTGAATAAAGTAATGGATAGTATTGACTTGTTTATTTGTTTCTATATAAGAAATAGGGTAGTGGAGGCGAACCTAAGTGATGCAAAAAAACTTTTGCACTCCCCTTGATCTTCTCCTTGAGGTTCCAAGTACCATGAAATGGATAATGGAGGGGAAAGAAAATGGAGGTGGGGCACCAATCTCAAAGAGAGATAAGCCAAAGTGTTTTAGGTTTGCCACAAGGGAAGGAACCCTTGATAAAAACCAACTAGGAAGAGGTTCCTCAAGAGAGAGGATCCTCAAGACCTTTTACTAAGAATGTGCTTACAAAGAGACTATTTCATTTAACCTTAAAGGTGAAATTTACAATTAGGGGGAATGAGTATATATAGCCCCAAGGGAGAGCTTGGGCACACTTTTCTAGGCAATGTGAGACTTAAGTAAGACACCTAAGTTCACCCTCATGGGTGCAATTAGCATCTCCTAAATTGAATGGGCTAGCCCAAAATCATGTCTTGACTTATGCACCTATTCTAAGCTTACTCCTCTTTTTTAACTAAAGACACCTATACCTTTTAAACTAAAAAAAATATGACCGAATATACATGGCCTTAAAGGAATTAAAAATATGCTCCTATTTAGCTAATTAAAATAAAATATTTACAAGCTAAAAATGAAGACTATGGCTTCCAATCTTCAATGAGCTTTCATCCATGCCATGCCTTCCTTGAATCCTCCTAGCCATGATGCATGCTAGGTGGGATTGCATCATCTCCTCCCCCTTGGAGAGGATTTGACCTCAAATCCTGAGGCATTTCTTCATCTTGTTCAAAGTCTGCAAGAAAATAAGGAAAGTAGTAAGTATATACAGACAAGTGATTTTGGGGGGAGTGAGAGGTCTATAAGGAGGCCTCTTAGGAATGGGGTAGTGGATTTTGGCACTAAGGTGTGAAAATATTTTAATGTGCATGTGCGTCCACACAACAGCTCCCCATCCTCCTCCTATTGCACTATATACTAGCCTCAAAGGTTTTGAAATAGTAGGCAAGACTAGTCTAAGTGGAATGGAGCACTCATCAAGTTGGACTTGAGGGTGTGGATCAAGGTGCTCAAAAGATATAGGCACATCCTCAAATTCAACTTGTTCCTTTAGTAAGGGTTGGCAGGAAAATTTTTCTATGTAGAGAACCCCTTTGAAGGCAATAGGGGATCTTCCTTAGACTTGGTCTTCCTACCAACAACCTTATTTTCATTTTTATCCCTCTCTCTTTTAAGATTCATGATCCTTCTATCTTCCATAACCTCGGTAGGGGTAAAAGGAAGTAAGGTAATCTTTTTCCCTTTATGAGAGAGAGTGATTTTATTAATGAGGCCATTGTGCAAAGCTTCCGTATCATGTTGCCATGACCTTCCCAACAACATGTGACTAGCTTCTATAGGGACTACTCAGATAACACTTTGTTGTGATACTTCCCTATGGAGAACCTAATCTCCACTTGCTCTCTTACTACTACACCATCTTCATAATTAAGTTCATGCAAAGAATAAGGTGAAGGATGAGGAGTAGTAGCAAGTGATAGCTTTTCCACCACCCTCGTGCTACAACAATTACAACATGATCCACCATCCACAATGAGAGAACAAGTTTTGCCCAAAATTTTGCATCTTGTTTGAAAAATATTCTCTCTTTGTGTTTGGGTTTCCTTACAAGGATGACTTTCAAGAAGTTGTTTCACTTTGAAAAGATCATCACATGAATGAGTACTCTTTTCATTTGATGTTCCCCTTAAAGTCTTTTTTCTTTTGGGGCAAAACAAAGCAATGTGCCCTTTTTCTAAACACTTAAAACATCTAGGACTTCAAGAAGGAGTGCTTGAACTAGTGGTAGGGGTGTCACTCATACTCAAGGGTTTTCTCTCAATATGCTTTCTTTCGGATGACTCTCTTTTGGGTTTAATTATAGAAGGGTTTGTCTTTTTCTTAGGATGTCTCTTAGGGTTTTCCTTCTTACTAGAAGAAGCATGAATGTCATGGGTTATTCTAGGCTCTTCTAAGTCTCTATAACGTATGTAAATGTTACCACAAATTATAGGCGTCTCTCTCTTTTTGTATCTTCTTTTCTTCCCTTCTTTCTAATTCCTTTTGTTCTTTTTCTCTCTTTTCCAATTCTTTCTTCTCTTTTTCTCTCCTTTCTCTTCTCTCTTTTCTCTCTAACTCTTTTCTTTTGTTTTCTTCTTTTTCTCTTTCTTTCTCTCTTTTCTCTTTTTCTTTTCTCTCTTCTCTTTCTTTTTCTCTTTCTTCTCTTTCTCTCTTTTCGTTTTCCCTACTCTCTTGTCTCTCTTTTTCTCTTTCTTCTCTTTCTCTTTGGTCCTTCTCTTCTCTTTCTCTTTTCTCTTGCTTTTTTATCTCTTGTCTTATTCATTCCCTCTCTTTTCTTTGTCTCTCTTTTCTTTGTCTCTCTTTTTCTCTTCTTTCTTGTCTCTCCTTTTCTTTTTGTTCTTTCTCTCTTCTCTCCTCTTTATATAGTTCCTCTTGTTCTCTTTTCCTCCTCTCTTTTTGTTTTCCCCCATTTTTCCCAAATTCCCTACGTTGTTTTTCTACTATTTCCCAATCAATAGAGTATGAATATGTGGGCAAGGTTGGTTCATCACTCTTCTCATACTTTTCTTTTATCCTATTCTCACATTCTTCTCCTTTATTTTCCCTAGTTTTATTACTACTCCTAACACTCCTAGATGTGTGTGAAAACATGTCAAAGTGTAAGGCCTAGGAAACTAATATGCAAAACACTCCTCTTTTTTTTGTTTTCTCCTAAAGTGTTAAGAGTCTTTGGAACTCTAACACTTGCTAAAACGTTGAAAGAAAATAAAGAAATTTAAAGCAAGGCTAAAGGATTCTAACGTGCTCCTAAGTATGAATAAGGGGTACCAATTCCTTATCCACACTAAAACGAGAAACTAAGGTTTATTACGCACAAAAGAGGTGAACCTTATGGGCATCTAACACCTATAATTAAAATGTCCTTTAAAAATACACCCAAATTAAACAAAGAAAATTAAAAGTAGTTAAATGTAGCTCCTTTCTTCAAGTGATCCTCACCAAGTGTATTACTCTAGTCTTGGCCTCTTTTTCAAGTCTCCTCGTCCTTGGTTTTAAACAACACTTCCTAAGGATGCTACCTGATGTGACCATGCCTAGCCAAGGACTTATCACTAGGGCCATGGCTAGAAGGATTGAAGAAGACCTAGCCCTTGCAGACAAAGGAAGATTTCACCTCCTATGGAGAATGAAGATATTATGCTAGGGACTTTAGTTAATAAAATGTAATTTTCCTTTATTTTAATTTTGAGGAGCATTAAGAATTTAATTTGGGACATGTGTTTAGTCCATTTTTTACTTTTAGGAAGTGTCTTAGGAATTTAGAGGGTGGATTTAGCTTTTTGGGTCTTTATGAAGGAAATAAGGGGTAGCCTTGATATCTACACCCCTCTTTTCCTACATAAACCCCCTAAGCTAATAAGAAGGAATCTTGGCCCTTGGTTTGAGAAACTTGGGCACCAAGTTTGATGATCTAAGGAGGGAATTGCTTCTCAATTCTCCTCCCTTAGATCTCTCCTTTTAATCCTAGCGCTTCTTTTTTAGGTTATCTTGTTCAAGAGGTTAGCTACCTCTATAAATAGGAGCTCCTCTCTCACTTGTATTTTTTACACTTGAATTTAATCCTAGAGACCATATTGGTTGAGGTTTTTACCTTTGAGTGTCCCCATTTCTCCTTTGTGAGAGCTTTTAAGAGTTATCAAGGGACCCCTCCCTTGTGGCCTCTCCCCTTTGGCTTATCAGACCTAGTATTTGTGGCGCCTCACCCCATTCCTTTCCTCTCCATAAATCCATTTCCCTTCCAAGTGACCTTAGAAAGGATCCTTTGGGCACGTGATCATCAAAGATCACATCAAGTGGTATCAGAGCCACTTTCTAAAGGTCACATTCTTTCTCAATTTTTTTTGCTTTGTTGTTTATCTCTTTGATCTCTTTATTTTAAAGTCCTTCATTTTTTTGTCATCTCTATTTCCTTTATTGTCTAGTAGTATAGCTTTTTATTCTTGCTATTATATGCGCTTTTGTTTTCTATCTACGCGCCTATGTTCCATTTAATTTGATGCAATTTTATTTGTCCCTTTCTTTGGATCTTATTTTCGTGTTCAAGTTGCTTAATTTTCCCTTGGTTTTTTATGTTAAAGTGTGCCTAAGAAGTTGTGACCATTAAACCCACATGGTTGAGGATTTTTCCACACCATTGTGGTGATCAACTTTGGCCACTTTGTTGTGCCTTTTGTTTTGAGTCTCTTGTTGAAATTTTTGCTCTATTTTTAGGTGTGTTATTTTTTCTTAATCTTGTGTTTTGTCAAATACTAGTCATGTTAGTTTCCTATTTTGTCTCATTTAAATTCCATAGGTTTTAGCCTCTTAAATTTTTTACAAAAAAGCCTTCAAAAACATTTTGAATTGAGCTCCTAAGAGGTGAACCTCTTGTTGAGTCTCTTAAGTCTTTTATGCTTTTAGTTCAAGCATATTAATCTCTTTGTTGTTCTTAAATATTTGCTTAATTCAATCTTTATATGTTTCTTGTTTTGTGTTAATTATTAGTAGCTTTCCACTTGGTTTACCTTCACTATTGGTGCCTCTTTATGGAATTTTAGCTTGGGTGAATTGTGTTAGTAATTTGAGCAATCAATTTAATTCAAAATCAGCCCTAAATAATTCCTTAAGCACCATTAGTTTAGTGGTATTTGGAACTACTAAGTTGTTTTGCCTTTAGTTGCATGCATTGCTTGAAAATTGTGTGACCTTACTTTGTGCTTATTCACTCAAGCGTTATTATTTCAAGCATCCTCATTAAAATTTCAATTCAACAAGCTATTAGGTGCAGCAAAATGATTAGAAAAAGTTAAAAAAAATAGAAAAAGTTCAAGTTAAAAAAAAAAAAGATAAAGAACTCAAAAGAAAGACAAATTTGAAGTTGTGTACCTAATAGTAGAAACATTTGATATGAGGAACCAATTGTGATTCAAAAAAAAATTACTTGAGTAAGCTTTTTAGTTTTTGGTCACTTAAATTTTATTAAGTCTGCAACTATTGGTTTCATTTTTTTTGTTTGAGTCTTTTTTCATCTCTACTCTTAGAGCTAATCTAGGAAAGTTATTTGTGTGCTACCTTCCTTTGTGAGCCTTATGTTTTCTTGCTTGTCTTCTTTACTTCTTTGAGTTTGTCATTGTTTAATCTATCCACTTGGATTTGTGAACCTTGTTTTGTTATTCACCTTTGTTTGTTGTCTTGTGTTGTATTCGGCCTTGGTAAGGAAAGGTTGGGAAAAGTTCCATATATAAAATTTTGGCAAGTCCAAACAAGAGGAAACAAGGGTAGCATTCTTGGGGTGAGTTGATGCAACTCAAAGGGGCTTGATCAAAAGGAGACAAACACCAAAAAGCTTGGAGTGAAGAATTTGTTTTATTTTTTTTTTATCCTTTGTATTGTGTATACTAAATTTTAGATTGGGAGTTTGAGTGCCCTTAAGGCCCTCCCTTGGTTTGTAATAATTTTGGTTAATTTTAGCGTAGTTCCTCGTTAATTAGGTGAAGAAGGGAGAAGTGGTACACTTCCTTCAACACCTTAGGAGCACGATTAGAGCTCTTTCTCTTTTACATTCTTGCACTTTTATTTTATTTTATGTTATTTTGAAAAAACATGTAGAGGCTAAGAGTTCCAAAGACTCATCAAGTCACCTTAAGGTGAGAAAACAAAAAAAAAAGAGAGGAGTGTTGCTTGAAAAAAAAAGTTTTTGGCCTACCCTTTAGTTCTTAGCATCCAAGCACCATGACTTCCCACACACATTCTAGTGCACATAGTTGTTCATCAAGTAAGAGTGTCAACCAAAGAAAACCTTCTAAGGGAGACACTCTTGAAAACCTTAACTTAGAATTTAGGGAATGGATGGCTAAAGAACAAGAAAGGAGAGAAGAAAAAGAGAGAAACAAAGAAATAAAAGAAAAGGAAAAACAAAAAGAGAAGGAAGGGTTAAAAAAAGAGATGTTGGAAATGAGAAAAGAGAAAAAAGAGCAAGAAGAGAGAAGGTAAAGAGAGAGAAGAGGGGATGAAGAAAGGAGAAGAAGGAAAGAACTAGAAAGAAAAAGAGAAAAAGAGGAAGAAGAAAGAAGGAGAGGAGAAGAGAGTAAGAGGAGAGATGGGAGGGGAGTGATAGAAAAAATAAAGGAATTCTCATAAGATCCCCATCTAGGAATTTTAGCTCTAGTGAAGAAGAATACTATAGAAATCAACATAAGCATCACTCTCATTCATCATACAATCATCATTCTCCTCAAGAGAACATAAATCATGCTAGGGAACCAAAGGTAGACCTACCTCATTTTCATGGTAGGGAAGATGTTGAGACTTACCTAGATTGGGAAGTCAAAGTGGAACAACTCTTTCGATGCTATGAAATTAGGGAAGAAAGGAAAGTACCTTTGGCCTCCCTTAGTTTTCAAGGTTCTGCTTTGCATTGGTGGGATGGGTTAGTCAAGGATAGGGCCTGTAAACAAATACCTGACATTCGCTACTGGAATGATTTAAAAACTTGTTTGCGAAGAAGGAACATTCCTTCATATTATGAGAGGGATCTTTTGGATAGGCTCCAAAGACTTAGGCAACATAACCTAAGTATTGAGGAGTATAGACAAAAGATGGAGCTTCTCATACTAAGGGCCAATATCATTGAGGAACCCAATGTCATCCTTGCTAGGTTTTTGTGTGGATTAAGCTCTGACATTAGAGATAAGGTAGAGCTTCTTTCATACTCAAACCTTGATGAGTTGGTAGAACTTTGTGTAAGAGCTGAGAATCAACTCAAGAGAAAAAGCTTTAAAAAAGATTCTCCCTCTTACTCAAAGAGAGACCAACTTAAGGGAAACTCTTTCAAGGGTTTTCCCAAAGAGGAACCCAATCATTTTCAAGATACAAAAGCACCTCATGTAGAGAGAAAACCCCCTACTACTAAGCCTACTGAGAGGCAAAGTAGTATCAAATGCTTCAAATGTCTTGGGAGAGGCCACATTGCCTCTCAATGCCCTAACAAGAAAACCATGATCATGAGGGGACAAGACATTTGTAGTGAGAATAGCTCATCTTCCTCCTCTAGTGAGAGTGAGGAAGAAGGGGGACATACTTTTGAACAAGAGTGTGAGGAAGCTTTTCCTTATGAGGAGGACCTCCTTATGGTTCAAAGGCTTCTTAGAAGCCAACCTCTAGAGCTTGGCCAGTCACAAAGAGAGAACATCTTCCATACAAGATGTAAAGTAAATGACAAAGTATGTTCTCTCCTTGTTGATAGTGGCTCCTGTTGTAACTGTTGTAGCTCTAGGTTGGTTGAAAAGCTAGCCTTGACTACCATGCCCCATCCCAAACCTTACAAACTGCAATGGCTCAATGAGCAAGGGGAGATGGTAGTCAATGAACAAGTTATGGTTCCAATTTCCATAGGATCTTATAATGATGAGATTCTTTGTGACATAGTTCCTATGGAGGCTGGTCATATCCTATTGGGGAGACCATGGCAATTTGACAAAAAAGCTATTCACCATGGTCATTCCAACCAAATAATTCTCACCCATAATGAAAAGCGCTTCAAATTGTATCCTTTGTCACCTTCTTAAGTGGCTGAGGATTAATTTGCGATGAAAAAAAAAAGAGTTAAGGAAAAACAAAAACAAAAAAAAAACACAACAAGCTTTACCCTTAAAGCTTGAAAAGGGTAAAGAGAGAGATTCGGAAGGTGATGCCCCTTCGAAAGGGAATATTAGTAAAAGGAGCCTATTTGCTACTAAACGTGATTTAAAATAAGCTCCTTTGACTAACAAGCCCTTTTATCTCCTCTTTTGCAAAGAAGCATCAAATCCTTCTCCCATTTTGCATTCTTTTGCTGAGAGCACTGCCACAGCCCATGCACATGAGCACCTTCCTCAAGGGGTTTAAGATATTTTAAAAGAATTTGATGATATATTCCCTAATGAGGTTCCGAAAGGACTTCCTCCCATTAAAGGTATAGAGCATCAAATTGATTTGGTGCCTGGCGCAAGTCTACCTAATAGACTGCCTATAGGACCAACCCCATGGAGACCCAAGAGATTGAGTCTCAAGTGAATGAGCTGTTGGAGAAGGGTTGGGTTCAAAAGAGCCTAAGCCCTTGTGCTGTGCCAGTCTTGTTGGTGCCCAAGAAGAATGGCCAATGAAGGATGTGTGTTGATTGTCGTGCAATCAACAACATCACCATCAAATATAGGCACCCAATCCCCCGTCTTTATGACATGTTGGATGAATTGCATGGGGCAAAAATATTTTCAAAAATAGATCTTAGAAGTGGTTACCACCAAATAAGGATCAAAGAGGGTGATGAGTGGAAAACTGCTTTTAAGACTAAATTTGGTCTTTAAGAATGGTTGGTTATGCCTTTTGGGCTAACTAATGCCCCAAGCACATTCATGCGCTTAATGAATCATGTACTGAGGGATTGCCTTGGTAAATTTTGTGTAGTTTACTTTGATGACATTTTAGTTTACTCTAGGAACCTAGATGATCATTTAGGACATCTAAGGCATGTTTTTTCTCTTCTTAGGAGTAATCATATTTTTGGTAACTTAGAAAAATGCACCTTTTGTGTAGATAGTGTAGTTTTCCTAGGTTTTGTAGTTAGCACAAAAGGGGTTCATATTGACCCCGAAAAGATAAAAGTTATTCAAGAATAGCCCACCCTAAAGAGTGTGACAGAGATCAAAAGCTTTCATGGTCTCGCTGGATTTTATAGGCGTTTTGTGCCTAATTTCTCCACGCTCTTCGCACCAATAAATGATTTGGTGAAAAAGGAAGTTCCTTTCCTTTGGGGTGAGAAACAAGAGAAAGCCTTCCAGCTAATTAAGCATAAACTGACCCATGCACCAGTCTTGGCATTACTTGACTTTTCTAAAACATTTGAACTTGAATGTGATGCCTCTGGTGTAGGTGTAGAGGCTGTCTTGTTGCAAGGAAGGCACCCCATTGCGTATTTCAGTGAAAAACTCAATGGTGCCCCCCTCAACTACCCCACCTATGATAAGGAGTTTTATGCTCTAATTAGGGCCCTTCAAACTTGGGAGCATTACCTTGCTCCCAAGGAGTTTGTCATTCATAGTGACATGAGTCACTAAAATATTTGAGGGGTCAAGGTAAATTGAACAAAAGGCATGCAACATGGGTGAAATATCTTGAATCCTTCCCTTATGTCATCAAGTACAAGAAAGGAAAACAAAATGTGGTAGCTCATGCTCCTATTTATAGGTAAAGATAGGAAGTCATGAGAAAAAGAAACATTAAAACTCCACTAAGGCATTAATTTTCCACTAACCTTGGTTTTCCACTAATTTTTCCACTATCCCATTACTTTCCACTCAGAAATTATTTTCCACTTACATATATAATGACTTAGGAACTCTAAAAACTCAACAACCCTCTAGAAAAACATGAAAGGTCATATGAAAAATCCCTATAAAAAAAGGTATAAAAATCACATAATAATTAGAAAATAGACCTTAGTTGTTTATTTAGCCCAAAAACTATATAAACCATCCAAATAAATTCCACCCCACAAATACAACTTGATTATAAAGAATTAGATTCATTTTGTTTCCAAATTATTGTCTTTAAATTTGTTGGATGTGCCTTCACAATGTAAATATAAATCAACTCTTGATTTAGATACCTCCATGAATATGTTATGAAAAGTCTTAATAATTCTCCTAAGTTTTGCTTTAATTACTGGTCTTTTGTTCATGGTAAAAAATAATTAAAATAATTAGACCTTGATAAGATCATAACAATTTAATTTTGTTTTTTTTATTTTGAAAAAGGCTTTTCAAAATAATTTTCAAAAACTCCCCAACTATTTGTTAATACATAACACTGAGGCCAGAATGTCTAAATGTGGCGGATACAATAGTGAAAACTGGAAATATGAACTTTGGAAACTCCTCAACCATCTGTTAACACTTAAAAGTGTGGCTTCTAAAATCATAAACTTTTTAAGAATTTTTGGATAATTGCATTCGTTTATTTTCTTCACATAATAATTTTAATAAAATTGTCCTCCTTCAATTCAAAATTATTTTTCTTTATTTGTATGAAATTGCTTAAATTGACACGTTTGATGTATGTTTCTTCACCTTTTTTATTTTAATATTAAATAATAATATATTTTTTATTTATATGAATAATTACTATATGTTATAATATAATTTATAAAATTAGTGAATAACATGATATTAATTATAGTCAAATAAAATATTACAAATATTTATCAGTCTTTTATTCTGATTTTTAATTTATTTATTAATTACTATTTTTTTAAAAATATTTTAAATTTTACACATTATATTATGACACATCTATTTTAAATTATTATTATGATATTAATATTTAAAAAATACTTTTCTCTTTATAACTATTAATTTTAATAACTAACTTTTTAAATTTTTTTATTGTGAATTTATGGTGAATTAGGTAATCTGAACTTGTAAAAATCAAAATTTGGATTACCCAACCCAATTCATTAAAATTGACACGGGATTAGAGGTGTTAAAATAGGTCAATCTGACCCACGCAAGCTGGTTCACCACGAGTTTAGAATAAAACGATCGAGTCAAACCAGCCCACCAGAACAAAGATAGCTAGAATTCCAATCCAGTTCACCATCGGTTTGTGAGTTTGGTAGACTGACCCACTAGACTTGAAAAAAAATTAATTATTAAATCTAATTTAACATTTTTCTTTTTTAAATGAGATTTTTTATAAAAAAATATGCAAATAAAATTAGAAGAAGAGCAGTAAATAAAATAAAAATAAACAGCCACTCAAACATAGCCAATTAAAATTAATTTATTAATCACAAAACATAAATCTATATCTATACTATATACAAAGGAAATTCACTCTTTTGGTGTCCACATTTTATTTTCAATTTTACTCTTATTATTTTTTTCAATAAATACCTATTTAAAAATTTAAAAAAAATAAAAAAACTAAATTTTTATGAACAAATGTTAATTTGTTAGTAGAGGAATTTGAACTAATAATTTCTCTCTCCATCCCCCCACACGTGGACCTTCCACTAGAGTGAGTAGACCAACTTTATAATCTTAGAATAAAAAAACTGTTAAACATTTATATCTAATGTACATAATTATTCTATTATTCTATTATCTATACTGTTAAAAAAAATCTATTATCTATATTATTATTTATTATTATTAATTATGGGACCCTTTTGGTTTCCATATTTTGGTAAATAATTATGTCCTTAATTATAAAGATTACTAACAATACTAATAAACAAAAAATATATTGTAACGGCAGACATACTCAGCTACCATATTAACAATACACTCCTTCCAATCAAACACTTTTCTAATTAGAGCCCAAAATACACCTTAGAGTGTAGAAAAACCTAATAAGATTTTATTTTAAAAAAAAAAAAACTCGATACTCCCGGTTTAATAATTGTTAGAAGACCCAAAATCAATATTATAAATTATATTTATGCCTATGGTTTAAAGAGGAGAAAACAACTAAAATCATCTAACCATGTTAAAATGAAATAAGGGTAGTGTAAGTAGTGATGAAATCGTGGCAAAATATTCTTGAATAGTATTACATTGGCAGAGACACAGAGCAACAATCGGGTCATAAGCCAGTATTTTCCGTAAAAATCAAGTCAAGCAATGGAGCCCAAGCAATGAGAATTGTTAAGGTAATGTATAAATGTTAAACTCTTTTTATTATACTAATTTTTTATTACATTAAATTTATTATTTATTATATTTTAATGATAAAAAGAAGAATTTGATTTGTGAAATAAAACAATACATAATCACTTTTGTGAAGAAAATCAAGAATAAAAAAGAAAAACATGAACCATTGGGTTAAAAAAATAGAACTCTTTCTGAAACTTGAAACACCAAAAGATTAATTTTATCTTCTTAATTTGAAGAATTCTTTTTCTCGCACTATCTAAGATTTGCAACTATTTTGCAGATCATGATTTCTATTTTTTGTTGCTAGTTTCTTATCTTTTTTAAATTTCTCTGTTCTTCTGCATTCCTCCCTTTAATCACTCATGTTATTCTCTAAAAGTTTTTTTGCTATTCTATCTTTGATTACAACGATCATACTTTAATATTTACACTTACTTATGCAACTTTCAAACATAATTTTGCTATTTTTTAAAATTTAGTTATTGCTTACTGTTAATGTCCAACTATCTATTTCACTTTTCAAAATAAATTTTCTTTTCAACTTCCCAGATAAACACTCAAATACTCATAATAAATTTTACACATCACTCTAACATTGCTAACCAAGTTCATAACATATTATTTACATAGAACTCTACATATTTACTCACTCTCAAAACATAACTCATGCAAATTGGATACATAACATGACATAGCTATTAACTTCATTTAATTCATACATTTAACCTCCTTACAAGTCTAACTTATATACACATACATGCTCTAATATATAACTTTCTTACGTACACACATAACAACAAAATATCATCACTAGTCTCCCAAGCACCATCTGACATCCTCTACTCTGTTGCATTCAGCCTCTTAGCATCATCGTTATTATCTGCTCTCATGCAAAACATGATAATCACAGTCATGCACAAACAAGAATACAAATTGCAAGGGTAAGCTCATACACTAAAAATCAACATAAACATAATATACAATTATATTGATAACCAATCTTAATCACAATAATGATAACTTAACCAATCAATCACCCTTTATGCTCCAGCTGATCATAAGCAATCACAACAAATCAATCACACTTATGCTCTACTTAAACATAAGCATTAACAACTAATCATCACACTTATGCTCCATGTGATAATAAACGCTAACAATCAATCAATCACCCTTATGCTCCACGTAAATATAAGCATTAACCACATTCAATTGACGCTTTCTGAAAACATTCTATTGAGTAGGACACAAAGTCGACTAAAGACCTATCACAATTGGGGTCTAGAGTCTAAGTGACCCTTCTGACAACCAACTGAAGTTAGTAGCATAATCATCTAACACTGTTACCTAGAGTCTGTTTGACCCTTATGACACATAACTATTGTACAAGCATATTCCTTTGGTACATCCAATGCAAGAGTACAGGTGTACTCCAAAACAAAGAGTACTTACATTGACCTTATCGGTGTCACTAACTCACTACTCAACACCTATATTATCAAAATATGGGTCACAACCAAGACTAAGTTACCACTTGTAACCGCTTGCATTCAACAAGTTCAACAACATATCATCATTATCATGCATTACAATATATGCATTACAACACAACTAAGATCAACATCATATTAACTATCTCTCAACATTTGCAAAGATTCACATTTCAAACATCAATATTTTCAACACAACTAATTTCACAAAATCATAGTATTCAATTACCCAATCATCATCAAACATCAATTTATCACCGAAATCATTAATAAATGTCCATTATCACCCAAATCATCAATGAATATCAAATATTAGCAAAGTCTTCAACATATAACAATACCATCAAATTATCATTTTCACTATATAAACAATTTCTTACAATAATCAAATTCATACATTAATCATCTCAAACTATCAATTTCACATAACATCCAAATTCAACTCAAAAGCTAAATCAACCATAATCTGTTAATATTAGCACCCTTAAACCGTAATATTTCAAAGAGTAAATATTTCAAATAATTAACTCCACCAAACATTCATATCTCAAAATATTTTCAAATTACAAATCAATCAATTCAATCACATCTCATTTCAAGAACAAACCCAAATCCTCAATCACAAAAAACACTCACTTATGCATAACACTCAAATCATAACACTACAACAAAAATGGCCATAATCCGTAGGTAATTAAAATCCGTCGATAATTTATATTTTTCGACGAACAAAATTTCATCAAAAATTTGCTTGTAGGTAAATATTACTGACAAATTTCTCTTCCATCGATAATCACGCACAAAATTATCTGTCAAAGTTTGCATTAGTAATTACCAACGGATTTTATTTTTCTCCCTATCCTTCTACCATCAACCGAATGCAACCATATAGTATTAACAAACTAATAAATCCATTACACCTTAATTCAATTAATAATTTAAATAAAAACTTAAATTTAATTCTCTTCACTATATTAAATTAAATATAAATAAATATTTAATTTTTTGTAATATTTATTTTCCTTCCACGAATAACCTATTAATTAAACTGATCCTTACATTGCCAATGTTATACTTATTTAAATTTAAAACTATAAATTTTTTAAATTAAAAACAGGCAATATCTTAAGTTTAAAAAATTTGCTAAAATGTGGGATAATTCAATAGGAGGCAACAATGTGGTAAGGAGGTGAAAACAGGGGCACACTTGTTTACAACTTGTGAAGTGTCCATAAGGGTTTGACAACAACTATGCTACTAATAAGGTATATAATGAGGACACAGCTACAAACAAAGACAATAAGGTGTTTGAAGGACTTGGGACACCTATGACAAGGGCAAGAGCTAGGAAAGCAAGAGAAGCTTTACAACAAGTGGTAGCAACAATTCTGGAAGCTGCACCTAATGAAAAAGACATAGAGGCAAAATTAATTCAATGCATGGTCATCATTGAAGATTCATGAAAAAAAGGATGTTGCTACAAAGTTATTTTAATCAAAGTGGGTTTAATTAAATAAAGTTGTAAAAAGTGTTGGTAATGTTGTGTTATTTGTCATGCTTTAAAAACAATTTATTTTAATTTTTCTTTTATTTTGGAGTGTTGAATTTTAGTGGTTGTCTAGTTTTCCTTCAGTGTGGCTGTTGCCTTTTCATATGCACCAGTAGGGAGGTTATTTTAATAAATAAGCCTCCATCAATGTTAGCAAATGGTGCATTTATTTCTTGGCTTTATCGAATTCCTATATGTATTGCATTTCAATGGAAATAGATAGACTTTGCTTTGGATAAAACTTTTCTTGAGAGAGTGTATCTCTTAGGTTCTTGGCTGAACCAAACTTGAGACTTATCAAGGGCCTTTCACCCCTTGTGGCGTCTTTGAGACTTATCTTCCTTCCCAGAAGTGGCGTCTCCCCCAAAACCACCATCATCCCCAATTCTTACTTTTTTGTTTTTCCATTCGAACAAATAGTCTTAATCTGTCTGTTCTGAATTCGTGGCAAGGGAAATTCACATCAGTATATCTACAATGTTATCTAGTACTATCAAAAGTCGCACATTTTAATCTCTGGATTTGTTAAAGAGTAATCAAAATGCACGCTTGTGTTGTCTTGTGTATGTGTGGTTTATAGGTCTGTGACACATACAGAAATCTCATGATGTTGCAGTATTTAGTGACATGGGATTATGTTCATGAAATTGTTCAAAACACGCAATTAAGTTCATGAGGGTGGTGTCAATAGTTAAGTTCACCATGCACTCCTATGTCAAATGGAATAGATTTTGAATCCAACGTCCCATATTTGAGGGGTTGTGTTCTTGTTTCCTTGTTACTTTGTAATGCTAGAAGACATATATTGTGCTTTCTATTGTTTATTAATAATATATATTTATTTGGCTAATAAAAAAATAAACTAAGGTTAAATAGAAAAAAGAAAAAATATGCCAACAAAATAAAATTTTGAATAAATCTGAAAAATGGGAATCTTTGACTTACAAATTGGTTAATTCAGGTTTAATATATTTTTAAAATTGAAAAGTTAGAAGATTTGATTAATACGTCAATTTTAAACTAAAATTAAGGTAAAATACAAAAATAAAAAGGGTTGCTATCTTAATATACCAACAACAAATATTTTTTTAAAATCTAAAAAATGGAGGCTTTAACAACCCAATTGTCAATTAATATATTTTTAAAAATATAAAAAATTAAATAAATTTTTTTGTTAATATACAACAAGAAATATATTTTTACTTAAAGTTAAGGTAAAAGAAAAAAGAAAAAAGAAAAAATGGCTATGTATCTAAATATACCACAAGAAATATTTTTTTTAAAATTTGAAAAATGGGAGGCTTTAGGTAACAAATTAGTTAATTAATATATTTTTAAATGTGAAAATTAGAAGATTTGATTAACACGTCAATTTTGAATTAAAATTAAGGTAAAATAGAAAAATAAAAAAAGGTTTTGTATCTTAATATATCAACAGAAATATTTTTTTTAAAATGTGAAAATGAAAAACTTTAACTAACAAATTGGTCAATTAATATATTTTTTTAATATGAAAAATCAGAGGATTTAATTAACATGTAAAATTTTAATTAAAATTTAGGTCAATAGAAAAGACTTGGTATCTTAATATACAAACAAGAAATATTTTTTTTAAAATCTGAAAAGTGGAAGTCTTTAACTAAAAAATTGATTGATTAATATATTTTTAAAATCTAAAAGATTAAGAGATTTGATTAATATGTCAATTTTTAAATAAATTTAAAATAAAAAAATAAAAAGGGTTTGGTAGATTAATATACCAACAACATATATGCTAACTAATTTGATTAACATAGTTTAAAATATGAAAAATTAGAAGATTTTATTAATATATAATTTTTAATTAAAATTAAGGTAAAATATAAAAATAAAAAAAAGGGTTGGTATATCAATATACCAACAACAAATATTTTTTTAAAATCTGAAAAATGGAAGGCTTTAACAACCAAATTGGTCAATTAATATACTTTTCAAAATCTGAAAATTAAAAAATTTAATCAATACATAAATTTTTAATTAAAATGAAGGTATAATAAAAAAAAGGTTTTGTATATTAATAAAAAAAAAATTGACACTTGTGATGTTGAGAATTGATAATCCAAATTTGACAAGAACCAAAGTTAAATGAATAATTTCTTAAATATTGGAAATGGTCAAATATGTGCTAGAAGAAATTTATTATGTAGATGTAGAGATTACTAAAAAGTATTTTTGTCCTTTAATATATATATATATATTTTGACATGTGGGTCTTAACGGGATGACAAAAAATAATTTCAAAAGAGGAGTAGGCACCAATGTTTCTTAAGAAAAATATCGAAAAAACCTTTAAAATAAAAAGTGATATGTGAAACCAGATTTTAAATTCAGAAGTCGATTACGTGTAGAAAAGATATTAACACGATTTACCTCTAACTAAACATGCAAAATTAGATAACTTTAAAAATATATATTTCACTTCATACAAATTATTATTTTTATTTTATTAATTGATTTTAATATTTTTTACAAGAATTTATTATCTAGAAAATTTTATTATTTATAAAAAGTTATTATATTTTTATCTTTTTTATTAAATTTTTTTTATCTTCTTAATTATTTGGGGGGGGGGGGCTCGACAGAAGAGGGCTTCTACTCCTACACATCTCCTAGTGCACAGAAGAAGTAAAGTTTACCTAGTTCTTTGTAAAAAGCATTTGCATGTAGATATTTTTATTCTTTTATTTAGCCTTATTAAGACTTACGACATATGAACTGTGACATATTAGAATAAACTTTTTGTTTTCATAAAATTTTATGGGAATATTTTTATATCTTTAGATTATTTTATTTATTTTGAAAATGCAGATTTGACTAAATAATTTATTTTTAAAAATGAGATTTAAAACAAAAAGTTGTCACAACTTATGTCTTAAAATCTCAAGATTAAAAGGATGTTATATCTAATTAACCTTTTGATCTATATTTAATAGATTACAAGTATAAATGGTAGAAGGAAAAAGTTTATACATTTATGTTTTTATTGTTAATTATTTTTAGAAAAAAATATTAGTAATTACCGAAACTAATTAAGGGAGAAATTTGAGTATGCCAAATTGTCACAATTTGTATTCTCAAAATCTCCAAAGGTAAAAAAATATCACATTTAATTAACATTCTTTTTCCCTTAACAATAAATTTAAATAAATTGATTATTTTTTCAATAAATTATAAAGATACGATTTTAAATTATTTGTTTTAAAAAAAATAAAATTATTAGTATTATCATTAAGATCATAATTTTGACTAACACTTTTATTTATTAAGATAGGAGACTTATGACAATAAATTGTCACAATTTATGCCTTAAAATCTTGGAATTAAAAAGATGTTACATCTAAATTAACCTTTCTTCTAATAATTTACATTTCTATTACATATAAATATATATACTTATTTTAATATTGGCGTTTTTTTAAGAATACTAAATATAAAATAGTTTATCATTATATGATTATATATTTATACCACTAATGAGCATAAAAGAAAGATTGAAATCTATTTGCAACTTTTAGAAAGCTAATTTATATTTATTTACTTGCCTAAAATTTATCACCTTGAAATATAACAATGACAATAATATATACCATATTGAAACAAAAAGTAAAAACATAGCTGAAAGAAAGAGGAAACTAAAAGAATGAAAAAAATACAACTATGAAGACACTAAAACTAAAGTTACGGTGGTAAAAAAGAAAATAAACAAAATCATAATAAAGGGAAATAAAAGATCACATAGGGAGACACATACAACTTATCATTAACAATAGAAAATATATAGTGAGTAGAAATTCTAAAGTATAAAACATAAATAACAGACATGATTTTTATAAGTTAGAAACCAATCCTGAACTACAATATAAACACATGTTTAGCAAAATAATAAATTAATACTTAGTATTGATATAAAGAACTTATAATCACTCATTAGTCATATAAAAGAAAAAAACATGAAAAAAGAAAAGGTGAAGTTAAGACAAATTGAAGAAGATACATTTGAGGTTTACATATAGAAGAATTTCTGTGTTGAAGAGCTTGGTATGCCCTTGAATGATGAGTGCAATGACAAGAACACGTTTGATGTAGTGGTGTGACCCACCTTACTTTGTTTGGGGGAGCTTTTGTGATGATGGATGAAAAAAAAATGAAAGTGAGAGTTGTGTTGTGAGTGTTGTTGAGAGAGAAGAAGATGGAAAATAATGAAGGAAAGAGATGGTGAGGTGAAACTAAAAGTTCAATGGAAGAGTGAGAGGTGAATGGAAAAAGATGAGGGAAAGAGTTCTTTGGTGATGGAGTAAAGAACCTCCCCCTATTTTTTCATTCACCTCTCACTCCTTCATTTGATCTTTTAGTTTCACCTCCCCTTTTCTATTTTTTTTTAAGAGTGTTGGTTTATGGAATTTTTAAAAGATGAGATTCTATGAATGAGTGTTGTGCTTTTTGGTGACCAATATTCCAACAATCAAGGGACCTTATTGGTGGGTGGAAATAGGGTGGCGTGAAGGGAATAGGATAATCATAGAGATAGGGAATAACTAGTGAAAAGTTGAGAGGTTAGGGTATTTTTTCTTCTTTTTTTTTAATTATGCATATTTCTATTTACACCCTATAGTATACTAAATGCACCCCTTTATATTGTTTTTCAGCCCAATTGATTTCTTTCATAAATTCTTGTTATTTACACTATCATACTTGCTAAATGCACTCGGTCTTTATTGGATTGGGAAGTAAAAAAAATATTATTTTAGACACAAACATGAAAATAAAATATTAATAAAAGGCTTAAAATGCACAAAATTAGGTATGTATAATATAATATAATATAATATAATATAATATAATATAATATATATATATATATATATATATATATATATATATATATATATATATATATATCTAACCTACCTACCTATATTGGTGTTTTCTCCATCGATCCAAGCCCACTATCAACTTCCTATTGTTAACAATGGTGCCTCACTTCTTGCCATGTAGCCCCACTTTGCTTATCTTGATGATCAACAAAACATTAGCCTTTCCTATGCTATTTTAACTCAACAAGGATGCCATGATGTTGGATACTAAATTTTTTTTTGTTCTATATATGTTGGATTGAAATATTCAATATAGAGAAAGAGGGCATGCCGAATTTAGAAAACAATGTGTCTGAGAGTGAGTAGTCATCATTCTTGCTTCATTCATCAAGGATGTGCAAAAAAATCAGTTAAAATCAAATTGATTTTGAACCGAATCAAACCAAACCAGTTTTAAGTTGAATCAGTTTAAGAAAAATTAATCAAATTATTTTTAAAACCAATTTGGTTCAAACAAAATTGTTTTTAAACTAATTTAGTTCAAACCAAACTGGTTTTAAAATAATTCAATTTACTAGTTTTATAAAAAAAAAACATTTTTTTCATATCCCACACCAATGTGTAATTTTTTGCTTACTAGAAAAACACTTCCTCAGGATGCACATACTGTTGTGGCCATGTCCACAATACTATGGAAAATTTAATGACTAGAAAAAAAAATCGGTTCAAAACTAGTTCAATCTAGAATTGTTTTGAACTAGGACCGAACTAGTTCAAAACCGATTTTATAAAAACAATTCAATTTTGAGCTAGTTTTCTAAAATAACTGGCTTTTTAAATTTAAGAACGGAATCATTATAAATAATTTAGTTCGGTTCAATTTTTTTAAAAAACTAATATTTGTCCACTGTTAACCATTTGCGAAGTAAATTCAACCATTTTTTCTTGTTTATCTCATCACTTGGTATACTCCAATTTTTTCAACCCTAATATAAGTTCTTTACAAAGAAAGACCACAAGTTGTTACTATGGTTTTCAACCGTAATAATCATTCTTTACAAAAAAACCACAAAAGAAATAAAAATTGTTATTCCTACATGATTTTCAGAACCGGACTGGTCGGTTCAATAAAAAATCGGACCAGTGTCTAGTCCAAAGTTTTCAAATAATCGGGGTAGTAGCAAACTGACCTTGAACCGACCTGGAACCGGAAGAACTAGTCAGAATTGGCCGGTTCAAGGGTCAAACCCCTTTTTTATTTTTTTTTAAAAAGTAGAAAAAAACACAAAAAATTGAAAAATAAGTTTTTAAAATTTTAGGTGCACAAAAGAGTTTATGTACTTAGTAGTCTTTTTACCAAATCTTTATCATAATTTAAAATATAAATATCTCTCAAAAAATCATTTTAAACAATGAAAGACTTTGTCTCTTTGTAATATTAAAACGACAACAACACTAAAATTTGATAAGATATATTATATTTGTGTACTATAAATTATATATAACTTTTTTTTTCTTTAGTATATTATTATATTAGTAAAAAACAATATTTTATTGTATCCTTGATTATTGGAGTAAAAAAACTATAAAAATTCTTCAATTCCCCAAGTAGAAAAATATTATAAGATATATTAATGAGTTTGTGATAACACAACATGTGGTGTAGGGTTCTTTTAGATCGGACTTGGCACATTTTTTTTTATCTGAGATGATAAATTTTAATTAATTCGATTAGTATGGATTTATTTTGTCTAATTTGAGTATGTGACCGAATTCCATCCAATCTTATTATTATAATTAGGTTAAACCAAATCAGATTATCCAATTTATTATTATAAAATAACAATATAAGAAAATGATTATGACAACGGGTACATTATTTAAATTTATGTAAAAAGTATTTTTTTAATGAAATAAGCAATTTTATACTTCTACATGTGTTGTCTAAATTTTTTGTTTTAAAAAAATAGTTTTATCTTTTTTATTTCAAGAAGCAAATAGGGTTTTTTGAAAAATAAAAGCAGAACTTTTTTTTTTAAGATTTTCTTTTCTAAAATTATTTTTATACGTTTAACTAAAAACTAATTTTTAATTACTAGTCGAATATGAAATCTATTCTATTTCAAGTTAAAAATTAACCCAAGCCTTCCATTATAATTTACAATCATAATAATCATTGATCAGCAACTTAAAAATAAAAAGAAAACAATAAAATGGGATTTGAGTAATAGGATGGATTAGATTCTCAAAATGGATATCTCATAACTGATCTAGAGTTTGTTTTGCAAAACTAATTGAAAAACTAGTTGAAAGTAGAAACTAGTGGAAAGTTGAAAAACCAATTGATCAATTAGGTGAAAGTGGTTGTAAAATGTTAAATAAAGATATTGTTAATCATTAGATCAACAATGAGGTATTTAAATAATTATCATATTTTAATAATATAAATTAATTATATATTTAAATTATAAATTTATGTAATTACATATTTAAATAATAAATTAATATAATTAATATTTAATTTCTATAATTAAATATATAAATTTTAAATTACATATTTAAATTATAATTTTCTATAATTATATATTTATATTATAAATTATTATAATTACATTGATGAAGAAAAGAAATGAATGAGAGAGATTCTATAATGTGATGAGAGAGAATTAATGAGGAACAATATATTAATTAATAAAAGATAAACCGTAAAAATAAAATCAACTACTAATTGAAAATAAGAGATCTTTTGGAAAAAACTATTTTGAGTTGTTTTTTTGAGAAAAACTAATAATTTCTAAAAAAAATCCTAAATTATTTTCATCCAAACGAAACTTAAATAGTTTCAAGCTTACTTTTCATATTTTAGTTAATGAACTGGGAAAAAAAAAAAACTCTTAAACTCATTTCAAGTTGTGTATCTACTCATGATAGATCCATGAGGAATGTTTAAAATAAATTATAAGAAATAAATAATATAGTTATATATTATTTTTCACCATATGAGATTTTTTTGTTTTAATAATAAATAACTTTTATTAAAAACTTGAAATTTTAACTTTAATAATCTCACTCTCAAACCAACCATGTCCACCGTCTTAAAGTGGCCCGGGTACTTTGGTGAAATCAATTATGTAAACATATATTAAACAAATATTTCCAAATAAGGGCGAATTAATAATGGAGTTTAAACCAAGAAACATGTGAAAGATCGTTTAATAAATATACTGTTAAAATAAAAAATATATTTTAATAAAAACAATAAATAAAGATTAATTGAACGTGCATAAAGTTGAAAATATAAAAATACGCAAACATGTGTTATTCCACTATAAACTGACCTCCTTTAAAGAAAAAATAGGTGTTTGTGGATTGGATTTGATAAAAATTATAGATGGCATCGGATTAGATTAACAAATTAAAAATTCACATATATATGTTTTTTATGAAAAAAAAAGCATAAAAAATAAAATATTTGGCATAAAAATATGCAAATAAAATATTAAACGTACATTGGATTTTTTAAAATAATAAATAAAAATTAAATCTTAATAACTAAGACTTGTGAATGAGTGTTCGTATATAGAGAGTAATTGAGTGAGAAAAGTGTTATGAGAGAGTATTGTGAGCTGAATTTGATTGTCGCCTACCACATATGACCTTATTTTTGTTTTATTGAGTTTTTTATTATTTATACATAATAAAAAATTATATAAAATAAAAATTAAATAGGTTGAATTAGTTTCCGGTAGTGTTGCAAAAACTAATTCGATTACTAATCCGATCAAAATAGTAGGTCCATGGATCAGTATTTGGACCGGTTAGTTCAATTTAACCTGATCTATATATAAAAAAATAAAAAATATATAAAAAAGTAATATCATTCGCAAATTGTATAAAAAGAAAATAAAAAAATGATATCATTTAAAATAATTTTTCTTTTTAAGAAAAAACTCAAACCAAACAGTCTGGCTCAACACAATCTAAGTCACCCGTTTTTATTTGAACCAACTAGTTTAAATCGATTCACACCAAGTCAACTGCATATCCGATCTATTAAAAAAAATTGACCCAAATAAGTAACTGAATCCTGATCCAACTGGTTAGTCCATACCGATTTTTATAACTATAATTTATTATTCATCTAATATGCAAAGTACAAATACATTAATTATTCAATGTCAAATTTGTTCTTATTATCTTCAATTAGTTTAAGATAATTTAAATGATCATGAATAGATATGGATGTACCAATATCTTTAAAAGAAACATAAGTACTTATCACATTTTCAGACCGTCACATTGATCAAGTGTAATTTTAATAAATAAATTATATTTTTATCACTTATAAATTTGTTTAATATTATAAGTTTTTTAATAAATGAAAAAAATTTATATAAAATTATTATATCATGAGCACCAAAAAGTTACTTAATTAACATTGCTCTTTAAAATAAGGATTAAAGCAAAAAATTGTTGCTTAATAAATTAATAATGATAATAAAAATTAAAACCAACAAAAAATATTAAATGATTTATAATTTTTTTAAAAAGATTAAAATAAAAAATGTATTATTAGATAAATAAAAAATCATTTTAAGTCATATAATAATATGTTTATATTTTGCACGTGGGAATATAAGTTTTCTGGGTTTATTACAGGAATTATATATAATTACATATATTGGAATAAAATATTGATTAAGCTCACTTGTTCACGTCACCCTCAATTTTGTGTTAATTTTTTTTAATGATATATCTTAACTCGATTGCCATGAGTTGCATTGACTTATAATAAAATATTGCCCTTGCTATTCACGAGTGAATTCGGATAATGGAAATGCATAAAAAATACAACTAAACCTAACAATTTAGTTTAAGATAAAATATGATTTATCTCCCTAAAATTTTTTTAATATATTAAATATATTCTTAAAAAAATCGTACTATTTTGGTATTCTGTTTTTGAAATATATAATATTTTGTCATTTAAACGTTATTTAAATTATTTTTTATTTCTCTAAAAGCGTTTAAAATACTTAGAAAAAAATGTATTTTAAAATCAGAGGACCAAATAAATTTAAAAAAATTTTAAAAGATGTATTTAATATTTCAAGATTTTTTTAAGGATGTAAAATATATTTTATCCTTTATTTTATTATCTTTATGTCCTAAGTATTATTATTTTATAGTTAAGATATTACTTCTAACTTTCGTCCTGCTTTAATAATTAAACTTTAATTTTAATTCATAAATTTATAAAAAAAACACAGAAATTAAAGAAAAACAAAAAATTACAATTTGTTTTTGTTTGACTATTGTTGGGTAGAGAGTTGAACAAACAATGTGAGAGAAAAGAAGAGTTATTGAAGAGACTGTTGAGTCCAAACCGAGGGAGTTAAACACCGAGCAGATGTATAACCACGGGACACGAGCCCATATATAAGAGAACATAACACCAACTTCAACCCAAAACCTTAAGGCATTAGATTATGGATCTTTCTCACTTATATATTACTCAACTTCCCAATTTTTTATCAATGTGGGACTTCAACTCACACTTGCACTCCAACAGAGACACTTTCTTTACACAGAGCTGCAATCGTAAATTCTTTCCTGCAGATTCATTCACTCTTGGATCGGGCTGATTTTTGGACAACACGTTCAGAATGTATGTTTCTTCATTTTTTACGATTTAGATCGTTGAGAAGAGTCTGTGTTAGGAGATATTCAGTTCGTATGACAACAATGTGTTTGATGATCTTCATCTTTCCTGTTCTCTATTTGTAAGCTTATTGCTTTATTGTTTGAAATTGGTGTTGACATTGATATTATTGTTGACACTTGATTGAGACTCTTTATTAATAATAATAGGGCTATTTTTTTTGTCACCAGTAGTTTTTACCCTTGCTTTAAAGGGTTTTGCACGTTAAAATCTTGGTATCTTATTCCAAAAGGAATGGTGATTAGTTAGAGTTATATTTTGTTATTACTCCTCATAGATTCTTACTAAGGGGATTTATTTCCAATACTTTATTTACATTTGTTACAAACTTATCTCATTGCCCTCATAAAAAATATCATACTTTTTTAACAAAAGAAAAACACTAGAAAAAGTGTCAAATTATTTATAATGTAAATACAATTACCTTAATTAGCAAAAATATATTCATTTTATTCTTTAACAATCTAAAACGCATAAAAATCAAGTTTTCTTTCTAATGAAATAAAATTTTAAATAATTTAATTTAATTTCCTTGTAGAACATATGTACGTAGGTCTCTATCAAGATACAGTTCGTAGTTATTGTCAAAAGCCAAGTGAAACTCTTCTTTGTTTTGTTATTGTCAGGCTATGAAAAAATGTTTTTTTTTTTTTTATTTTCTTGAAAATGATTTTTATTTTTAATTTTTTAACATTTAAAAAATATGTTTATTTTTACTTTATATTTATTATTAAATTTAATTCATTTTAAGAAAAGTATTATAATATATTTATACATATAATTTAAAATACATTTATATATAGTTTTAGTTATAATTACTATGTTGTTATTAAATTTTCATATAATGTTAATTTTTAAAAATATTGAAAATTACTTTTTTTTATTTTTAATTTTTTTTCAAAAATATTTTCAATAAAAATATTTTCTAAATTATAACTAAACATATTTTCACTACTATTTTTTATTTCCTCTAAAAATAAAAACAAAAAATATTCAAAACAAACATCTATCTGAATCAAACGTATGTTCTTTGCTATTTTCCTTATGTCCTTATAAGTATTGCATGTTATTATTATTGAAAATGTTAATTTGAGATCTCAATATAGCATGAATAATAATGTAGAGAAATTGTGATTATGCAGTTGAACTAAAGAGGATTATCTTTATTCTTGATTCTTCTCAATTCATACAATTTATGCTTAAATAACTTTTTTTATTCTTAAAATCAATAATTACTTTTATTCCTTAAAATTTAAATATTTTTTTAGTCATGATTCATTTTTAGTTATTTTTCTTCTGTCATTAAAAAAATTGGACAGAAAACATATTTTTTTATTCGTGAATCACTCTTCTTCTCAACTCTAACTCTTTTAATATTCAATTTCATATTCGGGATAGTCAAACATATCGAAATTTATAAACAAACAACGTTAATAAAAAAACAAATTAATTTTAAGACTAAAAAAATATTTTTAAATTTCAAGACTAAAAGTGATTTTTAGTTAAATTTTAAATAAAAAAACTTATTTAAATCTAGAATTTAATAATAACGTGTGTCAGTGAGATTAAACTTGAAGTCACACTTAGTTTTCACTAAGCTTGATTATGTATTTCAGTCGTTAATAAGCTTGAAAATTTAGGTTTTTTAATCCTACAGTAAAATTTTGAATTTGCAATTGAGGAGAGAACTTTCTGAATTCTTATTATGTGGTTCAGGTTTTGAAAATTTATAGTTTATTTTCTATTAAGACTTTTATGTTTGTTTGTGTGAAAATTTGCAGTTCTTAATGAAAACATAAAGTTATGTTTTTTTAATATTCTGATGTAGTTAGGTTTTGAAAAATCATAAAGATATACTTTTTTTTTTTTTAAATATTTTTAATATATAACTGCATTATGTATCAGATCTATTGTGGACTATGTCTACCCTATATCAGATGTATCCAGAACTAGGTCTACCCTATACCAAATTTACCCCCAACCGAATCTACCTCTGGATCGGATCTGGCTACAAGGTCAGACTACCTCCTGCATAGCCAACTTTGGCGCGGGTAAGGTCCATTATCTTTAAAAGGAAAAGTCTAGACTAGCCTTTTTAAGTAAATTTAAACCCTAATAACATAAGTTCAAGCTCAAAAAAGGTAAATACTATAAATACCAGGTGACAAGTACAAGTTGACTACTGATTATTATAGTACTTTCCTACTAATATACTATACTTTTGAGAGCATAGTTAACTCTCCTCTGACTTGAGCATCTGAGTGCTTTTGCAGGTATCCACGTATATCGGCTTGGAATAGCTATCGAAGTGAAGGTTTGGAGTGTTGGAGGAAGACTTAGTTAGTATGTGCAGGAAAACATTATATTCTAATGGTCATAGCTTTATTCAATCGATAAAATTATGAATATTATTTTCATTATTTCTAAAAAGAGGGAGATAGATTGTAAGATGATCACAATCTCCTACAGTATCATGAGTTGAAATTCAGATGATCACAATCTCCTACAACATCACATATAAGTGTAGATGACGATTAATGAGGAGGTGTAAGTGGTCTAAGAGTCATCCTATAACATAATTAATTATAGTTGGAGGATAACACTAGAATCCAACACTACACACACAACAGTCAATAATAACAACCGAAAAAATCTAATATAAATAGTACTACTTACTATTCCAATAAGTTTATTTCAATTATAAATTCTACTTAAACTATTAAAACTTTAGTGGAGTTAAAATAAAAGGCATTTTGAACATCTCGTCCAGTGACTAGTGTCACCTAGGGAGAAGTCTAGATTAAATTTTTCTAACGAAGAAATGTTGCTTAGCAAAACATGTCACTTGGTGTAAAGCCATAAAATTGCTTGACAGAAACAACTTTGTGTTGGGTGAGAATTGTCGCCTAACGAGACTATGCAAAATAACAAACTATTTGCTGCATAAAATTTCAACCATTCCAAATACAGAAAACCAGTTCTTTCATCTACATACATAAACACTAACATCTAGAATTACAAGTCCATAATACTTTGTAGAGTTCCATTTTCATTATACAAATACATATTTAAGTTACCAAATCCTAAGATGTACTTCACCTATACATATATACATCAAAATCATATAATTCCAACAAAAACTAAGAACTCCATCAACTCCTATGACAACACATGTTTGCTTCACTCCTAATTATCATGTCTCTTTACATCACTACTGATCTCTACTCTCGTATCACGATAATCACAATTATAAATAAAACGGACACAATGCAAAGGTAAACTTTCTAACATAAGAGACAACTGATTCAAAACCTATTATAATTAAACAACTGCATTCATACAAAATGATATAATTCCAACAAAAACTAAGAACTCCATCAAATCCTATGACAACACATGTTTGCTTTACTCCTAATTATCATGTCTCTTTGCATCACTGTTGAACTCTACTCCCATGTCACGTTCATCACAATTATAAATAAAACAGACACAATGCAAAGGTGAACTTTCTAACATAAGAGACAAATGATTCAAAACCTATTATAATTAAATAATTGTATTCATACAATAGAATAGTCACATTCAAGCATACTTATGCCCCTTGAATATAAGTAATCAATACAACATAGTCATATGACACAATGCTTTTCGAAACACCCACTAAGTTTGTATACCAAGGTGACCTAATGACTTAACTCAATTGTTGTTTGACGTTTACCTGACCCATTTGATAACCAACTGAAGTATAGGCATACTTGTCTAATACTTCCAATAGGTGTCTGACATCTACCTGATCCAATCCTAACATCCAACTGTTATCTGAGTATATCCCTCAGGTACCCTCATTTGATCAAGTACTAGGATCATAATGTCCTTAATTGTATAACTAACTCAATGTACCTCATATATTAACCAAGGCTAGGTTACCCCACTATAAAAACTCACATTCAACAATTCATTAAAACATCAAATTCATACATGAATCATATCAATCACCAAGGAATAGAATTTCATTCAACACACAAATCAAGATCAAAACTTAAAATCATTCATAACCACTTGCAATAACACAATGTTCAATCATAATTTCCTAAATTAAAACCTAAATAAGTTTCCCTTACCTATTTTCTCATGTGAGCTGATTTGTAAAGAAAAAGGAACCCACAATCACCTTAAGCTAACTTAATTGTTCGGTTGAAGAATTCATTCACAGCCTATCAAAACCCCAAAACCAAAGAAAACTCAAGAGATTAGGATTTCAAGGTTGATTTCCCTTTAATAAAGATTATTGAACCTTAGAGAAAAATAAGATTGCTCAATGAAGTCGAATAAAACTTACCTACTATGATATGTGATCAGGATCAAAACAAATGGAAGAAATTTCCTTAAATTTTGCGAAGAATTGGATGGGCATGCAATAAGAAGAAAGGAATGGTGGGGAGAGGAAGAGAATTCTAAGAAATGAGAAAATAGGAGAAGAAGAAGGAAGAAAGAAAGAAGAAAGGAAAAAGAAAAGTAAAAGGATCTGGGGTGTATTTAGTAATTATAATTTTGCTAACCGCACCGTCTTCCTAAGCAATTTACATAAAACCAACCAACTACCTCAATTCAAAAGAATATCTATTTTACTTACCTCTCACCTTACTAAACTCATCTACCCATATTCCATTATTTATAAATCACTTAAATATAATTACATTCATAATAGTATAAACACATTTATCATCATAAAACATATATATAAATAACAACAAAATATTCCGTAATTAATTTATTAATCACGTTTAAATTAAATTTATTTTCCCCTATTTAATTACTTTTACACCCTTTTAATTAACAAATAAAACTGAATCTTACATTTTTAACCATTATTTTTTTATCTCTAAGGGGTGTTAGTGTTAGGTTTGAGAGAGTGCTACTGTAATGTTCAACATATAGGGGTGTTAGTGTGATATTTTAATATCGAGTTTTTTAAGAGTATCTCTCTAGTTGAGGTTTCTTTGCAATTTCTTCAACCCAAGTAACGATTGCTTATCTTGGAACACATCCATGTGAAGCAACAATTACTTGAAGTTAAGGTTGGGTTATTTGATGAAGCAACTGTTGCTTCATATTAAAATAATATATCAATATATTTAATATGAGGACATCTAATGATCTAACACAGTTAATGAGTGAAAATAATTTTCTATTAAAATAATATATTTAATATGGAGACCACTTAACACAATTAATGAGTGAAAATAAAAAAAATATAAAATGAAGTGAATTTCTTGGAGTTTCTTACATTGGAGTGAATTTGTTTTTAAATTTTGCTTAATGCTGATGTGATGTTATAAGAACCACCAAATACAATTTTCAACGCATGAAACAATCCAAATATATTGCTTCCATTGAAGATGTCTTAATCTTGCAACTTTGTACAAGATAAACCCCAATAAATACACTACTCACTAACATGTGTTAATTGATTTATCATAATTTTTCTAAAAAAAGGTATGTTTCCTCTTTCCTCATTGTTACTCCTATCTCTTTCTTCTTATAGTAAAATCTAAAAAGTTAAAAGAAAATTTTAAATATTTATAATTAAATATCAAATAATTATATATAAATAATGTCATTTTTTTATAAGCCAAGAAATAATATTAAAAAGAAACATAGGAAAACATAAGACATGCCTTCTAAACTGAGATACAAAAGTCCATCCAAGTATTACATAGGAAAACCAGATAACAAAAACCAATGGTCATTCACATCAGTTAGACAAAAAATCAAACTCTCGCCTCGATAACACAAAATGATGGATTCATCATCCATTCTGCAAAACTATGAAAGGTTAACTTTGCGGCCTGACTTCATTCCCTCGAACTGGGTTGAATTGCAAAGATTATTGCAGTTACTTGTGGCTCTTTACTATTGAAAATAGGGGCATTGTGAACCTTCTAAATGTGTCAAAAACTTGAAAATCACACCAAATGTCAAACCTTTCGAATTGCTTTGTTGCCACCGATCAATCCCATGGATTGTAATTCATACCTTCAAAACTCCATATGTAATGTTGTAGATACTTACTATCAAGCGCATAACTCCATTCACATTTTAGTTGATATTGAGCATAATAGAAATAAGTGTGAGCCTGATTCTAACTTACCATTACACAACTCGTATCCAACGTCCTCACTATTGACTATCTCATGCTTTACCATGTCCTTCGTAGGTAATTTATCAAGCCAACTGCCAGACTAATAACTAAAGCTTTAAAAGGTACCCAAATGTGATTGAAAAAAGAGTCTTGTTGTTGGTGTGGCTCAGTTGCCAAAATCCTGTAAGTGGAGGAAACTGAGTAGAATCCTGAACCGTCTGTTAACCAAATCCACATGTTTGGTACCCCGATTTTCAAGATAGCTTCACTCAACTAGGTCTGTAGATCCTTTACCATATCTATCTCCCATGCAAATAGACCTCTTCACTAGTCCCAATTCCAACTCATACTCTTTGCATCCCACCTACTATTTTTGTTGCACGCTAGACTAAAAAGGCAAGGAAAAATGTCTAATAAAAGGATTGTTGCTTTTTAGCCAAACATCTTTCTAGAAGGCAACAGTCCCTTCATCACCAATCTCCCGCCTCACATTCGTGGACCACCATTCTATATGACCCCCTCTCCTTGTCAATAGACTCGAAGTCCATCCACAATTGAAAACAATAACTACTCCTTCCTTCTCAAAATCATCTTTCCGCTTGTACTTTGATTTTAGTAATTTCACCCATAAATATCATTAATTTTATTTTAGTATAAAGTTAATTTTATTTTATTGTCATATTTATTCTATTTTATTAATTAAATACAAATTATATGAAATTGTAATGGGAAGTGAGAAATATTTGGAAGTTACAAAACTAAAATAAAAAATAATTATACAAACCAAAAAAAAATTCAATATAATGAGTAATGACTAAGATTAAAAACACATTTTAAATTTTCTTTATTTATTATAGCCTTAGATTGGGCTCATTAGTTAACCTAAACCGACCATGTTAACCTAGGTTTTGAAAATCAGATCGACTGTTAGAAATCAGACCAGTATTCGGTCCATTATTTTAAAAAAATCAGAGATAAAAGGAATGATTGGGAACCGGAAAAATCGGGAGAATTGGCCAAAACCGGCTGGTTCAAGGGTTAGCCCATTTTGTTTTTTTTTAAAGGGAAAAAAATATAAAAAATCATAAAAATTGAAAATTTGTGATTTTTGAAATTTTAGGTACACAAATGAGAGATATTTTAATAAGTTATTACGAAATAAAAATATTTAAAATAAATTTTTGCAAATTACGAAGCGTTGATTACAATTTAGAATATAAATATCTCTCAAAAAGTCATTTTAGACAATGTAGAATTTTACCTATTCGTAATATTATAAAAATAACAAAAATTAAATTTAATAAAATTTATTATACTTGTGTATGATAAATCATATATAATTTATTTTTTACTTAATATATTACTATATTATTAAAAATAAATATAAAAAATAATATTTTATTAAATTTCAGGTCAACTCCATTAAACCTTTCGGCTTTGAACTCATGCTCCTTCACGGGTCTAATTATTGGTACGGTTTTGAAAAGGTTGATGCTACCAACCAACAAATATAAAAGAAACATTTTTAAATCCATTGTTAGCTGTCAATGATTAAAAACTAACAAGCTTTAAAGAAAACGTTTATACTGAGTATTTTACTATGGAGTAATCGTGTGTTATAAACATTTAATACATCATACAAAATATATAGAAAGCACTTTGAAGTTTGAACTTTGAACGATGATACAATAGATATTAGATATATACCATATAGGTTTAATAATTATATTCATGTTGTTTTCTTTTAAAGATATATATTTTCAACATACTAATTATATTTTAAATGTTTTAATATTTATATTCATGTTGCTTTAGCTTAAAGGTATTTCATTTAATATATATTCTTTAAGTTTTATATTTATTATTTTTTCCAAATCAGAATATATATTTTTTAACTTAAAACATTGAAGTTTATTTTTTTACTTTAATAGGAAAATTGAAGATTAACTTAAAAAATAAAATATATATTATTTAAAAAATAAATTTATAAAAAAAGAAGCATGTAGAATATTATCAAAATAATTTTATAATATAATTTTAAGATACTGGTAGAATTCATCATATTAATAATATGTTAATACAAATATATTTGATGTATAATATGATCAATGATTTCTTGTATTATATTGTTATATAATATCTATATGCAAAATTATCTAGTTTATGCATGGTAGGAGTTATTTTAAATTATATGTATTGTTTAATCAAGATATTTATGAAAATAAAAAAATATATTAAAAAATATTTTAACTAATATTTTATTTCAATAGTTTGATTTTAATTCAATCTTTTTATATACTTTAAATTATGGTTAACAAACTTATATAAACCAAAACAGTTATATTCTTTCTTTTAACATTGGTGTGAAAGCAAAATTATTGAACATTATTTTACATTTCTATCATGTGATGATTTAGCCTTGTTCATAAACTCATCTCTAGAGTGAAAATTAGAAAGACTATATTTTCAATGGGGAATTTTAAAGTGCTAGAGGATGATGGGTTACAAGCCATTTTTTATAAGAGTAATTGGAATATTGTAGGAGAAATATTCTGCAAGATGATTGAAGAGACTTTTGCTAACCCCATAAGGATAGTAGTGCTAAATTCTATTCTCATTACCCTGATTCCAAAAGTGGACGCAACTACCTCCATGAAGGAACTTTGGCCAATTAGTTTGTGCAATGGTCTTACAAGTCAATCACAAAAATCTTGTCCAAGTGTTTGCATATTGTTATGGAAAAGCTTATGCATCCCTCCAGAGTAGTTTTATCCCCCACATGAGCAATAATGATAATGTCATCATCAAACAAGAGGTGATCCACTCCATGAGACGCAAGAAAGGACAAAAGGGTTGGATGATCATTAAAATTTATTTGAAAAAAACATGTGATAGGCTTAGTTGGGATTTTGTTAAAGACATGTAGCAGGGTATTGGCTTTCCAATGGCATTTATCAATGTGGTCTGGCATTGCATTTCATCTCCTACATTGTGTATGCTAATGGAATGGTGAGGCATTGGATCCTTTTAAACCATCGCGGGGAGTCTGACAAGGGAACCCCATTTCTCCCTATCTTTTTGTGTTGTGCCTAGAGCGTCTATTCCATTTTATATGCCTTGCTGTCAATCATCAATTTTGGAAACCCATCCAACTATCAAAGGGTGGCTCACACCTTTCATACTTGGCATTTATGGATGATATTCTCCTATTTGCAGAAGCTTCAATTCATTAAATAAAGGTGATTAATCACATCTTACATCTATTTTGTAGTAGCTCTAGTAGAAAAATTAGCCCAGAAAAAACAAGAGTATTCTTTTCTGCTAATGTACCATGGTAAAATAAGACAAAATTTCAGAAAACCTGGGGTTTCACAAAACAGGCAATCTAGGGAAGTATCTTGGGATTCCACTACATCATAATCGTATTTCCATCCAATCTTATCAATTCCCCATCAACAAAATAGAGAAATGAATGAGTAATTGGAAAAGACATACACTATCTTTTGTAGGTAGACTTATTCTAACTAAGTCAGTTGTGTAGACTTTACCCTCTTATGTTATGCAAACTAACTTGTTACTTGCTAATGTCTGTAATATGATAGACAAGCACTATAGAGATTTGTCTAGTGGGACTCAGCTACAACAAAGAAAGTTCATTACTGGCAGAGTTTATGTAGGCCAAAGCATATGGGAGGCCTAGGCTTGCGACGATGAAACGCACGAATTTAGCTCTCATTACAAAATCCGGATGGCATTTGTTCAGTCGAAGGCACACGACATGTGTTCAAACAATTTGATCCAAGTATAAGTATGGCAATGATGCCAAGCCTATCATCGATTACCACAAGAAAGACACTAATTTTTGGAAGGGTATTAAAAACACATGGCATAATGAGACAAGTAATATGCTTTGGCAGGTGGCGCATGAACGGGATATTGACTTCTAGCATGACAATTGGTGTACAGACCGGACACTGATACAAGGCAGTAGCAAAGTTTGTTTCTTTGTGGCTATGGATGGATCATGGAATACTTACAAATTAGAAGGTTTCCTCCCAGCAATGTAGTACTCGACATCTACAAAATTGAACACCTTAAAGGTTATTTGGATAATGCAATACCTTTGTGGGAATAGAGATTATACGGTCAATTCTCCACTAAAACCACATATGAGAGCCTATTGAGGCACAACATCACACATGTCAAGCCAATTTTCAAAGCTTTATGGAAGTGGGAGGGACAGAGTGCATTCGGTTATTTCTGGAAGGTAGCTTGTGCTATTTTACCTACTAATGATTTGAGGTGTATTAGACATATGATTCAAAATCCTTCATGCACACTTTGTGGGCAACAAAGGGAAATGATACTTCATGTACTACGAGATTGTAATCATACTCATGACATTTGGAGATAGTTAGGTGCATCTAGTATTCAAAATTTCTTCTCTGAACAAAATCTTGAATGTTGGATTCTTACAAATTTCAAAATTTGTGAAACTGTGTAGCATTGGCAGATGGACTCAAAATTTTGGTAATTGCCCTTATTCTTACTAGAGTTTGGCAGAACGACTATCCTCTTGATCCTTCGGGTCTTGGAGCTCTAGGGGACAGGTGTAAACTTGCAAAAGGGACTCCGACGCCCAAGTCAGTGAGAGAGTAAGAGGATAGAGATGAAAGTGTGAGCGATTAGATACCTGACGGGGGTCTGGTGCCCCCTTTTTAAAGAGGTCTCCAGGTGTGGTTCTAAGTTACCTTTTTTATCGTTATGCTTGAGATTTGTCTCTAGTTACCTTTTTTACCATTCTACTTGAGATTTGTCTCTAGTTACCCTTTTTACTGTTTGCTTGAGATTTGTCTCTAGTTACTCTATTTATCATTTTATCTCTTATTGTGATGGCGGAGGTATCACAACCTCCCGCTTGCGAAGATGTTTTTGGACTCACATGACAGCGTAGTAGCCCACCGTGTCGCAACCAAAGACAATCATGAACACTATCACTACAACTAAAGCAACTCCCATTTGTGTAAGTAAGAAACAATGTTTTCTGATGATGAAGGCCCTAGGAGGGTGGAGACCGAGCTTTAGTGAGGTACATATGCCCCCTTAGCCTTGAGGTCGATCCAAAATGGGATGAGACCTAAAAGGCTAGAGAGTAAAAGGACATGAATCTGCCAGCGTGCGATGTCGGAGCCTTTGTTGAAGATAGACACATATTTTTTTGTGTTGAAGTACTGTTACATGTTGTTTGTGTTGTATTTTGAGGGCACTAAGTGAAATGATAGTTAAAGTGATCTGGTGTGACGGTAGTCCATAGGTCGCGAGTGCCGAGAGCGCCGAGTAGGTGATAGGCTGTAGGGGCCGAGAGCGTCGAGTAAGCGATAAGTCGCAGGGATCGAGAGCATCAAGTAGGTGATAGTCGCGAGGATTGAAAGCATCGAGCAGGCAATAGGCCGCGAGGTTCGAGAGCGTCGAGCAGGAAATAGGTTGCGGGGGTCGCCCGAGAGCGCCAAGCAAGCGATAAGCCGCATGAGCCGAGAGCGTCGAGTAGGCGATAAGCCGCGAGGGCCGAGAGTGTTGAGTAGGCGATAGGTTGCGGGGGCTGAGAGCGTCGAGTAGGTGATAAGCTGCAATGGCCGAGAGCATTAAGTAGGCGATAGGCCGCAAGGGCCGAGAGCCTTTGTGTTCGCCAAGCTGCGTGGTGGGTTGTGAAAATTTCTACCAAGGTATCGAATGAGTCGATAGAGTGGTGAGGGAGCCTCGACCACTAATTGAGAGCAGTACCTGCAAGAGAAGTAGGGAACATTCTACACAACACACAATTATCATTTGAGTAGAGATTTACCTGGATGAAGAATGCCTCAATGTGGTCATCGGGGTTGGTCAATCCTTCGTAGAGCTTGATCGCCAACAGTTTCCAGCCTCGTGGGAGAGTATTGTTGAGTATCCCATCGGCAAAGGGATGTTTTTAAGGTACCAGATGATGGGTGATGAGAGCAGCGTCTCTGTTGGTCCTCTGCTTCTCTGCTCTTTTGCCGACATCAACAGTCCTACTCTGGGTTTTCTTGTTGCGTGTTGGAGTGTGGTAGTTCATAAAGTGATTGTTTCTGGATGTTCCTTTGTTGGGGAAATGTCTGCGAGGATGGGATTTGGATCCCCTATTGTGGGCGTCTCCAATGGTCCTGCCGTAGAAATGACTTCGGGTCTTATTGTCGCTAGTGTAGTTGTGTGGGTTGTTTTTTTCGTTGTGTTGGTTGTCCTAGAAGTCTTGAATCACTATTATCATGGCAATGTTCTCCTCTTTCAAGAGGTGAAGGTCGACCTCATGCTTCTTAGGCATCTCTTGCATTTTTTCTGAGTTCCTCCATGGGGTTCATTTCATTCATGTTGGAAAGACGGTGATCGCTCTTGGTTTGCACCATGAGAGAGGGAGTAGAAAGGGTGTGTAGGAATTTTTACGTCCCCACAGACAGTGCCAAATGTTCTTACCGGAGTTTGACAAAACAACTATCCTCTCGATCCTTCGGGCCTTGAAGCTCTAGGGACCAGCTGTGTACTTGCAAAAGGAACTCCAACACCCCAGTTAGTGAGGGAGTAAAAGGATAGAGATTAGAGTGTGAGAGATTAGGTACCTGAGGGGGGCCTGGTGCACCCCTTTTAAGGAGGTCTCCAGGTGTGGTTCCAAGTTACCTTTTTTATCGATCTGCTTGAAATTTGTCTCTAGTTACTCTTTTTAACGTTCTGCTTAAGATTTGTCTCTAGTTACCCTTTTTATCATTTATATCTCTTGTTGTGATGGCGGAGTTATCACAATCTCCCGCTGCGAAGATGTTTTTGGACTCACTTGACAGCGCAGTAGCCAACCGTGTTGCAACCAAAGACAATCGTGGACACTATGACTACAATTATAGCAACTCCCATTTGTGTAAGTAAAAGATAGTGTTTTCTGATAATGGAGGCTTTGGGAGGGGTGGAGACCAAACTCTAGTGAGGTACAGCCCTAGATCAAATATGGTAGAGGTGAAAACAAGTACATTTTTAATAATAAGAACCACTAGAGTGATCAAGTGGTTTATTCTATTATTTCCTCTTGCAGTGAACTCCAACAGATACAAAAAACACAACTACTTTTGAAGGACTCTAGTGTGCGGTATGCTGAACCAAGAAGTAGTTATGCTTGGAAACTCCTAAATCCAGGTATTCTTAAGATAAATTGTGATGTGATTGTTCTCAGTTCTCATATGAAGGAGGCTATTATAGGAGTAGCGTGAGACTCTAAAGGAAACTTTGTTATTGGTTTCACCCATTTGGTTCCCTACTGCATAGTTGACAAAGCTAAATTGTTGGTCATTCTACAAGCATTAACAATGGTTTATGAAAATAGTTTCCATAACTTGGTTATTTAGTCTAATGCTCTGAAAGAAGGGTGTGTTATTGATCATGAACTATATCCTTTAGTTTACCAAATTGATAAGAGGAGTGAAAAAACTCAATCATGCAAGTTTCGGTTTGTTCACCACAAATCAAATATGCTAGCCCTTTACTAATGTTTTTGTGATTTGGCAGTTGCCCAATCCTTTCACAAAAAAAAATCTAGTTATTATACATTATGTTAATTGAAAATGAATGCATGACATATAATATCATTAATTTTTTTAATGGAAAGCTTATTGAAATGTTTGAAAAAAATATATATTTTTTTAGTATTTATTGAAACTAATAATTTTTTTTATAATTAGTTAATGTTGTATAATCATGTTAAGAAAAAAAAAATCCAAATTAAATAACGTAATAGTTAATAATTTTTCTTCTCGCAACTCACAAGTAGAATGTAATAATACTAAACATCCACAACAACTCATTTTACATAAATATTAATGAGATATAGATCAAAATAATAAAGTTATGTATTTAATTAATATTTGATTTCAATATTTTCAATCTAATTAAATTAATTTTATAATTAAATTATTTAATATATTTTTATAAAATTTAAATATTATACCATCCATAAAAAATGTTTTATTTATAAATAATATATAATAATTGAATTATATCATGAGGAGAGAATTGAGACCAATCAAATATTCTAATATAAAGACCCTAAAAGAGTTATTTTTCATCATTTCATTCAATTTGTAGAATATAATACTCGAATATAACAATAAATCGTAAGATTTACTTTTTTTGTATTTTTAACACATTCTTCATAAAGAGGTACACACTCTTTGGAAATGGTTATTACTCTAAAAACATTGTAGATCCTCATCACAAACATGGTAACAAGTTGGAACTTATCAAGAGGTTAATAGTTCAGAGTGACACTGCAATGTCCACCATTTTTGGTGGGAAGCTAATTTTTGTGACGATTTTCTTGCTAGATACTTTTCTAAAAGTTATTTTTCTTAATTTGTTTTTCTTTTCTCTCTTGTAACCAAAAAAATCTTGAGAACAAAATAAAACTTTTAAAGATTATCTAGTTATATTATTGTTTCATATTTTAAGATTACAAAGTATTTAAGTTTAAATATTTTCAAAAGTTTAAGCATGAATTTCATATAAATATTTAAATAAAATAAAATATGTATAAATCAACCAAGTAATAGTCCTGTGCATAGCGTTAGCGTGGTGACTTAACGCTATTATCTTAAATATAACAAATCAATTTATTTACCCGAAAAATGTAAAATTAATTTAATATATATTATCAAAGTGAAATGATAATTTTGAAAATAAAAAATGATTAATAATATAAACAAATTTTAACAATTTTAAAATAATAAAAGTATTCAACAATGCTATATGAAATATTTACTTTTTAAGTATACAAAAATTAATTTAACTGTTCCAAAAGTTTTAACTGTTATTTCTTTGTATTTTTTAAACTATATTTTTAACTTTTTAAAATTTAAATATTTCAAGCGTAAGTAATAATGTTCTTTTTAAGTAAATCTTTGAAAACTTAAAATAACTAAAATTTTTAAAAGTTATTTATCAATAGAGTTTAATTAGTATGTATTTATAGAGATGTTCAATCATATATCTTCGTATTTTTTATAGTAAAACAAAATTAAAACTTTTTACACTAAAGTTCATACTAATTAAATTCTAATTAATATATATTAATTAAATAACCTCTAATTTAATTTTTCTTACCGTTGTCATGATTTTTCCATGATTTATGAATTAGTTATATTGGTTTATTTTTCAAAAAATATTAAACATTTTCATTTTAATATATATGCAATTATTATATAATTTTTTATCTTTCTTTTAAAAAATCAGCCAATGAAAGCATATTACAAATCAGGGTTATCAAAATTGAAAATCGAGAGTTTACGTAAATTTGTGAGAGTGTAGTAAATTGGACTCGTAAACTCAACTCGTAAAATCGTAAAAGTTTATTAAAAATATGACTATAAATCACATAAAAATTGAAACTTTTCAATACATAATAAGTTTAAATCCATATAATAAATCTAAATTACTCCAAATAAATCTAAATTAAAGTCAAAACACTCAAAATTTTAAACCATTTTAGACATAATAACAAATTATATTTAAAATACTCAAAATTAGAGTCAGCAGAGAAAAATATCACTTAACAAATTTGTTCATGAGTTTACTCCAATTTTACGAGTTTATCTCGATTTTACCGAGTTTACTCCGAGTTTAATACTCTTCTGATTTTACATGCGATTTAACTCGTCGTAGACTTGTAAACTTGTATGATTTTACGAGTTAACTTACAATTTTGATAACAATGAAACAAGTATTCCATGAAATAACCAACCTCATTTTATAAAAAGTGATTAAATTATCATAAAAAATTTGAAATAAAAGACATTTCCTTGACAGAAAAAAAATATTAAATAACATAAAAACATATAACAAATCATGCCCCACACCATATTAAATTACTAATTCCACAAATGAATGTTCCACGTACTAGTTAACGGCGAGTCAAGGACGAGAAAAGATTCCCCTTAAGAAAAATATATACTCAAATTATAAATAAATTAAATCACAATTTTTTATTTATATAATATTTAAAATATTAATTAGTAAAATTATTAAATTTATCATAAATTTCTTATATTAACTGTGCACAATTTTTTGTTGTGGTATTAATATAACAAAAACTAGCAAACAAAAAAAAATATAACAAAAATGGGATAAAAATAACTAAATATCAAAATGTACTTTTCAACAAACAAGGTTATATGTGATCAATATGCATATAAAATTTTATTCAGTTAGGTATTTTATTCTATAGCTTGTTTACCTTGATTTATTTTTTAATAAAAATGGTGTCATATACGATTTTGCAAGTAGTCTTGTTGTAAAAATTGGAAATAATGAGATGCTACAAAAGAAAAGAAATAACAAATATAATATGTAAATATGTAATTAGTGAAAATTAAAGAGTTGAACAGTGTGTGAATCGGAATTGTTATAAACTATACGATACTGACTTCAATTTTATATAAAAAAGCATGTGAGAAAACAAAATTAAAAAAAAAAAAAAGAAAAAGGAAATAAGTGCGAGAAAGAAGGGTTGCACGCTGTCCGCGTGGGCAATGGTGCAGAGCGCCAATCTCTCTGTTTCTATAAAAGACCTTCTAAACACTCGGTCTTCCGTTCAACTTTCAACTCTGTTTCACAAAGCTTCTTCTTTTATACCTTTTTTTTTTCCCCTGTTCCTTTTTCTCTGTTTTCCCCTGAGCTTCTGGGTTCTTCATTCTCCGTTTTCCATTCTCCTTGGAAAATGGACCTTCGCCGCCGCAAGACCCAGAAGCTCAACAGTGCTACCGCTGCCACCACCGCCGTTGTCTCTCCATCGCAGGCCCTCCGTACCCTCTACCTCACCAACGCCCTCTTCTTCGCCGTCTTCTTCTCTGTCGCCTACTTCCTCCTCCACCGGTGGCGCGAGAAGATCCGCGACGCCACCCCTCTCCACACCGTGACACCGGCAGAAACCGCCGCCATAGTATCGCTGGTCGCCTCCGCTGTCTACCTCCTCGGCTTCTTCGGGGTCGCCTCCCGCGATGACCTCACCGACGAGGACATCATCCTCCGGGAAGACTCCCCTGCATGTCCCGCCAACTTTCTCGCTTTCCCGCCAAAATCTGTCGACAGCGTGGCGAAGGATTCACCGAATATTCCTTCACCACTTGTCGACAGGACATTAGTAGGAAAGGAAAAGGAAACAACATTATTAAAATCAGCAGATTCAGCTGACGTGGCAGTGCCTGTTACTTTATCCAGCCTGGAAGAGGACATCGTTCAGGCTGTAGTGTCAGGCTCTGTCCCGTCTTACTCGCTTGAGTCACGGCTCGGCGACACGCGTCGGGCTGCCACAGTCCGGCGAGAGGCGGTGCAGAGACTGACAGGAAAATCCCTCGAGGGATTACCATTAGAGGGGTTCGACTACGAGTCGATATTGGGGCAGTGTTGCGAGATGCCGATTGGGTTTGTGCAGATTCCGGTGGGAGTTGCAGGACCTTTGTTGTTGGATGGGAAGGAATACACGGTGCCTATGGCCACCACCGAAGGGTGTCTCGTTGCGAGCACGAACAGAGGGTGCAAAGCTATCTACCTTTCCGGTGGAGCTTCCTCTGTTTTGCTCAGAGATGGCATGACCAGAGCACCCGTTGTGAGGTTACCCTCCGCTCAGCGTGCTGCAGAGTTGAAGTTCTTCTTGGAGGACCCTCTCAACTTCGATTCACTTGCTGTCGTTTTCGATAAGTATTGCTCTTCTCTGTTTGTCTTTTTTTTGCTTTTTAATGTAGTCCAAGGTCGCTTTCTTTTTACGCACGTTTTTGTTACATTTTTTGTGTTGTGATTGCGATGTTTTTAAGTTGTTGTTGCCAAAACCATGGGCTGAGAGGAGAGAGAAAAATATTGTAAAAATATCGGTAGAGAAAAAGAGTGATAGATCTTACTAGAAGAGAGAGAACGAGTATTAGAAGAGAGATTCTGATATAAGATACTTAGTTTATTGCGGATATACATATATAGTATAAATATGACTATCAATGATTGTGATGTGGCTGAGAAGATTCTGAAATCTTGATATTAGGGAAAGATAGTAAGTAAAGGGATCTAGTATTGGAATACTAAGGTCTTTCTAATTTGCTAAAAATTCCTTCTTTTTTTTTTAAAAAAAAAAACTTTTTTACCATTTTTCTTTTGTTATGATTTTTTCCTGTTATGTGAAGATTAGGAAAAGATAATAAGCCCCGAATCAGCGTATACTAACACATGACATTGGTAAAATCAACACAACAGCAATTATTTGTTACAGTCCAAATCAACATGTTGCCAAACACACTATTAATTTTTTGCTGTCTTGATGATTTTGACTGGAATGTGCTACATGTATTTTATTTTTTGTGTTGATTCTAGGATGTCCTTAGAATGATCTGTTTCGAAATGTCATAGCTTTTGGTTTTTAAGAATTATTATGGGTCGGAATTAATATGGGATTCTTAATGTGCTCTGTTTAATGGGTATGCGTAGGTCAAGCAGATTTGCCAGGTTGCAGAATATTCAGTGTGCTATTGCTGGCAAGAATTTGTACATGAGATTCCGATGCAGCACCGGTGATGCAATGGGAATGAACATGGTGTCCAAAGGTGTTCAAAATGTCCTGGGTTTTCTTCAGGCAGACTTCCCTGACATGGATGTTATTGGAATCTCTGGTAAGCTTGATCCTTATTATGTTTTTATAACACACTATTCTTGGCCATGGTTGAAACCAGATGCTGAAATTGTCATGTATCCTTTTGCTTTGCGCCAGGAAATTTCTGTTCGGACAAGAAAGCTGCAGCTGTGAACTGGATTGAAGGACGCGGCAAGTCTGTGGTGTGTGAGGCTATAATCAAGGAGGATGTGGTGAAGAAGGTGTTGAAGACCAGTGTGGAAGCCCTAGTTGAGCTTAACATGCTCAAAAACCTTACTGGCTCAGCTGTGGCTGGTGCACTTGGTGGATTCAATGCCCATGCTAGCAATATAGTGTCTGCTATCTACATTGCCACTGGTCAGGATCCTGCCCAGAATGTCGAGAGTTCTCACTGCATAACCATGATGGAAGCTATCAATGATGGCAAGGACCTTCACATTTCTGTGACCATGCCTTCGATTGAGGTAGAATTGCTTCTCTGATCTTAAATCATGTTTCTATGATCCCAGTTAAGGAAGTAAAAGTGGAAAGTTTCTTATTGGATGTTCTCTCTTATGATTTTAGTTGCGCTCCCATGTGATTTCCAATAAAATCTGTCCTTTTGATTCTTTAATCAGAGTCCTAATCTGGTTGGCAAAACCCATATATTATATGGAGATTAGCGAGGACTAATGGTTCTGAAGTCCGAACTACCTAATATATTCTCCCTTTATAGATAGATATAGTTAAAGTTAATAGTTAATATTTTATGTAGTGAGACATTTGTCTGCTTTAATAGATGGAAGTTATGGTCCTATCACACACACAAGCATGCTTTGCACATTGTTGTATTGAGTATTGACAGATTATTTAGGTAGTTGGCTGGTGGTTGGTCCTTTCCCTATCTTTGGGATCTTGCATTTAACCATATCATTAAAATCTAAATATCTCTCAATATTTATGCAAGATTCATTTTACAACAAAATTAATTCTTTCAATTATCATTCCTTTTGTTTCTCTCCATAGATAGTTGAAGAACAGCATTTATTTCTTCGCAGGGGGTAATACTTTTTCCCCATGTGTATATATTTCTTTGACAAGATCCATCCTCCTTGTGGTTTTCAGGTTGGTACTGTTGGAGGGGGAACACAACTCGCATCTCAATCAGCATGTCTTAATTTACTTGGTGTCAAGGGAGCAAGTAAAGAATCTCCTGGTGCAAACGCTAGGCAACTGGCCACCATCATAGCCGGTTCGGTCCTTGCTGGGGAGCTATCACTCATGTCTGCAATTGCAGCAGGACAACTAGTTAAGAGCCACATGAAGTACAACAGATCTAGCAGGGATATGTCTACAATTGCCCAATGATCAAGCCACAGTACAATTACACTGTGTTAATGACTAATAAGCAAACCATCAAACGACAAGAATGACTAATAAAGAATTGTTATAGATGGTGAAGGAAGTGATGGTTGGCATCTTCCATGAGCAGAACAAGCTCCCCAAAAGCAAGTGGGTTACTTGGCATTCATTGAATATCTGCTTCGTGAGGTATCTTCTCTTATGGAGACTGTACGGAGGGACTTGAAATAGAGATTGGAAGAAAAGAAAACATCAAAACAAGAGCCACACTTTTGGGATTAGAGTTCTATAGTTTACCAAAAGACAAATCAGTTGTGTTGTGTGTTGTTACTGCTTCAATGATGTGGTATTTTAGCATGTAGTGTTTTTGTGTCGTAATCTCCGTTAATTTTTAATTGTAGCAAAGAGCAGAGATAGCTCCAAATGGGATGTAGAGTTGTTAATAATAGTCTCTGGTTGCTAAACATTTTTCTCAGTCTCCAATTGTGTCTTTTTGGGTTGTTGGTATGTTGTTACTTACTTTGGTCCAACTCTTGCACCATCCATTTCATGGTTGGTAAGTTGTGTGGACTTTGTTCAATTGCTCTTATTATACCCATATAAAACAAAGAAGACATTTTTTTCGTTGGTTGGGATGGTATGTTGTGTCCACTAGCATTTGCGGATGAGAATAAGAGTAAATTCTAAATTTTACTTTTTAAAACATTAAGAGTGATATTGCTTTTTAATTTTCCTTCTAGGCATTCTGTTCTTTTTCTTCAAAAATTAGGTCGACTCATGTAAACTTTACATGTTTTATGTGTGGTTGCTGTGGGTTTAACGTGTATGTTATCGTAAAAAATAGTGTGAGGAAAAATTGTTTTAAAAACTCACTTTCTGAAAATTATTGGATAAAATTTGTTAGAAAATAGTGAAGTTTACTTGTTATTAACTAACTCTTTACTAAGGTTAGTGACTAAAATTAGTGACTTAAATAAATTTTATTGAATCATAAGAAATGTTTGAAAAAGAAGTTTGGAGTTTCCCTGTACTCTATATATACAGTATGCATACGGAATGATTCTAGTGAGAGATAAAAATTGACATTTTAGATTAAATATTATAAAAAATAAATTAAAATCTAATATACTAAATCAAATTTTTAAGATTCATGAATTAAAATCAAATCTTTTAAAAATTTTAATTATTAAATTCTAAAATATTTTTAATTATTACAATGTCCTGCACAGTCTGTTGAGATGAACATGCATGGATGGAATTTCATCCGGTATGCATTTCCCTTCTAGAACATCACAAATTTAGAGCATAAGAGCACTGCCGGTAATATACACACATTAATGAATTCACTTGGTTGCAAATCCAAACCACATAACCAGGCTTTAAGACTTCAAATGCCTAGATCTAATAATAAGATCTCCAAGAGTTTTTCTCCTTCCCCCTTAATATTTTCTTCTGCATTTTCATAATCTTATGAAAAGTAAAAAATAGCTTTGATAAAAAAATTTAAAATGTATTCTCTCCTGCGCCTTTTATTCACTCCGCTGTGTTCTTCTCATTTTTAAATCTGGACGCACCTCAATTTCAACGCTCTTCCATCAGCGACCTTCGTGCACCCTGTTGTGCTGTTCGTGCATCCCGTCACGACGTCGACGACCTCCATTGTAGTCTCACACATCCTTCATTGCAGCACTGTCATCCACCTTTATTCATTATCGCTTTCAGGTACTCACAAATTTTTTAACAAGTTCGGATTGGTCAATTTGAACTTGTAAAAAAAATTTGCAAATTTTTTTACAAATTTGGATTACACAATCTAGACTTGTAAAATAAATTAAAGGTAGCAGACAATGCATGTACATTATGTCTAATACTCATCGATCCATGATCTTTTATTTAAATTATTATTCATTAGACAAGATGAGGGAGACAAATAACAAAAATAAACAGAATTAATGCCTACGTTTTATGCATTGTGTGTTACCTTCAATTTATTTTACAAGTCCGAATTGTGTAATCCGAACTTGCAAAAACAATTTTTTTTGCAAATTCAGATTAGTCAATCTGGACTCGCAAATTTTTTTAACAAGTAATCCTCCATTGTTCATTATGGCTTCCAGGTACTCTCATCTATTGCAACACTCTCGTTCACCTTTGTTCATTATCGCTTATAGGTACTTGCAAAATTTTAAACAAGTTTGGATTGGTCAAACCAAACTTGTAAAAAAAATTGCAAATTTTTTTACAAGTCCGGATTACACAATCTGAACTTATAAAATAAATTGAAGGTAGTAGACAATGCATGTACATTATGTCTAATACTCATCGATCCATGCTCTTTTCTTTAAATTATTATTCATCAGACAAGATAAGGGAGACAAATAACAAAAATAAATAGAATTAATGCCTATGTTTTATTCATTGTGTGTTACCTTCAATTTATTTTACAAGTTTGAATTGTGTAATCCGAATTTGCAAAAACAATTTTTTTTGCAAGTTCGGATTAGTCAATCTGGACTCGCAAAAAAATTTGCTTAACATAGTTATCAAGTTCTCGAGTTAACTCTTAAACTTTTACAAGTTTACAAGTCTACCTACCCTCTACGAGTTAACTCGTGTGTAAACTCTCTTTTTAGTAAACTCTGAGTAAACTCGATAGACTCTCAAGTTTATTACCAAATTGTCAAGTCAACAAACCAGTTTGCTTTGTATGTGTTTACAGTTCAATATATTTTTATTTAGTGTTTCATTCTTAAATTGAAGAACAAATGTCTCTGAAAACATCAAACCTTCCTTTTTTAACATTATTATCACCTTTGAAATTTATTATTTGATGATGCATTGTTAGACTTAGTTATTTAAGTATTGTGAAATGTATGATTTACTATTTTGACTTATTATGCTATTGAAATGTTTAATTGTATGTTATTTATAGATTCTTTTTATTATTTTTATATAAAGTAAACTCTTACGAGTCTTTAAGTTGAGTTCATAAGTCAAGTTTATCGAACTCTTACGAGTTTATGTAGAGTCTCGTGTTTGATAACCTTATTTGCTTTTACAAGTCCATATTGTGTTATCCAGACTCGTAAAAGATGACGAAAGACGCGAGAAAGATAACAAAATTTTAACTTTTTTTATCTAAAGCTATTTTTATCATTTTTAAAATTTATGAAGGTGTAAATAGAAACACATGGAGATGCAGGGAAAAAAACTTTATCTCCAAATCATGGGTCCTGGAATAGTGTACAAATTTAACAGCCTAGTATCCTCAAGAAAACATTGGAAATAACCCTCCCACACAACTTGTTGGATTACAATATAAATCCCACACAAGCTTCCCAATGAGAGCTATATTTAACAACCTTAGTCTAATAATAAAAATCTATAGATTAAACAGGTAAACAACCTAAGTCAATAAGAATTTAAAACAATTCAAATTTAAAGTATTTGAAGGAAATTTTAATTTTGACTTGTGTGGCAGAAAACCCTACGATTAAAGATATGAAATTGGATGTAAGTTTTTCATTATGAATATTAATGAATTCAGAGAGGTAGTGTTTTTTTTTTTAATTTGGTGTCCGTCAATTGAAATAATAGACATAAATTTCATGTCCTCTTAGAATATATAAACTTTTTTTTTTTACCACCTTATAATATAGACTTAATTACCTATTTTATTTTACTTTTAATTAAAAATTTTCTATTTCTTTCAGTTTTATGTTTTTTTTCCAATTTTGTCCCACTTTTTATTGAAGTCTTCTAACGTGATCACTTCTGTCAATTTTCACTTATTGCATTTAACACATTTTAGATTTTGTAAACATGACATATACTCATATCTGTTGTAAACATGTCATATCTTTTCTCCCAACGCAAGGAGTCACATTGGAGTGTTTTAATTAAACGTGGAAAAAGATTAAAAAAGTAAAAGTAAGAAAAAATTAAAAAATTTTAAATAAAAGTGGGATAAAATAGGTAATTAAGCCTAGAGTATATGTATATTAATTTTATTTTTTTAATTGCACATAATTTATCATTTAGTTTTCGTCATGTTACGCATAGACTAGCACACTTGTCCAACTTATTCTTTATGTTTTGCATCAACATGTTGTCTATGTGACTATTCCACAACCGATACCTAAAATGTATTTGATCATCACTTCTATCTCTCATGGTTTTAAATTTAAAATCAGAGAACACAACTTGCTAACGTAGTTGTTAGAGTTCTCTTAATGCATCTTCATTTTATGGAATAGTAGCCAGTTTGGTTAAGTCTGGAAAAGGAATTTAAACTGTTATAATAAGAGCACAAACCCAGGGCAAGATTTAGGTCTTGGCACCTTATTGTTAGAGGATGCTATGGCTTTTAGTGAGTTAAGCTAGTTGCTTATGCTTTTTTGTTTGCTTGTTTCAGTTTCCATGTACTCCTCACTCTTTTCTCTTCTATTTCATATTTCTCAGTAGGTCCCATAAAAATAACTCCTTATTTCTCTTCTCAGCGAAATAAATGATAGAAATTTAGTATATCAGTACAATTTTCCTTATTCACGAAGTTACAGCAGTTAAACAATATCATAAAAGAAATCATGTTATTTCATTTGTCTCTGCAATCAAATAATGAATCACATCGCACAGATAAGATGCTCACCGTGCACTTTCTTATATGGATTAGACACTGTTTCTAGTGAATCATCTTCTGAACTCCGGGTACAGCACCAAAGTATCAAACACTCTTACCCTCCTGCAAACCAATGCCTTCCAAGTAATGTTCTGCATCCAATGCTGCCATACACCCTGCAGAAATAATATAATTTTCATTATCCTTTGGGAGAATAAAACTTTTGCTATACAATAGATCTGATTCTGATCCTGTTATGCACATATTGTTGATAATTTAAAATGCAATAACCAATGAACACTGAAAGCCACAAACAATGAAATCATTTTTATTCAACAATCTAAATTAGTTCTAGTTCAAAAAATTCAAATGTTGGACAAAATAATGAGTTGATTCCAAATTCTTACTACTCGTCCCCTTCAATTATTTACATCAGAATAGATCCCTTATTTGATCCCTGTTTCCCGAGCAAAACAAATGCAAATTGGGTTCACAATCATATCAAACATACATCAATGGCTATTCCAATTCGGGCTTTGAATCCCTTCACCCAGTATGCATACTCTTTGTTATTTATTTTAATTCTGTATTTTGTCATATAGTATGAAGCAAGGACTATCACCCAAATAAGAAATGGCAAACAAAAAGGGCCTAGGAAATTCATGTAGAATCACTATGATTTCTAAGTCTAAACAGAACATGGTTAATGGAATACTAAACTGAGATGAAGCTGAGCCAAGTAAAGATTATATCTTGCACAGTTACACCGAAAGTCTGTGGGCCTCGATAGAATTTTAGCAAATAAAAAAGGCCAGAAAAAGCTAGATGGTGGAACACTGACTGAACAATCAGAATCAGAGAGTATGTTACACCTAAAGTCCGTGACATCTATTGAATCTCTTTAACAAGTAACGAAAGGTCAAGAAATGTTGATTACTAGATGTTGGAACACTGAACAATCAAAGCATATCTAAAGATATCCAAGATGTGATTCTGCCAAATGGAGTTACCAAATAAAAAAGAGTTTAACACCTATACACTAATAATGTAAAAGAGTTTTTCCGTGATATTTAATCACATTCTTTTATTTATATGATTTTTAAAATCTTAATTGCTAAAATAAACCAACTTATATGGTTAAATGTTAGTATAAAACTTCTTTACACTAGAGGTGTATAAAAATAAATGTTTTTTTGCAATAAAAAAAACAATACAATGTGAAATTGCGGATATGAAGAAAACATGAGTTCCAAATTAAGAAAATCAGGCATCATGTGAAGTTAATTATGACATAACCAGTTCAAGGTATTCCAATTTTCTTCAAAAAGATGTAGAATGAAACACAGAGAACATGGTATCGAATCCAAACACCAGTTTGAAAACCAGGGATTATAACATCACATAAATCCATAATAACCATCACAAAACAAAACAATCAAACTTATTTGAAGATAAAGTTTACAAAACAAGAAATACCAGTTGCAGCAGCAGTAACAGCTTGCCTATACTTCTTATCCTGGACATCACCAGCAGCAAAAACTCCCTCAACACTAGTCTTTGTGGTGCCAGGTTTGGTCACAATGTACCCATCAGAATCCAATTCAAGTTGACCATCCAAGAACTTTGTGGCAGGTTCATGCCCAATTGCAAAGAACAAACCAGAAACCTTCAAATCAGACACAACACCAGTCACCACATTCTTCACCTTAACCCCTCCAAGAACCCTACCATTGTCTTCCCCATAAGCTCCAACCACCACTGAATTCCACAACACCTCAATTTTGGGATTACTCATCACCTTCCCCTGCATGATTTTAGAAGCCCTAAAACCATCCCTCCTATGGATTATATACACCTTGGAACCAAACTTGGAGAGGAAGCTAGCTTCCTCCATCGCCGAATCTCCGCCGCCGATCACGCCCAGCGGCTTGCGGCGGAATATCGGCGCCGCGCCGTCACACACGGCGCACGCCGATATTCCGCGGTTCCAGAATCCGCCGGCACCGTCACCGGCGCCGTCGAAATCGAGCCGCTTCGCGACTGCGCCGGTGGCGACGATGACGGATTCGGCCTCCACGGTGGTGGAATCGGTGAAAACCCTAAACGGACGGTGGGAGAAGTCCACGGTGGTGACGGTTTCGGTCACGATTTTGGCGCCGAAGCGCTGCGACTGCTGGCGGCAGCGGTTCATGAGGTCGGCGCCGATAATGCCGCCCGGAAATCCCGGGAAGTTCTCGACGTCGGTGGTAGTGGTGAGCTGGCCGCCGGGAGCGACGCCGTTCGCCATCCAGCCTTCGAAGAGGATCGGCTTCAGGTCGGCGCGCGCGGCGTATATGGCGGCGGTGTGCGCCGCCGGTCCGCTTCCGATGATGCAGAGTTTCGTTTTGAGTGTTTTCCGTTTGACGGTTACGTCTTCGGAGGAAGAAGAATAGGATGAAGAAGCGTCGCCGGCATCGGAAGACGACGTAGAAGTGACCGTGGATGAAGAAGAAGAAGAAGAGACGGTGGAAGTGGAGGCTGCGACGGTGGCGGCGGTGGAGGAAGCGATTCCGAGACCTAATAGGTTGCGTGCTTTGGTGAAGAACGTGTTTGGCAAAATTCTCATTTGCACTATCCTCCTTTGGTTTTCGCTAATCGCGTTTTGTTCTGTTTTTTGTTTTCTAGGTTACTCTCAGTCTCTGAGTTTGGAAGTGGTGATTGGAAATAGAAGAAGTGCGTTTCCGAATTTGAAGAATGCGTTTGGCGGTTGAAAGGGTAAAGAATGAATGTCTTTTTAAGTTGGTTTGGTTGTGCTTTGTTTGGCATTTCATATCTTCGTTGTTCTTTGCTTTGTTCTGATTTGCTTTCTTCACCACTTTTTTGTTCCGCGTTCCAAAATCTCTTCCATACTGAAAAGTCAAGAATAAAACAGGTTCATCAGTTCGGAATTCGAATCCTCTATCAGCCATTGGATTTAATCAACCAATAACGAATATGATTAATCAAAATTAAAAATTATGAATTTTGAATATATTTAAAAGACCATGTTATCATGTATAAGAAAAAGATAATTATTAATTATTATCTTATCTAGGAATGTTACCTATTAAATTACGTGTACATCAATTATATATAAAATATCTAAATTATATTAAAAATGCTAATTTATTTCGATGTGTTATTATTAAATGTATGAACTCTACATATTCAAGTCAAGAAAAATGTTCTAAATAATGTTTTAATTGCAATAATCGGTATAGTCATGTTTTTTATACTACATCAAATTACTATTTAAAAGAATTATACATCAGAACTTAAAATAATAAGTATAAATTTCAGAGAGATCAAACCAATACAAAAATTTTGGAAAATAAAATTAATATTTTGCATATTCTATAATGATCTAAAATATAGTTACCATAAAATAAAAATATATAAAAACTTAAGAATTAAAATAAAAATCAAAATTTTTAAACCATGGACTAAAATAATTGAAATTCTGAATAAAAAATATAAACAAAGAAAATTATAGTTTAATTTAATTTTTTATTAAAAAAAGTAAGTATTTATTATAAATAATCTAAAGTATCATTAAAGTATCATTTTATATGTAAACTCATAATTTTTAGTCTAATTAATCTTATCCGTTTATTAAATCTAATAGTTAAAAAAATTGGCTTGAGAGGGTTGACATTGTTCTACTATGGAAGAAGATCCAAACTTCTTTGACATTAGTGTTACTTAGTTTGAATTTTTTTTTTAATTTTTTATATTTAAAAAATATATTCTTAATATTTTAATTAGTATGTATTGATATCTAATCACAACACTTCATCTTCATTTATGGTAAGTTTGTTGACTTTACCAATTAATAATTTAAAAGTTATATAAATGAAGAATTTTAAAACTCTTTTAAAAAATAAAATTATTTTATTTAATGAATTTTAATAAAAAAATTTATGAAATATTTTATATATAATTTAAAATTTTAGATATAATTTTTGTTATCATTACAATATTTTTATTAAGTTTTTACATGTTTTTATTCTTTAAAACACCAAAACTTTTTTATTTTCCATTTTCAATTATTTTTTAATTTTTTTAAAAAAAAAATTAAATTATAACTAAAAATATTTTTGCTACTATTTCCAAACAAACCAGAAATTAGTATGTTTTGTATTGAAATTTGTTCTCTTTACAGTGTTGAATCAATGTCTGCCATGTTATTGTTTTGACTTTTGACTGGAAAATTGCCAGAAACAAATAAAAAATTATATTTTAAAAATTATTTATTAATTCAAATTTATTATAATTACAATTTAAAAATATATTAAATTAATATTTAAAAAAAACTATTTACCATGTAGGCCAGATAAGTTCACCTATTTCTTTCCATCCACATTTAGTTTGCCAAAAATGAATTAAATTCAATCTTTTTATATCTCCATAATTTTAAAAACTGACAAATATTACCTTAAGTAAAAAACGTTAAAAATTTGTTACCTCTCTTACGTTTCTTGTCTTCTTCAGTTGGGATTATGTACTCGACTTCTAAAAGTAAATTTTTTTACAAGTCCGAACTTATAATTGTAATTTTTTTACATGTCCAGAGTGAGTAATTTGGAGTTACAAAAGCAATGTTTTTTGCAAATTTGGATTGGTCAATCCAAACTCACTACAAATTTGTGAGTACCTAGAAGAGAGAACGAACGAAGGTGGACGAGAGTGTTGCAAAGAAAGGTGCGTGAGACTGCAACAGAGGTCATCGAGCGTCGTGACAAAATGCAAGTACAACGTGACGGGGTGCACGGATGGCGCGATAGGGTGCATGGAAGTCACTGATGGAGGAGTGTCGAAAAGGAGGTGTATCTAGATTTTACAGTGAAAAGAAGATAGCATAAAGAAGGAGAGGCGCGAGAGAGAATACTTTTTAACTATTTTTACTAAAACTACTTTTGACTTTTCATAAGGTTATGAAGGTGTAGGGAGAAAAATTCCAAACAATTTGTGTGGCACATCATTAGGTGGACTAGCAGGTTGTCCAAAAAATTTGAGAAAAAATATATTTTTGGCAATTTCTTTTAACATCCTCGATTTGCTATTAGCACCCACAAGTTTTATTATTTTTTGAAAATTCTCAATGTACCCTTACCCTTATTTGATTTTTAAACTTTTGAATTTATCTTTTTTTATCATCTTTTTTGTCCATGATCTTGCTTAATTATTCCTCTTGTGTGTCAAACATCAATTATCACATTGTGCTTTATTGTATATTCCTAATCATTATTGCAAGTTTTTAGAGTATCGTTTGTTGATTTAAGAATTTTTTGAAAAGGAAAAATGCCATTTCATTAAAGTATGACTTTCTTGATTTAAGGTTTATGATTTATGGTTTAGGTTTAAGATTTGTTTGCATTTTTTATGGTTTACAAAATTATCCTTCTGGACCACTTCTTCCAGAATATAAATTTGATACACTTCTGAATTTGCTGATCTGGAATACATTTGCTAAATCTCATTTGCATTCCGGATCACTTGATTCAGAATGCAATTGCCAAGTGTATGTTTTCCTTTCGGATCAAGTGATTCAGAATCTTTTATGTGAATTTAAAAAAAATTCTGGATCGATCGATCTAGAATACATTATGTACATTTTGAATCAAGTGATCCGAAAGGAAAATGAGATTTACCAAATGTATTCCGAATAGGATGATCCAAAATGTACATAATATATTCTGGTCGATTGATCCGGAACACTGCAAAACCTCTACCACGCAAAACCACTTTAAGTAAATTATAATCAATAAAAAACACATAAAAATCTTAAACCCTAAACCATAAACATTAAATCGAGAAAGTCATACCTTAGCGAAATTGTGTTTTTCCTTTTCAAAAGATTCTTAAATCAACGAACAATACTCTAAAAACTTATAAGAATTATTAGGAATATATAATAGGGCACATCATGACAATTGATATTTGACACAGAAAAGGAACAATTGAGCAACATCATGCACAAGAAGGTGATAAAAAAATATAAATTCAAAATTTTTAAAATCAAATAAGGATAACAGTACATTAAGAATTTGTAAAAAATTATAGACCTTGAAGGGTTGCAAATAGCAAATAAAGTATATTAAAAGAAATTGTCTATATTGTTTTTAGATTTGTGTTTTTTTATCAATAATATCAAACTAACAACAACATATTATTATATGAACAACAACATCATTAGTTTTTATTTTCTTAATCACGTCATGATTTTTCAAATATAAATAACAATCATAACAAATTCAGTTTTATTTTTTTAATAATGTCATTATTAGAAATTCTACTTCCTATTTTATTTTATGTTTTAATTATTATTATTTAATTAATTTATTTCGATGATAAAATGTTATTAACATATTTTATTAAGGTTTTCTTTTTTAATTCATAATTTTAATACATATTCAACTAATATTAAAGTGTGTTACAGAGTTTGTAACTAGCATTTTTTAAATGAGTAAAGGAAAAAATAAAAATAAAAGGCAGAGGTCAATGTATTATTTAGACAAATAAAATTGTCAAAAGATTGTCTTCTTTTATTTAGCTTAATTAAAAGGGATGAAAAATAATAAATTTTTAATTAGTGTTTTTGCATCAAGATTAAATTTATATACTTAATAACGTTAATTTATTTAAATTTATAATGATACTTTAATTATTATTATTATTACTATTATTCATTTTTAATATGTTTTATTACTTATCAAATATAGAATCTTCTGCTGATTACAAATTTAATATATTTAAAATTTAATATATTTTTATATTTTTTAAAATAATTATTTTATATTTTTAATTTAACAGTTAAAATGATCAATCATAAATTTAAGAATATAAGATATTAAAAGAGTATTATATTTTTAATAATTCTTTTATTAATTTACAGAAACTGTTAAATAGAGTCTTATTGATAAATTAAAAAATTTAAGCTAAAATATATATATCATCTAGTCTAATATAATTTATTTATTTTTATTTCAAATTTTAAATAATAATTTTAATCAGAGGTAGCTTTCTAATATAACTGATATATAACTTTTGATGAAAAAATACAGAATTTTTATTCGTAATGGATATAAAAAATTTAAAAATATAATATATTTTTATAATTTTAAAAATAATTATTTTATAGTTTTTATTATGACGCTTAAAATGATCATTATTAATTTAAGAAGAATGTAAGAATGTGAATTGCACTATAAGATGGCCATCAACTATGACAAAATTGGTAGATGGTTGTTTGATTGTTCTCTAAGATATGTTAGGTTGAGATAAAAAAAATTAGATTCATATAAAATCATTTTGAAACAGGTCAGCTAGATGGATTTGATAGGTTACTATGGGCTCAAAAAATCTATGGTCCAATCTATCTAGATATAACATTATTTAAAGATATAAATATATTTGTAGTACTTACATGTTTTCATTTTTATTATTTAAATTTTTTATTTTTTTATTTTAGTATCTAATATTTTTAAAGTTTCAATTTAGTACTTGTTGTTAATTGTCTTTCATACTTCTCCTATTAACTGATGACATGACTTATGAAAGTGTCACATTATCAAATCCTTTATATTGTCAAATCAACTTCCATGTAATTTTCATAACAAATATCTTTTTCAAAAATAAATATTTTTAGATACCAAATGCAAAATATAAATAAATTATAGGTACCAAAATTAAAATAAGTTTATTTTATATAGGTATAAAAAATTATTTAAGCCTAGAAAAAAGTTATCTATCTAAAGTATTGTTTTGTCTTTAATTTCTAATTTTTTTTTTACTTTGTTTTGAATTTATAAAGTTTTATTTAAAGCATTTTTAAAGTATTTTAAAATAATTTAAAGTCCTATTCAAAATACTTTAAGACCTAAAATAAAATAAAAAATTATTGAAAACCCAACATAAAGCAAGAAAACTATTTGAAACATATATGTTTAAGTCTTTTTTAATATAAGCTATATTTAGTCTGTTAAAAAATAAAGGTTTACAGTTTAGGGTTTCATTAATTATTTAAAAAAATAATGATTTAGGTAGAGAAATTTTACAATCAGTTTCTCTAATAATGTTGTATTTACAGGTAACAATGGAAAGATTTTTAAGATAAGAAAATCAATAGAGGTGCATATCATATATGACAAAGAATGCGTGATACAATGATAATGATAATTTTTTTTCTAGTTTTAAATCATTTTTGTACTTATAAAGTAAAATTATTTTGATTTTGGTACCTAATCTTTATTTATATTTTGATTTTGATACCTAAAAAAAATTATTTTTAGAAAATATACCTATCATGAAAATAACATGTATACTAACTCAACAACTTTAAATGATGTGTTACTTATATTAGTAACGTCACCTATTAATAGAAGACACTTAACAACAAAAACTCATTTAAAAAATTAAAAAATATTAGTACTAAAATAAAAAAAATTAAAAACTTGGTACTAAAATAAAAATGAACAATTTTACACGTACTAAAAAGATATTTAAACCTTATTCAAAATTTTTACTTTTTTTCTTCTTTTAAATTTACACAAGGCTTTTGTTATTTATATTTCCATAGGGTGATTAATATACCTCTCCTTCTACTTTTATTTTAAATATTTCCTAAGATAACTTCCTTTTTTTTACATACACTACACCATTTAAGACACATCTTTTCATTTTTACACACCTCCTTATATTCGTTTACTTACCTTCTCCATAATATACCTCCTCCTTTCTGTCTCATTCTCGAATGAAAGAACAAAAGCTTTTGTGTTATTTGAGATTGCGAGTGTGTGAGAGAGTTGCAGTGCTATTTTTTCATTCTCATTCTAGAACTAGAACAAACAAAATGAATGATAGGTTTTATGTTTTTTGAGAATGTAACCTTCAAAAAGTACTTTCCATAATGATTTTTTAAAATACAAGTTTCTGTAAAATACTTTTCAAAACCTTATACAAGGTTCATGAAGTACAACTTCATATTTCGAAAAGTTCTTTTTAGAAGAGTAAAAAACCAAATAATATATCCTCATGTTCTCTTATTCATAACCTAAAAAAAAACAAAATACATGTAAAAAAATAAAATATACATTGTTGTAATACCAACGATAAAATGCATCCATGATTTCTCTTATCCAATGTGAATGAATTCCTATGAGAGAAACTCAAAGATAATCACTAAAGATATCATAGTAGAAGTAAAAAATTGAGAGATGTGCAAAACAAAAATAACTTTTGAAAAGTAAAGGAAAAAGTTGCAAAAATATAACCTAGAAATAATCAATTAAAAATACAAATAAATTAGAGTTTAAAGAATAACAAAGATAGAATTAGTATTTATAGTAGTTGTATACAGAATGAAATTCTATATAAAAGAGAAATGAAGATACATTGATTAATTATGAAAAGATTATATTAGTAAACATATATAATTATAAAGGTATTTTAGGAATAGCTAGAACAAATATAAAAAGGAGGTTACATTAATCACAATACTAAGGTATAAATAATATGAACCTTTATATAAATTTAGACAAGATAAAAAAAAACTGGAAGGGGTGTTAATTAGTTTGGATACATACAATAATCCAAACCAAACTAATTAAATTGATTTAGCTTTTTTTCTTGTTTAGTTCAGGATCAAACTGAACTAATTGAGATCTATTCTTAATTGATTTGATTCACGGATATGACAATTCAAAATTCAAACTAAATCAAACCAAATAATAAAATATGTGTATGTATATATATGAGTTTAATTACACTGATACTCAATTACAATTCTTAATTCATGTTAAGTTTGTTGACTTTACTAATTACTAATTTAAAAGTCATATAAATGAAAATATGTGATTAAATGTCAGTATAATATTCTTTTACACTCTTAGTGTATACTAATTAAACTCTCTCTCTCTTTATATATATATATATATATATATATATATATATATATATATATATTACAAGAAAAATGCCAATTTCTAACGACCAAAATCTATCCTAAGTCAACAAATCTATCTATTATTTGGCTTTTTTGTCGACTTTCTGATGAGAAAAAATCTGTCGAAAAAAGTGTCGCAGCTAACAGTTATTGACGGATACATTAATCAACCAGAAAGTTTCTTACGGAATTATAGTAGAAAAAATTGACAGATAATTTTCTGAAGGTATTTTCCATAGTTGTTACCGATGAATTATTTCGTAAGTAATTTCCATAGGTACTTTCTGACAGATTCGTTTATAGGTAAGCTCTGTAGGTACATCAATGTGTTTTTCGACAGGAAAATTCGTTGAAAATATCCATATCTGTTAATGATAGATTTTCCATGGTGAAAAGAATGTTTAATTTTGTGGATTTTACTGACGGATAAATTTGTTGGTAATTAAATAATCAATATTTTTATTTCCTTATGTTTTCATGTATAAAATCCAATATAAATATATTTAGTATTTATAAAATATTAATCACAATGAGTTATCTAATATAAAAACATTAACCAAATCATTCTTAATCATAATATTCATACTAAATATATTTAATCTCAAAACATTAAACAAAAGTTGTTCTAAAAATTTAACAAGTATAACATATGCTTAAGCAACAGTAAAGAAACATTTAACTCCTAAATAACTTAATAATCATCATATCCAGGACTATCTTCATGCTCCTGGTTACCCTCTTCATGTTGCTGGTTATCATGCTAAGGTTGCTGTTCATCATTTTACTACGGATTACAATTGGGTTGTTGTTGGTTTCCAACTGACTATTGCTGAACATTATTTTGAGCCATTGTTTGCAAATTGTAAACAACATTTAAAATAGTCTGCATTTGACTTCTCATCTCACGAAATGATTGCATCTCATCTGCAATTTCTGTAACTTGTTGCTTCAATTGGTTATAGTCCTGTAATTTATATGGATAGCTAAAAGATGCCTTAAATAAAGTGGTGTTCCCATTTGTAAACCCATTATTACCCACGCTTCTAATACCATAGACTCGCCCTTTATTCTATCTATTGGTGGCTGCTGACCAACATCAAACTCTAAGCCTCTCGGGCTAGATTCGAGTCTACCTCTTGAGTAACCAACACAAGAGGTAGACTCGAATCTAGCCCGAGATAATTAAGTCTCGAATTCCTCCTATCACCACACAGGAAAGTTTTGAATGTACTAAACATTAATGTAATTAAAAAATAGAAAATTAAAGATAAATGGACTCATCATGTGTGTTAGCTGAGATCTTTCATCTACAAACTAACCGATATCCTTCTGTAAATGGGTATGTTGAAAGACTTCCTCAATATGTGCAAGCCGACCCAACTCCTCTGCCTATAAACAAACATAGTATATATAAATAGTTTATTACATACGTATTTAATTTACACATTATTTAATGTTTATACCATTCACATAGCATGATCATGCACACTAATGAAGCCACATGTGTGTAAACACTCTCCTTTATCAGATGCTCGATTTGCTTGAGCTTTTATATATACACTTCTCATAGAATTTAGGTGTATTTCATTGTTCTAACAATCTATTCCATATTGTATCTCCAATTCAATATGACATTTTTCCATATCTTTGAGCTTACCTAAACATTTGTGAAAGTCTATGTGAGACTTTTGAGTGAAAAATCTTTTTAACTTTTTTCTCATGCTCGGGTCTCCATATCACCCTCATTTGCATAAAATGAAAAAAATAATAGTTAATAATATCTACAAAATACTATTAACATGTCAAGTTTAACTTTTGTAACCAACCTAAAATACAAAAAAATAAAATTTCAGTGATCATTTCAATGTTGATTGTCTATGTGATTTTTCTACAAAAATCAATATACTTTACCTTAAAATGTTGGAAGTAAATATCTCGTTCTCTCTTAGGAATCACTCCCCATGTAGCCTAAGACTCATGAAATTATTATCTAAAAGTCCAGGTGATAGCCTTTGATGTAGTTTTTTACGGAACCAATCTAAAAAGAAAATTAGTTAAAGAAAAGTTAAAAGATAATGCATTGATTTATAAGTATATAAATAATTTAAATGTAATTAATTCTTACCTTCCAGTAATAGGTTGACTCTCATCACGATCATTAAGTGAAGGTTCATCCTCCTCAAGTATAGGGATATTATTTATTCTGGTGGTTAAGGATGGAGTGTGTATAAGTCGAGAAGGTGAAGATACATTTGGAGAAGGAGTGGGTGAAACAATTGGTAGGGAAGGTGTGAGTGCAATAAATGGTGGAGAAGGTGTGGATACAACAACTAAAACGGGTGATTGACTGTCTATAGGTGACAAAACTTTAATATGACAACATTTCTTACCCTTTATTGTACTTTCTCCTTTATTGTCACGAGGCGGAAAGGATGGAGGGAGGTCACAACCTTGTGATGATACATACATATATATATATATATATATATATATATATATATATATATATATATATATATATAAATAGATAGATAGAGATATAGAGAGAGGGAAGGAAGGAGAGTGAGAGAGAGAAAGAGGAAAAGGGAGGAAGATGAAGAGAAAGAAAGCGGGAGAGAAAGGGAAAGAGAGAGAGACTCAGTAGCAAGTTTTGATCATGAAATAAACAAAAAAGAGAACATTTATATGATAAAATAAACAATAAATAAGCTCTTCTAAATATACCGATCCGTATATAATCAAACTGAATTATCCTAGTACATTTTTTATGCTTGGATCAGTCGACACATTTTACAGCAAAATTAAGAAAGCAATACGCATTAAAATGAGCTTGAAGGGGGAAAACATTGTTTAAATATGCTCACTTTTGTCATCAGCTATAAGATCCATCCAAGAATTAAAAAAAAAAATTGAATTCTTTATAAAACTCAAAATTTTCGTGAGAGATGTAATTAAATATTATGTAAAAGCTTTTATATTGAAATAGTGATATATATATACTTTTTTAATTTATACACCTTATCACAACTTTTTTATTTTATTTTATCTCTCATTCTATTATATCATAAACCCTATCATATCTATATATTTTTTTTTTCTTTTTTCTCACTAGATATATAATAACACATGAGGTATTCATATATCATCTTTCTTTATGTTATATAAGTGATTTTTCTTAAAAAATAAAAGGATTGGAAAAGAATATGGCAGAAGAGGATGAAGAGTCCTTATCCATTATAGTATTATGTTACTACAGATTTTTAAAAAGTTTGGTTTGGAACTTGACACATGTTGTTGTCTTGTTGGTCCTATACATGAGCTTAAGCTTAGCATGGAGGACTTAGTCCTTAGTCCTAACACTTACACATGTTCCCTCCGTACGCATCATGCCACTGCCCACTTGGTCTCGTAAACCTCACACAATATCAAACACTCTCTCGGGTCGCAACTCACTCATCTTGTAACCGACACGTAAGTGTTCTTTTTTAACTGATAAACTAAACTTCTCGGCACCGATACTTAAGTTAATTAATCATATAAATATGACTAATAATATATATACATATTTTTATTTTATATATTTTATTAACATTTTTTGTTTTTTTTTATCTCTTTCATCTTATACTTATATATTTTTTTATTTTTTTTTCTCTCATTAAGTATGTAATAACATCCAAGTGTATATGTATCATTTTTGTATGAATAAAACTAATGAAAATGTTGTTGATAAGTATCTGTTGTGTTTTTCGGAGTTGGTCTGCTATTTACTTTATCATATATATATATTGTCCTGTCAATTGTATATGGCTTTTACTTTGTTCATGGATTTGGATTAGTGAATTTATGAAGAATGAAGAATGAAGAATGAAGAATGAAGAGTTATCGTGATTTTCTCTCCTATTATCAAGTAAAGAGCTCGAGTTTTAATTCAAACATTTATTATATATTGGTATTGACTCATACTGGAGCAGTAGAATTGCAGGTTTGAGAGAATCAACAAGGAAAAAAATAAAATGACAATGGGACTAAGTCCTCTTAGTGCAAAAATATATTCATGTGTCTCTCAGAACAAACTTCACCTCAGTGTAAAATGTTTGTGTCTTTCTCTTTCGTTTTTTGGGTTTGCTCCTAGACAAGAAACTAACCCAGCATAGAATAGGTAAAATATTCTAATATATTAAATATAGAATTTTAATTTAATAATTTTAAAAATATATAATATTTTTATATTTTTTTAAAATATTATTTTAATATGAAATTTAAAAAATTAAATATAAATTTATGAGATCAAAGTATATTTCAAAAATAACAAATGCTTTGTATAGAAAATAAATCCAAAGTAAAAATCATAAATACTTTGATATCTTAAATTTATATTTGATTTTTTAAAATTTTATATTAGAATAATAAAAGAATACTTTTTAAGAAAATATAAAAATATTATATATTTTTAGAATTATTAAATAAAAATTCTATATTTGATATATAAAAATATTATATATTTTCTTGATGCAAGAGTGATACATTTATTAAATCAAAGAGAAAATAGTTTAAATTTAATATAAAATATATATATGACTATAAAATATAATATAAAATAATTATTCTCATATATTATATACCGCATATTTAAATAAGCGCTACATAAAAATTCTACCTTTATTCTTAAATAGTGCTTTAATATTATAAATATTGTACAAGGATTCTACCTTTTTTTTCTTATATACCACTTTATACAATAAATGTTTATAGGTGATGTTATTATATTACAAATAAATGTTTATAAGTAATGTTATTATAAAACGCCTATTTCAATGAACATTGTATAAGTGTTCCACTTTTTTTATATAACGCAAACATAACTGTTGTATAAACATCTTTTCTTATATAGTACACATGTCTATAAATATTATATAAGTGACACTAAATATTTATTATTTTTTATAGTGTTTGATGATCGTGTTTGATTTATGTATAAGGGTTTGTATATGCTTAGACAACACTAAAATGCTTTTCTTTAGTTGCTTCTGCATGTACTATGTGTCTCTTGTTTAAACAACGTGTCTTAGTTATAGCACTTGAGAGTTATTTGTAGTTTATATCTAAATATCTTTATGATGTAAGATTTAGATTATTTTTGTAGCAAATTTCCAAATTAGTGATAAGTCATTGAAAAATATTTATTAATAGTTTAGTCTTGAATTTTTTAAAGATATTTACATATTATATCTTTAAAAATTTTAGACAGCGATTTTAGAGTTATTAATTAAAAAACATCTAAAATATTTTAAAGAAAAAATTATATTACCAAATAATTATTAAATTATTTAGGATCTGCATGCTAGAATCTCTAAATTTCAAGAAAAAAAAAACAGAATACTCTATTATTTTTTTATGCATAAATAAAATTTTATAATCCCAGCCTAGTTTTAACTTTTAACATTCCATTTATTTTTTTAGTATTGTGGTACTCTGAGTCTGTTACATCACCTCCTCTCTATGTCTACACGCCACAAAACATATAAAAGGAGATTTAAAAATTAAAAAAAAAATTGTTTAGATAGTATTTTTTAAAAATAGTTTTCAAAAATAGTTTTGGTTTTTTAGTTTTTAAAAACTCAAAAACAGAAACAACTTAAAGTAGTTTTATTTTTCAGTTTTTTATTTTTTTAAAAAAAAAACTCAAAATACAATCAGAATATATTGTATTTTGCTTTTCATTAATGAAATTTTGATAAATATGAACAAGTTTTTTCATTTTTACATCTTCAAAATAATTTTCAAATAACACTTACCAAATATTTTTTTTTCTAAAACAATTTTTGAAAACTATTCTTGAAAAACTAAAAAATAAAATAAAATCAATCAAACCCTTATTTATTTATAGAGTTTTTTGACATTTACAATTTCTATAACTTTCTTTAAAATATAAATTTTATATAAATCATATAATATAGTATTGTAGTAATACTGCATATTAAAATATAAATAATTAGACATATCTGTGTTGCAAACCAAAAAAATAGACATTCACATTATATATTTACTGTTAATATAAACTTATATTTTAAAAATATATGCTAAAATTTAATTATATAATAAAGTGTTAATTAATTTAGAGTTTAATTGGTATAAACTGTGAGTGTAAAAATTTTATACTAACATTCAATCGTGATTTTTTATTTATGTGACTTTTAAAGTAGTAACGAGTAAAGTCAACAAATTTACCAAAAGAAAGATTGTAATTGAATGTCAATGTAAGAATATTTACCGTGACAGTGTATACCAATTGAATTCATTAATTTATAAATTATACTGGATTCTGTAACTTAAACAATTCAATGATAATCTTAACTCGATGACTAATTATTTTTATGCAATATGGTTGATTCCAATTTCATATTCAACATTCATAAAACCTATAAATCTTCACTTTCAGTGTGATGTGATACTAACGAATTTTACCATTTTAAAAAAAATGAAAAGTTTGATTTTGTTTCTTTCTTTTTCGGCCACAGTGAGATTAGGAGAGTCAAGTTGTTAGCTAATTAATTTAGCCAAAACATGAGAAGGTTAAGCATTAGTGTGTGGTGGGTGCCTCATGTGAGCATTGATATGGGAATCAAAAGTACTCAATTTAATATAGTTATGAATGAAAACTATGGCTACTAAATTATAACGAAACAGATTATAAATTGAAGCATGTGTCTCTAATGTCAACAACACTTTTTCCTTTAGTTACTTTATGCTTAATTAGTCAAAAATTAATGTCGTGTTAGGTAGTAATCCAAACTTAGGAATCTTCCCCGCAATTTGCCACAACTCAGAAGAAGAAAATCAACACGCTTACTATGCAACAAAATTTCCAAATTAAACGAACATGTTCTACACATTAAATGCTCTCTCACACTTCTCAAACATTTTTACAAAGCAAGAGAAGAAATATTCACAGGAAGAACACTTAGCTATGTTTTTCATGCAATCCTAAAGCTGAAAACTAAAAGTAAAAAATAAACAAAGGAATTAATGCCATAAAAATCTTCATAGGACACCAACAAATAAGGAACTGCAAATGAACTAATGAAATGATATGATATAGATACCAAAAAAGTAATCATGAGTTTCTATCATGAATATGGTTAATTGGGTCTTGATTTTGGTCCATGGATGAAATAGATGTTCGTTTGATGAACTCCAAGCAATCTGCAATGGCTTCTGCATAGAAAGAATTGGACCTACCACAAGATTTCATTCTACAATCATCTTGGCTTTTGATTTTTTCCTCTCTCACCAAACTTTTGCTACTGTTGTTGCTGTTGTTTCTCTTGAAGCCACCTTTTCTGCACACCACGTTCTTAAGAAGCTGAATAGCCTCACCATAAGAAAGTTTCCAACTTTCAAAGACCCTAAGAAAAAAATTGAACTTCTTGCGAAGCCTGAGTACATAAAGCTTTCTGGGGTTCAATCTAAATCCTTTGCTGCACCTTGAAACCTTGCCACTGCTAACTCTATTGTAGCTCATGGGAGCCATGCTTTTGGAGTGCTGCTATTTTTGTTGGCAGCAACCTGAGTTGTGTACAACAAATAGGAGTATACAATATAAGGTTGAAGGGTGCCTTTATGAAAATTGTGTGGTAATGATGGTTGTGGCGTGAACACAAGAACCAAATAAGATACCTAGGAATTTGAGAGTTTGGAGTGTTTTAGAACTTTGGATGGTTTTGTGTGTTGTGGTGCAAAGACAAGGGTGTGAATAATGGCAGGCATATATGACCGGGATTAAAGTAGAAAAAACTTGTGTGTATTGAAAAATAGAAGGGAGATAAACATCAAGGTGTTGAATCATTGATTGATGTGGTAGGACCTTAGGGGACAAGGGGGAGCAAGAAAGGAGAAAATGTCACCAATTGGTGTTCAAAGTAGGTGAATTTGGTATTAAAATAGTGAAATTCCAAAATTGATTTGCCATGAACATATATTTTTAAGACAAAAAGATTGTACACTGATGTTGAGATTAAATTATAATTTTTTATTTATATTATGTAAGTTTATTTTACGATATTAATTGGTATATATTTTTATTGTAAATTATTTTTAATATTTATATTTAATTATAATTTTTTATGATAAATTTGTTGATTTTACTAGTTATTATTTTAAAAAATAAAAAAGTCATAATTAATAATATATATTAATTAAACTCTTATTTTATCCATTAATATTATAAGAAAAAAATACTTATATATTATTAATGTAAATATTTTACATTAACAATTAATTATAATTATATATATATATATAATAAGTTTATTAATTTTACTTATTAATATTTTAAAAATTATATAAATAAAATTATAATTAATTATTTTATAAACGTTTAACTTATATTTTAAAATATATAAATAAAACATTGTAATTAACCATAAATAAAAAATATTTTTCACACAATCTCTGTACTAATTAACATCTATTTTTAATTGTGACTAACGAAGCTTTGTCAGTGTAGCAAAGTTTGACTTCTTTGTTGGCTTTTATGATGATAGGGTGGCTACTTGCTAGCTTTTCTCACTAGGGATTCGTGACCTTAGAAGGCTTCTACTAGTTTCTTCTGTACTCCATGGAAAATTTACTTGGTTTATATATAGTTTCCACAATGACAATAACGAACTTTGAGGGATAATGTTCACTCACATATCTTTAATTGCTACAGTTTTATGACAAAAGATGCACTAATCATTTTGAAGGGGTAGCAGTGTCCCTATAGTTTGCATTGAAAATTGATCTCTTTGATTATCTCCCTCCTCCCACCAAGCTCAATAAGATTAGGTTAAGTTATTTGTAGCACAAAAAGACAATGTTATATATAAAAAAATCACGAGATATTTCAAAAGAGATTTATCTTGTTACAGGAAATTAAGTAGTTGGTTTTTATGAAATTATGTTTTATGTGTTGTATTTTGAAGTGTTTTTTTATGGGTATTTCAAAAGGTAAAGTAGTAAAGTCAAATAGTTTTGTTTCAATAATTTATATAGAAACTTGTCTTTAAAATTAGTTAAAATGGCTAATAAGATGTGAGTCTTGTGCATAAGGGACGGAAATCCTCCACCGATAAAAAAAATTATATTTTTTAATAAGTTGTATCAAAGAAATAAAAAAATATAAAATATTAAGTGTGATTTATTAAATAATATAATATTTTTTTATAATAATCACACAAAATAAGGATGTATATTATGAACTTAGAGAATTTGTCCCTACACTCCGATAACTTATCCCTGCACCTTCATAAATTTAGAAAAAGTCTAAAATACTTAGGTAAAAAAATAGCGTAATTCCTTTTTCTTTGTATTTTGATACCTTTTTAGGATATTTCTTCGCCGAACTTTATATTCTGCATCTCCTTCTTTTTCCTCCTTCATTCTTCACCTGAAGTCTGCACATCCCTATACCTCCGTTCATTTTCTCATTTGCGGTGTCATTGTCCTTATCCTATTCGTCCCTCATCAACTTCTCCTCTTCTCGTTCGTGATTGTCGTCGTCTATGTCCCATTTGTCCCTCGTCGACTTCTCCTCTTCAAGGATATTGATGAATTTGTCAAAGTGAAAGTTCAAATGGGGAATGGTACTATTGTTGAATCAAAAGGCAAAGGCATTATTATGGTGGACACAAAGAAAGGTATGTGACTTATTACTAACGTCCTACTAGTTCCCAACCTCAAAGAAAATCTCTTAAGCATTGACCAAATGATGGAGAAAGGCTACATTCTCCACTTTGAAGGAGATACATGTAGAATATATGATAATAAAAGGCTAGAGATTGGTCGAGTAAAAATGAAGAAAAGGAACAAAAGTTTCCCAATAAGCTTGATACAAGGCTTTAAACATTGCCATAAAAGTAGAAGTCGATGACTCATGGCTTGGGCATCGGAGATTTGGCCACTTCAATACCCATGCCTTGAAGTTATTATATCTAAAGAATATGATGAGAGTCCGTACTTAACAAAGAATAGTGAAGCCTGTAAAGGATGTCTCCTCGATAAGCAACACCAACTACCATTTTCAACAGGAAAGGCATGGAGAACAAAAGACTTATTGGAGCTAATCCATATAGATATTTGCAGACTAACATGAACGTCATCACTCCACAACAACAGGTATTTCATTCTCTTCATAGATGATTTTTCTAGAATGACTAGGGTTTACTTCATGAAAGAAAAATCAAAAGTCTTTGGAATTTTTAAGAAGTTTAAGGCCTTGTTAAAAAACAAAGTGGGAAACAGATAAAAATACTTAGAAGTGATCTTGACAGAGAATACACATCCTACGAGTTTGATAAATTCTGTAAAGATGAAGGCATTGAACAACAACTTACAATTGCATAATCTCCACAACAAAACAAAATGGAGTATTAGAGAGGAAAAACAACACAGTAATGGAGATGACTAGATCGATGTTGAAAGAGAAAGGATTACTAAACACATTTTGGGATGGAACAGTTTATACTGTTGTTTATATACTTAATAGATGTCTAATTAAAGTAGTCCAAGATAAGACTCCAATTGAAGCTTGGAGCGGGCAAAAACCATCAGCAAAGGGTATTTGGATATATTTTCTACATAGAGGTTCCTGAAGAGAAGAGGCATAAGCTAGAACTCAAAATTGTACGAGGAATCTTCCTAGAGTATAACATAGAGTCAAAAGGCTATTGAGTCTACAACTTGCAAACCAAGAAGCTCTCTATTAGCTAGGATGTTGAAGTCGATGAGAATACTACTTGGAATTGGAATGACGAGAAAATAGAGAAAAATATTTCTATACCAATACAGCAACCTCAAGGAGTTGAAGAAACTACAGAAGTTCCAGGTGAGACCCGTTCTCCTTCTGAACAACAAACTTCATCACCAGAGTCTACTCCAACACAAGTTAGATCTTTGGTGGACATATATGAAACATGTACCTTGGCCATCCTTGAACCAGAAAGCTTTGAAGAAGCATCAAAGAAACAAGTATGGGTCAAGGCTATGGAAGAAGAGATAAAAATTATTGAGAAAAATAACACATGGGAGCTAGTAGACAGTCCAAAAGACAAGGATGTCATCAAGGTAAAATGGGTTTATAAGACAAAACTCAATCCCGATGGCACTATACAAAAGCACAAAACTAGGTTGGTAGTTAAGGGTTATTCACAACAACCAATAATAGACTACAAAGAGACATTTTCCTAGTAAATCGCTTAGATACAATTAGAGTTCTAATATTTCTTGTTGCACAAAAAGGCTAGAACATCTACCAACTAGATGTCAAATCCGCTTTTCTCAATGGATTACTACAAGAAGAGATCTAAATGCAACTACTAGAAGGTTTTGTGAGCAAATGCAATGAAGAAAAAATGTTACGATTGAGAAAAACTTTATATGGTTTGAAGCAAGCTCCTCAGGCATGGAACAGTAGAATAGATCAATACTTCATCGATCAAGAATTTAGGAGGAGTAAGAGTGAGCCAACACTATATATCAGGACCCAAGGTTAGTATGACACTCTCATTGTCTCCTTGTATGTAGATGATCTTATCTACATTGGGAACAATATACAGATGATGATAGAATTCAAAGAAGTCATGATGAAGATATTCAAAATGACTGATCTTGGCTTGATGAACTACTTTCTTGGTATTGAAGTTAGTAAAAAAGAAGAAGGGATATTCATTTGTCAAAAGAAACATATAGAAGCCCTACTCAAGAAGTTCAACATGAATGGTTACAAGAATTTCACTACTCCGCTTGTGACAAACGAGAAACTACAAAAAGATTATGGAGCACCAAAAGCTAATGCATCTCGCTACAGAAGTCTGATTAGGAGCTTACTATATATAATAGCCACACAACCAGACATCATATATGTTGTAAGTCTTCTATCAAGATTTATGCAAAGCTCAAGCCAAATTCACTCTAGAACAGCTAAAATAATTCTCATATATTTAAAAGGTACAAAAGAGTTTGGTATATGATATAAACCATGAGCAACTCAAGTTTACTCGGGTACATCGATATTGATTGGGCAAGATTAGTAGATGACATGAAGAGCACCTTTGACTATGCCTTCTCACGCGGATCGAGAATATTTTCTTGGACATAAAAAGGCAAGACATGATTGCACAATCAACCACAGAGGCAAAATACGTGGCAGCAGCTGAAGCTACAAATCAAACAATTTGGCTACGAAGAATACTTACGAAAATGAGAGAACAACAAGATGGGCGTACTAAAATCTACTGTGATAATAAATCAACAATAGCAATGGCAAAAAATACAGTGCATCATAGTAGGGCAAAACACATAGCAATCAAATATCACTTCATTAGAGAAGTTGTTGCTACTAAAGAAGTCAAACTAGAATATTGCAAGAGTAAAGATCAAGTTGCTGACATATTCACAAAGGCACTACTGAGACCAAGATTCAAACACCTTCACACTATACTTGGAGTTTCCCAAATTTGTATCAAGGAGGAGTGATGAACATTTATGCAAATTCTAGAATAATGTACACAACATTCGTCTCTATCCAGATTTGCATAGATCCTTAATCATTGTTCAGACCCAGTCCAGATTTGCTACCCAGATTTGGTCCCTTTTTTGCTATATGTATTTGGTCCTTTTTTACAATGGAGTTCTGTAATCTGTTACATGAATTCTCTGAACTCTATGAGAGACATATCTGAAATTTTATTTAGGGTAACTTGTAATTATTTCTATTAACTGTCTGGCTCCCATCTTATGCTGCATGTTCAAATCTTAACATTTTCATTGTAATTACAATAGGATATTGATCTTATAGTCAAGTTGGGATTTTAAGCTTATAGATTTTCAATTTCCTAGTCTCATATTTTCCCTTGTATGTGTTATTATCGATGAATTTTAATTGTGTTATAGTCAGTTGCTTAATAAATAAATTTTCATCTCCATGAGATCATGAATCCTGAAAGTTTATCTATTTCTCTATTTCATCCTTACTCAGTTAGTAGCTAATATATTTTTTCTTTGCTTCAATTAACAATGGAACAAGTAAACTGACCTTCAAAACAAAAAATTGCTTCATGTTAGGGTATTACATGAAACAAATAACAATGGAACAAGTAAATAATCAAGCAAAATAAAATATAACTACAAAGCTTTGTACATTTCTTATTTATTCAGTAAATCATACAATATCTAGTAACTGAATTATTTTAACATACAAGTTCTAATTTCTTTAACTTTAAGCACATTGAAACTTGATGTTTTAGATTACAAGCACAACAATTTGAAAGCTTTTTAGTAAACAGCAAACCGCTAGAATATACTCTGATACCATATTAGAAATTGTGAAATTGGGCCTAACTCAACCTCACAAAATCAACTTATAAGGTGAGGTTTGCACCTCATTATATATATATATATATATATATATATATATATATATATATATATATTTAGTCATATCACTAGCCAATGTGGGATCTCCAACAATAATGGCCATTATAGAGAGCTCATTAGTTGGAATTGTGATGATACTAATACGCAATATTTAGGGCTATGCTTATAGTGATGAAGTTCAAGTGGTAAAATATGTAGCTTCCATGCATGTTGCCATTGGTTGCAATATCGAGCTTCACGGATGCACTCATGAGTGTACTTACAGGTTTTTCTTTTTTAGTGATTAGAAGCATATGATGTAGTCACCAACTCACTTCTAGGAATAATAGTTAATTACTTTATTAGATAGTCTTGAATTCTTACATGACCATGATCCAAAATTCGTTGACCAATTCAATTTTATTGCTTCTGCGGACAAATTCACTTTGTCAATCTTCAGTGGTTATGAAAGTATGACTATGATCTTTATGCATTAAGGCATGATATTGTGCCTACACTTTGTGAATATCATTAATACTTGTATGAACTTCCAACTCAGCATATCTACTTCATTTGACATCTTACTAATCAAATCGCCAACCATTGTAGCTTTGAACCATGTACAACGTGCTTAGAATAGTAATACATAAATTACTAATAATTTTTCTTGTGAGTCCACATTAGACAACTTGCAATTTGCATATTTTTTTACAAGTTTGGACACCCTTATCTGGACTTGTAAAAAAAATTGCAAATTTTTTTACAATCGGACACAGATGAGAAAATCAAATTTATATGAGAGTAAGAGGAGTAAATATTATTTATTGAAATAAAAATTAATGATTGAGATCAACTACTCATTTTGTCTCTTAAAACATTTATTATGTATCATTCTTTTTTCTCTTTCCTATTTTAATGATCGAGATTTTTTTAGATATTTTTCTCTCTCATATCTCAATGGCTGAGATTTTCTCCTCTTACTCCAAGTCAAATTCATATGAGAGTGAGATGAACAAATCTCAGTCATTGAAATAAAAGTTAATGTTGAGATCAAATTGTACACCTTCACTCATTCTTTCTCTTTTAACATTTATTATTTGTCACTCTTTTTTCTTTCTCTTCTCTCAATGATGGATTTTTTTATATTCTTATTTCTCCTTTCTTAATGGCTAATATTTGTTCTTTTCACTCATATAAATTACGCTTTCTCACATTCTCTCTCTATATATAATATTGTCTTTTACAAGTTATCTGAATTGTGGTTTGTCTTATTTTTAGGGGAGACACTGTCAATTTCTTATAGTATTTCAAAGTTTAATGTCTAATAATTTTTTATCAAAGTTTAAATCTCAATATTGTCGGACTATAAAGAGGTAGTTTGTGCTCGAGTCACGACTAAGGGTGGGTTGTGACATCCAGATTCCACATCTATAATTTGAAGTGAAAACCCCATTTGAAGTTGTAACACATCCTAAATTCTAGATAACTTTGGTAAATTCACATGCCTAATTGTAATTCCTAATTCTCATTGTGCTCTTTAATTTGATTGTTTCTGATTGAAATCTGAAAAGGAAGAAATTTGACTAAAGAAGTTAAAATCTAATTAAATGTTGAGCTGGTTGAAGATAGTTGCATATACCAAATTAGATTAATATTATTGATAATTATTATGCCTCAAATCTTGCACTACTAACTTAGATTTTATTTCACTCAAACTTAAAAGTTACTTTGAAGGAGAAGTCAAAATTAGAATGTGACAAAAAGTACAAGTTGTTTAGTAAATTTTAGTTTTTTAGCTTAAAAGCTCCTTTTTAAATTAAAAGTTGTTTACTTAATTTGTTTCTTTGATTTAGGAAAACACACATAACATAAGAAATTTTGTGAAATTAATTTTACTTATATATTTTTCTAAAACTTCCTGAGCTAATGCATATCCTCAATTCTATCACGTACCTTCCTTGTATTAGATTTTCACAAGCAATTTTTAAGTGATCAACATCTATAAGTTGACTTTTTTTTAGACAATTTTTAAGATGATGAATTGCAAGTAAGATATATTTACTAAACATAATAAAATATATAAATTATTATCTAATATTGTTTAATATGATTTAGAAATAAAAAATTAAAATTTATTTAGACATAATTTTTTTATAAGTCAAAATTGATATTATTAATCATCGAGAAAGCATAAGCTATGTCTTCACATATGTACAAGATGTATCAAAAGCTAGTAATACAAAAACTCAAACTCAATATCCATTCCGCAAAAGTATTATTGGTTAGCTTAGTTGTTTTGCACCATTCCCAAGAACTCAATTGTATAGCAATGACAGTGGCCTGAACATCCGAAAGTTGGTCCTTGAAAATTGATTCATTTTATGCTTACAAGATTAAAAATTTGTTTTTGTAGACATAATTTAATGATATCAAATTAAATTAAAAAGGTTTAGTAAATAACTTGCAGTGAATGCAAAAATGATTTCTATTTTTCACCAATGTAATTGTTATTTCATTACAAATTCCATCCATATAAGTATCATCCAGTCACATATTCTGGAATTTATAACATTTGTTAAATTCTTCATTTTCAACACCACATACTCTAACGAAGTTATGTAATGTCGTTGCAACTATGATATTTGTTGATTACTTAATTAATGGGTATGCTCTCATATCTAGTAAGATATGTCACGTTTTGTTCCAAACTCCAATTGTTCTTTCTAATGGCATATTGACATTTCTTAGTAAAGAATGTGCATGATTAAATACTTCTTATATATAAAATACTCATTTAAAAATATATAAGTTTTATATGAAATTTATATAAATAAAATACTCACAAAAAAAAATCATCTTACATAAATATTATATGTACCTTCAAGTAGATACATAAACACATTTTTTATTTTTTTTATGACCGATGAAATAAAATGTGTCATGTGTTGTACAAGGTCAACGAACAACAATAAGAATTCATACCTAAATTAGTATTTGTGAAGCAAGACAAGTGTTACAAGATTAAAAAGATTAGTGACTTTCTTGTGAAGATTTGGTGTCACCTAGACCCACGTGAAGAAAATAAAAAGCATACAACTATGTCATGATTGAGGTTTGAATGATGTCTTTCAAAAAAATCTTTGCTTAAGTCAATCAAAAGCAAAAGAGCTTTTATTTTTTTTTCCAACTGAAATAAAGCTCCTTAAAAATAAAGTAATTATATATAAATATTGTTTAGTCCAACTTCTCCTCATAAATAACTTTTTTAAAAGTTGAGTCAAATAATACTTTAATAATAATTAATAAAAAAACTGTTATCACATGGTCACAACAAGTGAAAAGGGTAAGACTATCCTTGAAGTTGACATAACTTCCTTAAAGAAATCCCTAACTTGGGGCAAAATATTATGTGGACACTTTCATCTTTTGACTCTTTAAGTTGAGATTACTTCAACTTTTGGGCAACTATTTTGGGAAAGACTTTCATGTTTAACTCCTTAAGTCAACATTACTTGGTTGAAGCAATCTCACATGGGGGCAACTATGCCAGGAAAAAAAAATTTGTCTTTAACTCCATAAATTAACATTGCTTCTTTATGGTAATTTTGACTATAGGAGAACTATTTTGGGGGATATAATAGCCTTCACCTTTGATAAAGGATTTCCCACAAACAATGTGGTATTAAAACAATAAGGTAGCAATGCCTTAAAAAATTGGCAGTAGATAATTTGATTCAAACATAATAGATATTGACAAAAAGACTCCCAAATGCAATATACCACTTTATAGTAAAGAAGTCTTAACTAACTTTTTAGTCACAAGGTTCATCTATACCAATTATAAAGGAAGTAAAAAATCGCCTCAGCTCGTGGGAAAGTAAGCATCTTTCTTTGACAGTGCGCTGGTGCTGCTGAAATTCATCTTGTCTTCATTGCCCATTTACTTCCTTTCGCTTTTCAAGGCTTTGAGAGGTATCATCTATAACCTTTAATTTTTATTTTCTAATTTTTTGTGGGGTGGTACAGGAGAGAAGAAGAAAGTCAACTAGGTGCCATGGGTCAAGATGTGTAGGGGGAAGGAGGAGGGAGGCTTGGGGGTACATGATATTGCAACTTTTAATTTTGCTTTGTTGGGGAGGTGGAGATGGAAGTTAAAGGTGGATACTAATAGTGTATGGGCATAAGTTGTGAGCTAAATATTTGCGAGAGGTTAAGGAGTAGGAATCTAGAGTGAGTAAATGTTTGAGGTGGTAGAGAGATCTTTAATCTAAGAGGTAGAGAGACAGGGGTTTCCAAAGTGATGGTCAAGAATTGTAAGGCATGAGTTAGAAGATGGTTGTGACACTCTGTTTAGGAAGGAGCGGTGGTTAGGGGAAAGGAGTTTCAATGTTGACTATCAGAGGCTATTTTCTTTAGCGCTAAATAAGGAGGTGATTGTGAAAGAAATGCGAGGTCAGAATTACGAGTGGAAGTGGGAATGGATAAGATCTTTTTTTGTGTGGGAGATGAATATGATAAAGGAGTTGCAACAGAGGTTGGTGGAAGTTATGTTGTGGGAGGGTGTTATGGATAAATGAGTATGGGATAAGATAGTTTAGACCAATATACGGTGGCCTCAACATACAAGGTTTTGAGGTAAGATCGTCGACATTACCCCCAACATTTCTATATGACTATATAGGTATCAGGTGTTCCAGCAAAGATCCCTTTGTTGGCCTGGCAACTTGACTTTAATAGGTTGCTACTAGGCACAATTTAGTCCACCAAAATATAATCCAACCTAGTGGTGGATTATGTGGTTTTTGTGTAGTCACAATAGAAACATGGAATCATCTTTTCTTCACTAAACATCTCACTATCGAATCTGACACTCGTTATGTAACTAGTGGGGCATCTCTTCAGCTTTAACTAATGAGGTTAGGAATCACTATGCTCAATTTATGGGCCTTGTCATGAGCACTCAGAAGTGACAACAAGTGTGGCCATATGTGTGGTTTGCAGGGATTTGACAATTATGGAAATGATGTAATGCGGTAGTATTCAGAGACAAGAGGGATGTGCAGCAAATTGTGCAAAACGTCCAACTTCAATATTGGGAGTGGTGCCATGTGTCCAAAATTTCGTCTCACTATTATGCTGAATGAGTTATGAACCCAAGTTTATGTGTGCACTGATGTAGTTTACTCCTTAATATTTAGTTCTTTGTACTGATGAACGCATCCCTTGTGCTTTCTATTTTAAGTGCTAAATATTTATTTTTTTTACTTATAACAAAAAATAAAGGGATATTCTCCCTTAGGTATGCATAATTTTTTTATTCTCTCATAATGCTCTTAATTTTACTTAAATATTAAAGTCATTGATGGTACCACACCAAAATCATATATTCTTTTCAAGCATTATGACATTTATTGAAAAACTTTAGCATTGTGTACACTTCAAGTCGACATTGCTTTCTTGAAACATTCTCAACTTGAGGACAACTATTCTAGGAGAAACTTTTGTTTTTCAATCCTTAAGTTAACATTCCTTCCTCATGGAAATTTTGACTTTGGGGATATGCTAGTCTTCACCTTTGAGAAATGATTTCCCATAAACAAGTATTAAAATAATAAGGTGGCATATAAAAGACAAATAAAAGATGTTTTAGATTTAATTTTAGAATTTAAAAGCAAATAATTAAAATCTAAGCAATCTACAATGGCTTCTGCATAGAAAGAATTAGACAAATTTCATTCTACAATCATCTTGGCTTTTGATTTTTTCCTCTCTCACCAAACTTTTGCTATTGTTGTTGATGTTGTTTCTCTTGAAGTCTCTCTTAAAGTCACCTTTTCTGCACACCACGTTCTTAAGAAACTGAATAGCCTCGCCATAAAAAAGTTTCAAACTTTCAAAACCCTAAGAAAAAAATTGAACTTCTTGCATAGCCTGAGGACATAAAGCTTTCTAGGGTTCAATCTAAATCCTTTGTTGCACCTTGATATCTTGCCACTGCTAACTTTGTTGTAGCTCATGTGAGCCATGCTTTTGGAGTGCTGCTATTTTTGTTGGCAGCAACCTGAGTTGTGTACAACAAATAGGAGTATACAATATAAGGTTGAAGGGTGCCTTTATTACATTTATTGAAAAACTTTAGCAATTGTGTACACCTCAAGTTGACATTGCTTTCTTGAAACAATCTCAACTTGAGGACAACTATTCTTGAAGAAACTTTTGTTTTTCAATCCTTAAGTTAAAATTTCTTTCTCAGGGAAATTTTGACTTTGGGGGATCTGCTAATCTTTACCTTTGAAAAAGGATTTCCTATAAATAAGTATTAAAATAATAAGGTAGCCATATAAAAGACAAATAAAAGAAGTTTTAGATTTAATTTTAGAATTTAAAAGCAAATAGTTGAAAAGATAAATTTCAAAATTAATTTTTCACATATATTTGAGGAGAACGTATATCAATGTATTGGTTAAAATTTCAAAAGTCAAACACAAAGCTAAAAGGTCAAATTTCAAATTTAGAACAATTTTATATTTTTTTTACATATAAGATGACATCGACAAAAAATAAATAATGAAAATATAGTCAACATATTGGAGGGAAGATTTATTAGAGGTAATGTAAATATTATGAACGATTAGGAAATCAAATAGTTTTCCAAATTGTCTTGAGGAACAATGAAAAATATATTCTAAAAACAGCAACTAAGCTACTAAATATACATCACTTAGAAGAACATTATCCCTACTCCACTATGTAGGGATAATGCTTTATTGCTTTTGACATGAAATTTTTTAATGACAATCTTTATGAAGTTGAATACCCTGCCTTGGTTCCTGCATCTAGAAGAGTTAGAGAATTTTATTTTGATAACTTTTACGAAAGTATCAAATAAAAAATTAAAATTGGAAAGACACATTTTACCATATTTCTCTCATTTGTCATTTTTTTATCATAGATTACTTACAAAATTATAAATTAATATGCAAACTATGATTGCAATGTAGGTTGCGTTTATCTAAAAGAACCAAAAGGAAATTTGCAATCCTTTAATTGTATCTAGAGAAAAATATATTTATTTGTAAAAGTAGACAAATTGAAAACATTTTATAACTTAGAAAATGACCATGAATTTTGACTGTTTTTTTCCTTAACTAGGTAGGAAATTCACTATAAAATCTATGTCTAAGGGGATTGTCGGCATTGATTCATAGTCAGAGTAAAGGGTGGAGGATATGGAAAGACAAAATCATGAAGAGGTGATGATAGACAAAAAAGAATGAAGATTTAAGCTGGACAAAGGAGGTTACAAAATCAATTAAGAATTGTAAGCAATGGTTAGAAAAATGATTTGTTCTTAATCTTTTTATCTTTTATTCAATAATTATATATATTCTTTATATTGATCCCCTGTATAAATGTTTTGTTAGACTATTCTAGCAAAACTTGTTGGGACATTCCTCAGACAAAATCAAAGGAATATTTTCATTCACTCTGAAGGAAGAAAGATTTTTAAATATAAAGTCATGGGAGGAGAAAGAAGGATTAGGTAAAGATACATAGCTTATCCTTGATATGATTTAGTCAGAGAGGTAGAATTGAATGTAAGAGACCACCATCCAGGTTAAGGTGAATTCATAACCAAAATGAATTATTTCTAGAAATCATTAGAAAATGATTCATTGTAGCTACTCTGATAAAAAGGTTAAGGTGAATTCATAACCAAAAGGAATTGTTTCTAAAAATCATTAGAAAATGATTCATTGCAGCTACTCTAATAAAAAATTTAATAATTTTTGTTCAAATTTTTATTTCTATACTTTAAAAAATTTATGTGATAGCCTTTTTCTCATTTGTTTTTGCTATTAATTTTCATTTCAAAGATAGATTTAATTGATGAGGACATAATTTATTGTTTTGGAGATAATAAAAATATTAAAAAATCTCCTTAAATTAATTTTTAAGCCAAAAATAAGTTACACTAAATGTTATCTAATGATTATAATTTTCTATTATTACAGTATTAAAATATATATTTCATTTAAACAATTTTGATTAATTGGACCGTGCATCATAGGGTGGAAAAACTGGTTGAAACAAAAGTATGTATTTTTCAATCCCCATTAATTTGTTTGCTAAATTAATTTAATATTTTATTATCCTCCAAACAATAAATTATAAATTATGTCCTCATCAATTAAATCTATCATCGAAATGAAAATTAATAGCAAAATCCCATAAAAGAAAGGCTATAACAGAAATTATTTAAAGTGGAGAAATCCAAAAGTTGACAAAATAAAACATAATTAAATCTTGGTTAAATTATAATTGGTATTCCCCGATTTTAGTTCTTGTTAGTTTTTTGTCTTCCTTTAAATTTTTGCTTCAGTTTTTCTCCCTAAGTTTAAAAAATGTCCATTTCCATCAAAATGAGACCGTTAGGATTAAAACGTTGACTTCGTAATTAGTAACGTGACATTGTTACGTTTTGAAATTAAAAGTTAATTAATCTGATGACGTTATAAGTTTAATTAGAAAAGTGTAGAAAGAAAAAAGCCCTAGCATGGTTCAAACCTTAGACCTCTTCATAATACAAAATAGCTCATATCATTACTGTAAGTGTTTGTTTGACAACAGTTTTATAAAACTGTTTTCAGTATTTTAGATTTTAAAAACTAAAAAACTTGTTTGAGTAGTGTTTTCTGAAAATAGTTTTCGAAAACTGTTCTGCTTTTTTAGTTTTTAAAAACTAAAAAACTGGAACAGCTAAAAATAGTTTTGCTTTTCAGTTCTCAGTTTTTGTTTTGAAAACTCAAAATACAATCAGAATATGTTGTTTTTTGCTTTTAATTAATGTAATTCTAATAAACATTAACAAGTTTTTCCATTTTTACATCTTTTTCCTGAAAACAATTTTTGAAAACTATTTTTGAAAACTGTTTTTAAAAACTAAAAAACAAAACCAAAGTGTCAAATTTAGTTTTGTTTTGCCATTCAAATTTACTTAACCTTTAATTAATGTTAGTTTCAAAATTAATTAAAACATAAATGTAAATATACAACAGTAGGATTATAATTAAAAGTTAAAATTAAAAACTAAAAATTTAATTTATATATTTATTAATTATTTATTGATAATAAATTCCTAGGAATTATAAATTAAAAATTAAAACTAATTAAAAATATAAATTAAAATCATTAAAATATAAAACTAAGAACTAAAATTAAAAATAAAATAGAAATTAAAATTAGGAATTAAAATTTAAATTAAATTTTTTAATAATTTTAATTCTTAATTTAAATTTAACTTCTATTTACATTTCAATTTAACTTTTAATTTAAATTTTAATTCTTAATTTTAATTTCTATTTCTATTTTATTTTTAATTTTATTTCTTAAGTTAATTTAAATTAAAAATTAAAATTTAATTTAACTTAAGAATTAAAATAATGTATTTAATTTAAATTTTAATTTAAGTTTTAATTTAAATAAAACTAAGAACTAAAATTAAAAATAAAATAGAAATTAAAATTAAGAATTAAAATTTAATTAATGTTAGTTCTTAGCTTGATTTTTTAATAATTTTAATTTATGTTTTTAATTATTTTTAATTTTTAATTTATAATCCCTAGGAATTTATTATTAATAAATAATTAATAAATATATAAATTAACTTTTTAGTTTTTAATTTGAACTTTTAGTTTTAATCCTACTGTTATATATTTATATTTATATTTATGTTTTAATTATTTTAAAACTAACACTAATTAAAGGTTAAGTAGATTTGAATTGCAATAGTTTTTAATTTTAACTTTTAGTTTTAATCCTACTGTATATTTACATTTATGGTTTAATTAATTTTGAAACTAACATTAATTAAAATTTAAGTAGATTTGAATTGCAAAATATAATCAAACTTGACACTTGGTGCAGTGGTATAACCTATTGTACATTATAAAGAGATCCAAGGTCTGAACCTTGTTAGGATCTTTTCCTTTTCACATTTTTCTAATTAAAATTGTTACCTCCATTTGTTATTAATTTTATGATTTTAAAAGTTGTTTGAGACATCTCCATTTGGAATGAGATACATTTACAGAGAGATTATTATTTGCGAATTTCTTTTAAAAACTTGTTTTATTCATTGAGATTATTATCTCATTTTCGTTTTCTAGATTATTATTTGCAAACCTCTTCTAAAAACTTGTTTTATTCACTGAGATTATTATCTCATTTTCATTTTCTAGAGGTCTAAATTTGAGGATTATATTTTAATAATATGTAAGAATTTATGTATTTAAATATCCAATTTATTATTTTCTTTAGATTACTCACTATTTTCATTATGAGTTATTACTATAATGACAAATGTTACAATCAATGCAATTTAACCTAAGGTTGTATCCTACTTTTAATCATGTCTCTCTCACTAAGTTATTTCAAGAATAACCTATATACTTTTCTTTGTTTCTGTTTTTCCTCCCATGACCTTGTATTTAAAAGTCTTTTTTTTCCCCTTCAGATGGAATAAAGATATGTCTCTGCTTTAGTCTAAGAAATTGATGGATAAACTTCATCCCTCATCTTCTTTTAGTTTTACTTATATATTTTTGTCTTTGGTCTCCTTTCTACCAATTTCTACTTTTTTTTCCAAATTAAATTAATATTAATATTAAATTAAGTATTTTATTTATTTGGGATATTAAAAAAATAGAAATTTAACATAAGGATAATTATACAATTAAAAGTGTTAAATAAATTGTCTTTTTAATAAAAAATCTATTTACAAAAAATTTATATTATTATAAAACAACCTTAAAAATTTAAGTCTGTTGTTTGAAACAATATCATTTTAAAAGTAATCTTTAAGAAAAAAATAAATTAGATTAAACATTACTTAATGATTATAATTTTCATTTAATTTAAGTAATAAAATATACATTTCATTTAAATAATTTCGATTAATCCCACAGTGCAAAAAAACTAGTTAAACATGTTTAGTAAAAGTTTTTCATTTCTTAAAATATTTTTTAAATAAAAAATAAAATAAAATAGTGGAGTGAGAACTGAGAAGTTATTTTAAAAAATAACCTATATTTCGATATGAATAGAAGATTTCCACAATTTTTCTTAGGAATGGAAAGTAAGCAAAAGAAGTGTAGAATAGATTATTGGGAATGAAAAATGGTCGGAATTTTTTTTTCATAACTTGTACTAAACATGAAAATGACACATTTTTATGTTTACACTTCCATTTTATTTTTTGAAAATCTTATAAATAAAATCAAAGAGAGTATAATGTATTTATATTATGTAATAAATATAGAATAATTATATTCACCCATTTTAAGATTTTGTCAAATTACACAAAATATCAATTTCTTTTTATCTTTATAATGATTTTTTTTTTGTGAAGATATCTCTTTTTAAGTTACAAGATGTAATGTAAGAATGAATGTAAATATAATATTTTCTGAAATATTAAAATTTGTACACAGATAAAAGGAGAAGATATAATTTGTCTAAATATAAATAAATAGATGACTATAAATAAAAAGAAAAAATTACTCCTTATGTCCCTAATTATACAAGATAACTTGAAAAGAGTTATAATTATTTTTTTTATAAAAATCATACCAAGAGTCATAGCTAATATTTTATATCAGTGTCAATAATTTTATATCATTGTTCAATTACAATTACAATTCACTATTTATAATAATTTTATTGATTTTGATAATTTTTAATTACAAAAATCATACCAAAAGTCATAGCTAATTACTTTATAATTTATACAGTTACGAGGAATGGTACCAAATTCTTATAAAAAAGATGAAATTCTTTGCCTAGTACACTTTGTATTGTTATTGATTGAAATTTATTAAAAATTATAAAATTAGAAGATAATTATTTAATGACAAGTGAGGCTTATATAATTTATTGTTTTTGATAAATTTAAAACAGGTAAAATGTGTTAAGAAAATCTAAATTTTCTATAGTCAATTAATGATGGTAGGGACATGCCGTCACAATCTAACAGTTAAAGTTTTTAATATTTTAATTATAAAATTTATTATTAAGATTAGGATTTTATGTAATCACACCCGTCACTACAACAAATCCATTTCTATGCGAGAAGAATGGTGTTAAAAAATGTGTTTCTAACATTTTTTTTATAATGATTACATATCGTTAAACTATTAAGTAAAATGAATGTTGCATAATTTTTTTTCTAAATTAAGTATTACATCTAGTTTTTAATATAATATTAATTGTTTTCAACCAATAACGTAATACCATTTTAGTTTTTGAATATAATCTCAAAATTAGTGTAAAATTATTATTTTTTATTGTTTATTAGATTTTTTAATATGCGTAATAATAAAAAAAAACTTGCAACAACACTGTTTTTTAGTGATAATTATTTTCTAAAAATTGAACAAAATATATAATTTTATTATTTTACACTTAAAACAAGGTGTTTTATAAATTATGTGTGTTTTATATTAGAAACATTTATATTTATAGGAGAGTTAGAATGTTTCAAAGAGTTTAAAATAAAAAGTTATAATTTAGGGTTAACCTGTATACCAATTAAATTTTTTATATAAAAAATTATCCTCATCAAGAGAGAGCAGAAAAAAAAAAGTAACACATAATAAATATTAAAAAATAAATAAATATTATTTAATCTCGCTTAATATTTATTTTTATTTCGCCTGTTTAGATTTGGTTATGTATATATACGTCGCTGTGAAAGTCTGAGTTTAAAATGTTTGTTGAACTCCGGTGATCTACCATGACCCTAGAAGCTGATTCAACACCACCACCGGCGGATTCTGCAACCACCAACGGCGTGGTCAGCCCCGTGGAAGAAACCCTAGAACCACCGTCATCGCCGCGTCCAGCCCCGCCACCAGAGTTGCGCGTGCCGTTATGGTGGCCGGAGGAGGGGAACGTGAGCATGGAGTGGGTAGAGAATCTGATGCGGTGCTTCGATTGGTGCTCTCGCACGCTCCTTCCCTCGGATTTCCCTTCGGTTCTCCCCGTAAGCGTCTTCGACTCGCTGATCCTCATCGCCTCCAAGATGCTACACAAGGAGCCCAATTGCGTCACCATAGACCCCTTTAACCCTAGCTCCGGCGACTCTCCGCCCTCCTCCTCCGCCTCCGCCTCCGTCGTCGTCGTCGGCGACGTTCACGGCCAGCTGCATGATCTGCTTTTCCTTCTCCGCGACGCCGGCTTCCCCTCTCGAGATCGCATCTTCGTCTTCAACGGGGATTACGTCGATCGAGGTGCTTGGGGCCTTGAAACCTTCTTGCTCTTGTTGGCTTGGAAGGTATATCGATCCATTTTAATTTCATTTTTCAGTTCCAAAGTTATAGGTTCCTTAACCTTACTTAGATTATGAAAGAAATTTTTATATTTCATTCTCAATTATTATGATAATTAAAGAGTTTAATTGGGATATATTTTTTTACGAATTTTTATTTATATGATCTTTAAAGTATTGATGAGAAATTTAATTTATCATAAAAGAAGAATTGTGATTGAATGTTAGTTGCACTCTAAAAATCTAGTTTAAATTTAATTATTTTTTCGTAGACAATTTGGAAATGGTTTAAAATAAGAGAAAATTAGTTCCTAATGAGTAATGACAGAGTGTTCTAGAGTGCTTCCTAGAACATTTTAGGGACTCATTAGGTACTAATTTGTTGGGAATTTCTTTTAGAGTTTCAAATTACGACGCGTATAACTTTGAGGGACTAAAATGGGGTTCATTTTCCTTTTTTTTAAGGAATGCTTATATTCTCACTTGATTTAGTTTAAAAGCATTTTGTTTTAACGTATTTTAACATTTCAAATGCTCAAATGTGCTGTACTTGGTCTTACAATTTGTAGATACTAGGTTTACGTAAAAATAAAAAATGGGATAGTCCTAATCTTTTTTTTTTTTGCTGAAATATGTAAATAATGTTAATGTGAATAAGATTTGTTTTATTATTTAGTTTAATTTAAATGTACTGATAGTGTAAGTTTGTAGACTGTTATCTATCTGGTTAAAAAAATTTTACTTTTAAAGTCATCCAAGCATGATTTCATATTGGTTAACGGGGTAATAAAGATATTTGCTCTGACAATCATGGTTCTAAATTATGGTTGTGGTGAGTTGAAATTTGAAAAGCCTTTATGGATTGTGGATTGCAATTTAAAACTATTTTGACCATGCATGAAAATTGGACTCGTTATTTTCTATGAATGGATGGCTTGGAAGGTGACTTTTCAATCATATTCTAGTTTATTTGTCTGTTTTTTTCTTTTGGAAATTTGAGTTTTAGTTTTTGAATTTTATGGTTTCTGTTTTTATTGTTTTCCATGAACATTCTCACTTGATTCAGTGCAAAACCTTTTCATGTATATTGTGTTGTGGTATTGTGTAACGGTTCAAATGGTTAACGTGTGGGCTTTAATTTTAGGTAAAATCTTGCTCTATACTTTGTTTACAGTTTAGACAGAAAGATGCTAGTATGCTACTGTTTTCATGGTTGTAATTTTTTATGCTACTTTGTCTAACTAGTGCAGCTGATTTATAAGGGCTTTTGTTGTTGAAATTAATAAATAGGGTTTTTCCCGTACAATCATTGAGGAATGGGGTAATTTTGTTTACTATAATTATTGTGGCAGGTATTAATGCCACATAACATATATTTGCTACGAGGGAATCATGAATCAAAATACTGTACATCAGTTTATGGTTTTGAGAAAGAAGTTATGGTAAAGTATGGTGATAAAGGTAAGCATGTCTACCGGAAATGTTTGGGGTGCTTTGAAGGTCTTCCTTTGGCTTCTATTATAGCAGGGTGTGTATACACAGCTCACGGAGGACTTTTCCGCAGTGTAACCATGACACCGTCAAAGAGGTTAAAAGGAAAGAAGAACCGTAAGATTAATGTTAATCATGATAGCAAAATTCTCTCTCTTGGTTCCTTGGAAGAATTGTCAAAGGCTCGACGATCAGTTCTGGATCCTCCTTGGGAAGGGCAAAACTTGATTCCTGGTGATGTTTTGTGGTCTGATCCATCAAAGAATCCTGGTCTTGCTCCAAACAAAGAAAGAGGCATTGGTTTGTTGTGGGGTCCTGATTGTACTGAAGAATTTTTGAAGAAGTACCAACTAAAGGTAATAAAACAAGTTACTTTTAATTTTATGATGTTTATTTGTCTTGGTGGATTATATCAGATTGTTATATTACTTATCTATATGAAATTTTATCATATCATATTTCTCTGCAAATAATTATTTGTTGACTTGTTGTACATTGATATTGAATTACAAGCCCACAACTTCTTTTACTAACTTCAGAGTGTTGTTTGATTTTAATAATATTGAATTTAAGGCATGATGTATATGAATAATACATATTTAGGGAATAGGGAAAGCTAATTCAAGGTTTAGATATTGATAGATACTGTTTCAGAAACTTTCAGAAAGAGGGAGATAACACTAAATTTAAGTTGTTAAATCAAGATTTGAGACCTTAAGGTGGCGGGCAAATTGCTTTTATTTACTGTACTACTAGCCAACGATGCTACTGATTGAAACCAAAAGTTTAACAGTGTATTTGAAAATAGGCTAGGTAGGTATGATCATGGCTGTTAAAATTGAGTTGAGACTTATATATCACACGAGCTTATGTGTTATTGTGTTCACATTCATTAACCTGTTCAACTCGCTATCAGACTTGTATTTTAGTTGACTCAGCTAAATTCAAGCAAACATTTAGTTCAAAACAATGCTGTGTAGGGGCATCTTGAGTCCTGATTTTCTTACAGAACAGAAAGTGAATGATTTTCTTCTCTTCTCTGCATTTACATCTGTTGCTTGCTGTTACTTGTAAGTATCAAAGCTTTGAACCATTAATATTAAAGAAAGTAAATTCTGTTTGTTCACATGTATTCCATTCTTTGGTATTTGACGCCACCACTGAACAGTAATTTTCAGATTAAATTAGTAGATAGTTTGCATCAGTTGTACTCTTTATAAACGTAAGTACAAGTCAAATATAGAGTTGTATTGTTGTATTTGTGGATTATTTTATACTCATATACATCAGTTTGTTATATATATAGTTCTTTGTCCTTATTTGTTCATATTTTTGTTGTGTTTTATGTCCACATATTTGCTTCACAATTCAAGCTTTACTTAATGTCTAACTAATCATGATTTAGCCTGTTTATTAGAGCAATCAGGTGTACATATTACTCTGAACCTTAATGTTTAATGAACTACAAAATGCTAAATGCTGAGTGCTTGCCTACTATTCTCTCTCATGATTTGTTATATTCTGTGTTTTATTTTTTAAATTTTTTTCTGAGATATGTGTTGTCACTTATATTTTTAATTTTCAGTTGATCATCAGGTCACATGAAGGTCCTGATGCAAGGGAAAAAAGGGATGGTTTCGGTGGAATGGATGAAGGTTACACTATTGATCATATTGTAGATTCGGGAAAGTTGGTCACTGTGTTTAGTGCTCCAGATTACCCACAATTTCAGGTTTTTGAATATTTCTCTTGGTTGCACACTTGCACATATGGTTTATACTCGAATATTTTCCTTATGTAGTTGGGCATCTTAACTAGTTACATATTTCTAGCCTACTCAGAATTTTTATGTTAGAATCTTTGTGTTGGGTAGGAGAGGGGTGTGTGTAAACTGTGAAGGGATATCATCATTCATGTGTTGAGTGGGTAAACATATAAAATAACATACATGTCAATTGTCATTCTCCTTTTAAAATCTGATTTTATTTGTATAATATATATAATATTTAATATAATGAGTTTAATGTCCATGTACTAACAGTGTAAAGAAGTTTTATAATTAATAAAGTTTTTTACGCTGTCATTCAATCATAATCTACCATTTAATTGACTTTTAAAATTGATGAAGTGAACAAACTTACCATACATAAATGGTTGTGATGAAATATCTGTGTAAAACTTTCTTACACTGTCAGTGGATGAGTCTTTTTCTCTAGTATAGTTAGGAACGCTAACTCATCTAGGATTCAATTAATGATTGTGTTTGAGCTTTTGCACAATGGTAAGTTTTCATGGCATTGTTAGCTGCCCTAAGTCCTAGTTGTGTAAACAATCTTTTTTTTGTCTGTGCGATAAGGCTGTGTACATCCAGACCCCATGTTATTGGGAGCGTCATACTCTAGGTTATCCTTAAATTTTTTGAAATGCATTGTTGATATTTTCTTTGCATTCATTTGTCATTTATATGTTAATCTGCACATCGTAGCTATGTCAAAAATTACCTGTACATTGTAGCTATCTAGAAAATATATTGGCTCTTAAAGGAAAACAGGTTGGTTACCTTTACCAGGTAGTTCTCTCATCCCCTTCATTCTGGTCTGAGGTTCTTCCTTGTATATCTGCTTCTTATCTCTCCTTCATTTCTCGCTGTTCTGCCTCTATCTCACACTCTCTCTGCCTTGTTTATTCTTCCACTCATGGGCCTAAGTTTGTGTTGGTCCTTCAGTTCTGTTGTCTTTGTTCTGTTGCTGCCCAAATTGCTTCAGAAGTTAGTCGTGATGGTTATGCCATTAGTTCTAACAAAGCTGATGCCGTTAGATTGGCAAAGAATGCTCCTGGAAAAATAAAAATGTACATTCCCACATGGGGTTTCAGTTGAAGACACTAGAATTATTCAACGCAAATATTCTCTGATGGTTGTTGTAACAGGAGGTGCATTACTTGTTTCAAACAAATAATGATGTTGAACATTGCAAAGCTTTTATTGATGATGTGAGGAAGGAAATGTGGGACGTTGTCTACAGTGAGAAAGCAAAACTGAACAATAGATCAAGTTCAAGTAGTACCCATAACGGGAATCTTGAAAGTTGAAAGTGGTGAAAGATAAGAAAGAGCAATTGGTTGGTTGATATTGAAAAGTCTGGAAATATTTTTAGGAAAAGCTATGAGCACTCATGCCACAATCAATATCTTGTATAAGAGGAATGTTAGAGAGGAAACTTGTCAAGTAATTGAGAGATTTTTCTACAATGAGGTCATAACATTCAATGTGGCAAGAGGTGAAGAATTCTCTATTATCTGTGAATTAACTGCTAAACACGGCCAAGGATTACGAATTTATGTCGCTGTCCTATCACAAGATTAGTGAAGTATTTGAGGAAAGAAATAGAGTTGACAATGAAACAAAGTGCGGTGCATCATAATGACCAACGAGTGGACTGACGAGGATAATATTGAACTCTTGGTGAGTAGCCCTAAAGGAATGGTATTTTTGAGGTCTATTGATGCCTTTAAAATAGAAGAAAACAGCATGAAGTCTTTAGATTGGTGAGAAAAATGTAGTTCAAGTTGTGATCGACAATGGGTTGTTGGGGACACTTAAATGCATAGGATAAAGTTGGTACCCCTTGTGGGGAAGTTGCATGTTGGAGGACTTTGAGGAGATGACACATATGAGGAGACAATTCCAAAGGGATAGGAAAATTACAACTTCTATCTAATTGAGAACTTCTCATTTCTTTGTTGCAACACATCACAAACGGCAAAGATTTAAAAAACCCTAAATATCTTCTTGAAAATGTTAATTTTTCCCTCTTCATTGTGAGTTACCTGCATAACTTTACAATTGAATATACAAAGATTAGGAAGTAAATTACGCAGGTCAGAGCAAAATATTCCTAGTCATATACATTTATTCTTTATTACAAATAGTAATAAATTTCGACCTTTAATGAACTCTGCCATCAGCTATGATAACCTCTTTCTGGGATTTAATACTTTTGCTGTCAGAAGCAAGTATGGTTTATGCAATGACTAAGATCTGGAATGCTTTCACTGTGAATATGAATAAATTTCTTTGTTTAACAGTCTTTATCCTTACAACTGTTTTTCCTTCAGGCAACAGAGGAGAGGTATAACAACAAAGGTGCCTATGTTGTCCTTGAACCCCCGAATTTTGACAATCCTATATTTCATGGATTTTCAGCGGTTACTCCAAGGCCGAAGGTAAAGAAATATACCCATCTGAATATCAATGAATATATGATCGTGATTTTGCTAGACATTTCGGGTATTAGGTGCTCTTAGAATTAGTGGGTTTACATTACATGATCAAGAGTATATTGTATGTGAACATATTTATGACTAAATTCCTAAGAATCATTTGAGATGATTCTCTAACTAATATAATCTAATCAGATCTTCAACACATGATATCTTCGGTTTCTAGTAATAAAATTTGTATGATGTTGACGATTGTATCATGTTCCGTGGGGCAGGTGAATGCCTATTATGATTTCCAAGAAGTGATAGACTCTGACGAAGAGTTGGACTTGGCCTCCATGGTAACTACATGAGGATTTTTTTGTGAGAAGAGAAGTTGTCAGATTTGTAAAATTTGTGTTGTTATTTTTTGAAATACAGCTTCTTTTATTAACTTAAAAAAATTATAATTGTAGATCCGATTTATTAAGTTTGTGAAATCAGTTTATCCCCGAAATAGTTACTGGACAGTTCAGTTATGACACAATATTCTAAACTGATCTCTGTAACAATTGCAAGATTACAGTTACAGAAACCTGCTGAGTGCATGTTTTCAATTGGTTTTCCATGGTACCAGTCCTTGTGGCAACTTAAGAGTTTGTGTTCTTGGTTGTTTATATTCAAATTATTTTAGTAAATCACGACTTACAGAATTAGGGAAATTATTCATGTTTGCCAGGAAAACAATTCCAATTGACCTCAGCTATGGTGTCAGGAGATAGTCATGGTAGTTAAATTTAGATACAAATTATGTATCGAAAAATTTATTTTTTTAATCGTGAATCAATCTGTATTGTGAATCCTAAGATTCATGATCAAAATTATAGTTATAAATTATTTAAAAGTAACAACTAAATTATAAATCTTGAAGTTTTTTATTTTAGAAGGATACAAAGTAATTTAATAGCTAAATAGTGTGCATGTATAAAATAAATGAGCAACAAATAAAGTAGTGGAATGATAAAAGAGGATAAGTTTAAAAATGTTATTCTAATTCCTTTTCATTTAAGGATTTAAGGTTATTTATGACTTCTTTTTATAAGAATTGGTAAAAAAAAAAACAAACTAAAATAATAATGAATCATAAGATTAATACTATTCATTTATATATAATAAGATATAAAACAATTTAGATACATCTTAAGATACATATTAATAAATAGTTAAATTGTATTGAATTACAAGAATCGAGTTATGAATTTTAAGATACTAATAATTAAGAGTCATATTATATAAGGAAAAGCGTATATAACTTCCTACTAAGATAACATGTCGAATGTTAATTTTGATAATTATATTTTAGTGTTTTTTTGTTTTGGTAAGTTTAAAAGTTTCATGATATTTTTTATATTTTTTAAAAGTTTTATTTTGCTCTTTTATATAAAACAATGTGCAAATTCAATTTCTTATTACTTGATTTATGTGAGAGTTTATTTTTGTGCACGTTTTTTATAATTTTTTTAAGAAAAAGAAAACTGAGGGAGTGTAACTTTTGTAAAACGTTAATTCACAATTTTGGTTTTTTTTTTTATCTGTAATTTTGATTTTTTATTTTAAATAACATTTGGTTCTCTATCTTTTACAATAAGTTATTTTAGTTTAACTATCCACGTTAAGATTTATTTGTTACAAAATTCAAGGAAAATTATGTAATTTTGTGAAATTAGATGATAGCACTTAAAAAAACATACTCATTTCTGCTCCAATCCCTTCTTTTTCCTCTCCACCTTTGTATAAGTTTAAAACTTGAAAATTATCCAACCTTTTTTATGTTTAATATATATTTTAGAAAATTAAAATAACTTTTAGAAAATACTTGCTGTCATATAAAAATTTAAGCACAAAGTTAGCAATTCCTGAAAATCTCATATCCTTAAAATTATGATTTTTAAGAATATTAAAATCGATTTAGTTTCTTTGTGTGAAAAAAAACTTTAAAACCTATTTTGTTGATAAAAACTTTCTAAATATTTACATACATTTTGTTAATATATATATATATATATATATATATATATATATATATTAAAAACTTTAATTGTTTAACACATTAATCAAATAAAAGACATGTTATATTTTTACCACAATAATACTTTCTTTTTTACTCAAAAATTAAAATTTTTTTCGTGTTCATAAAACCAACTACGTATCTTCATACCTACAAATATTTCTGAAAAACATAATTCCAAGAAATGCTATTTTTAAAAAGTAAATAAAACAAAATATAAAATTTTTTAATTTCAGATTCTGAAAAACTAAAAACTTCCCTTATACTAAACGCCTCTTAATGTAAAAATTAGCTAAGCCATACATGGAATAACAAAATTGTTCGTATTACTTACTGTGCTTTTAGAAGATTCTTCAATTCTTTAATTTTGGGGAAAATATTAGTTCGTGTTGGTAGTATGGGATTTTGGGAATGAATATTGAAGCAAATTTAGCATATTATTGTGTGAGCAACCAACGGTCCATAGTGTAATCTTCGACATTAGAAATTCCTATCTAGCTGATTTTTTATTAATAAGCCAAATGTTAATCTTAGTAATATTAATATTAATTTTTGTTAACAAAGAGAATTAAAACAATCATTTTACACCTTTCTCCTTTTTTTCATCAACTAACCCACCTTATATCTCCTCTAGTTGATATATTAACATGGTTAAAATTGAAACTCTTTACTAGAGAAAATCCAGTGAAAAATTTAAATGAAATATTATTAACATAACTCACAGTTAGTAGAATATAGCACGAATTTGGCTTTAGGGCCCTACTATCCTATAAACCATGATATAAATTAATTCGTCATGAATCTATCAGCCTTCTCTATTCTGATTGCTCAAATGGAACTCGAACAAACAATTGTCCATGTAAGGTCACTACAGCTGAAGTCTGATTAGTATCAATTCTTGAAGGCAGGCTGACAATCTGGATTAATAAAAAATTTGAATTAGAAGAACATAAAAGGGAGAATAACATATCCCAACATGATTGTTTAAGTATGGACATCACAAGCTATTTATTGTTAACAAAAAAAAAAAATGCTTGCAATATACCCTTTTAACACACTCCTTTAAACACACTCTACATGATTGGTTGAAATTTATCAAAAACAATAAATTATGTGGGTCCCACTTATCATTAAATGACTCTCTTCTAATTGTGTAATTTTCAATAAACTTCAACCGATTATAGAGTATTAGGAGGAGTGCGTTAAATAGTGTGTTGATAGCACTCCATATTTAACTTGTCTTGTTATATATAAAAGTGGTAGCTTCATTGAAGTAGGTCACAAAATATTATGGGTCTTTTTGAATAAATTTCTTCAAAAACATTTATAGGAAAAGAAAATAAGAAAAATAAAATGAGAAAAAAATTCTTCATAAACTAAAAGTAACTTATAAGTTACAAATCAACTTTTAGAGTGACTAACATCAAATTTATGTTTCATTTTTCCTTATTTTTTTCTTGTATGATAAAGTGGTACTTTATTGGGAAGAATAAAAATGGCAACAAGTATAGAACCAAAGATATTGTAAGCGAATTATGTTATCAAGTTAGAGACTGGAACAGTTTTTTAAACAAAAAGAGAATCTACCTTCTTGAAAGGTGTCACCCCCCATGGATTGTCAGCTTGCTCTGGTTCACCACTTATGACCAAGCGTCCAGCTGGGTCTGATTGAACACGCACCTGATTTCATAGAGTAAATAGATTATTCTCGATTCAATTGCAGTTTGGTAAATTACACTTTTAAATTCATAGCTTATTGCATTAAAAGCTAAGATAATAAAGGGAAAGTTTCACAACTAACAGACTTTACAAACAATAAATACCAGAAAGAGGAAAATGCAAAATGGATCAAAGAAAGCAATTTACTGGATAGGTTACTCTAAACCCCTTATATCAAACACATCTAATTTCTACAATCCTCAAATTAAACCGGAAAGGGTTAGTGACAAAGTCTACATGTGAAGAGAAAGAGGAGAGAGAGATCCTCAGTTAGAATCTTTCCACTAAAATAACTAACATATTAACAATTAACATTTGTCTATTAAAAAAAAAAGCAAGTTTTACTGAAATATTTTGCGAGAAAAAACAAAGATAGCAGAGCCAGCAGCTAGAAAATTTCCAGTCTTGGTGTACAGCCATGCAGGTATGTATGTTAGCTCAAAAACTGTTGATGCCAATCATTAGACAATATTTTGTTGCAAGGGCATCGCCATCTTTGCATGCATTAAGTTCATTGTAATTATGAAAAGGAGGATGACACGACTAGTATGCTTGCCAATTTACCATGAAACAGTGAACATTATAAGCCAAAATTTCAACGAAAGTGCAGAATTATTACAGAGCAAAAACAATTCAGTTTATTACCTCTTCCCGCAGAAGGCCAGGAACTAAAGCATAGACCTCAAAACAATCTTTCTGTACACAAAGCTTTCGTTTGATGAGTATATTACATAAGTACACAGATTATATTCTATCCGAACACAAGATAAACTTACAGTTTTTTGCACATTGATTTTTACCCAATCGGCAGGAGGTCCAACGTCAACCACAGATGTATCCAATCTAGCCCACCACATATACCAACAGAGGCAAGCAAGTCAGCAAATAAACTAAAATGCCAAAGTAAACACTTCTATTAAGGGTAATATATTAATAAATTTCATGGGTTGTCAACTATACAATTATATTAAGAAATTAAGCACAAGTGTTACAACACACTCATGATAAAAAGATATGTGAAGTAACATGTGTCTTAACTGTGGTCTTGATGGTTTACTGTGTGCGGCTTTGACTGCATTAACCACATCGGATGATTTCTTGCGTTTAAGTAAATCTGAGCCAATAAGGGGGAGAGTCTTTAGAATCATTCAGCACTTTAATAAGTTAAAAATGATGGCAATATGATGAAGGACCATACTGATGCTTTTTAGCTGCTTTTCACGCTTTTGCATAGACAAAGAACTCCTATCCTGTGGAAAACAAAGCATTAAACAATTATTTGCCCATAAAAATAAAATTAAGGAGAACATGAATTAGACCATCATAATTCAATCATACCTTAATAATAGGATCACTAACTTCACCATTTCCAAGGAGGCGTTGTGAGTGCCAGCCCTGCATAGCCCTTGCTGCAGCATCTCTCCGTGCCCTACCTGATGCTGAACCCTGGACACACTAAACAGGCAAGAGGTATTGGACACAAATAAGTATAGTCATCACATTAGTATTACTTATGACATTTTCATCTTGCAAAGCCCGCTGCAACTAAAGGAGGAAATTTAGTACCTTGCAGAAGGTAGAAATACAAACAATTTTCAAATATTATTCAAGCAACTTCACATAAAAATCAACTCAATTAATGATGTCTTAAACCCAACATCCACCTCGTTACAATTCTATTCTTAGAAGAACATCCTCTTCTAATGTTTGGGGAGTGGAGGAAGATAGAAATTGGAAATAGACTGGTAGAAATGGAACAGAGTATGACAAAAACTGATTAATCTTCACCGCAAACAATTGATCTCTGCACTAGTGTCAGAGATATATATAGAACAAAGGTCAACACAAGTATGCAACAGAGTGGAATTATATTCCTCCTTCACCCGTTATTTGAGAGACACAGTTCTCACCTTTCAATCTCCATTTCCCAATTCTCAGCTCATTCTAACATCCTTCTCCTATCTTATCCCCTTTTTTATTACTGAATACAGGTAGCAATTTCATTCTCAACATAATTGAGAGTCCTACTCCCCGATTAGGCTATTAAACTTCTTATTCTATCTAATTTAGACTCTTTTAATCAGGGAATCTACTAATATAAGAATGACTAGAGACATAAATGTTGGAGGGGGAGAAAAGACAGCTCAGCATATAATTTAATTTTGTTAAGGCAATGACTACAAGATAATAATGCTATCTTATTTCAGAACTAATCCTTAGAAGTGACACATATCAGCAACTAAAACTACTACAGATACAAAACATGTCCAGCAATTTGAACTAAGGGAGATAATAAAATAGTCCTTTCCATTAAAGTAGAGATGACAGTGTACCCAGTTCCAGACCCTATGGACACCTGCAAAAATACCCTAATGCAAGATGGATAATTACATGCAAAAATACCTTTCTCAAACCTTACACTAATATCCCCGAAGGAGTTTGAAAGTAATCACTAAAAAAGTAGGGGACATGCGTAATTATACCAAATTTTAGGAAATGTAGTAATTTGCTCCATATTTAATATATTGGTTTGCTTTTCATATTATGTTTAAACGATATTAATTTATTACCCCTATAGTCCTATACACAAGTAAAGTGTGGGTCACATATACGGATATGGGTATATATGTACCCACTACCTAGCAAGTACGGGAATGAAGATTAAAGTTATTACTCGCGCATGTATGAAGCCAGACCTGGGTACATTTTTTTAACACGGGTATAAGGACAAATATTATAATACCTTACCTACAAGACAAACAACTTTCAGAGAATGTGAATGTGAATTTCAGCCCATTACAATTTACACTTTACAGCCTGTAGCACGTTCAATAATAAAATTGAGATGCCAAATGTGGTTTTCTAATAGGTCGATATATTTTTTCAGAGAATGATCCAGTCAGAAGTTTATACTGTCAACAAAGAAAAATTTGACCAAGTTGGGCATTAATTATTGCTCATGAAATGACATTATACACACAATTATGTATTACCTGAGTTTCAATACTTATTGGTTCTGTATGAGAAGTAACAGGTACATTCAGCTCACCACCTTTTATTTTATGCCTTTCATAGTCAAGAAGTGCCTGGTGTAGCATATAAAAAACAGCAATAGTGAAATAGATTTTGGAGATAATAAAGTTTATAGTTCTATATTTGAGATTGTTTTCTGGCAATTTTAAAATTAGTAAAATACTAATTAAATAAGCCCATACATATTGAACTCTAGAACAAGGATGGTTAAAGAACAGATCTCGTGGCCAACAGAAAATGTACCCTATGTACCTGTTAAAAGTAAATATAGGGAGAAAAGCAATGGAGAAATATATTTTTGGGAATATAGAGTGGTGAATTTCCCAATAGTTATATACTTATAATAATTTGATTAGAAGGCTGTTGTCTGCAAGGGATTAATAAACACCAGTAATAGAAAGCTTGTTACTGGCACTCTGGCAGTAGTTACTAAAGCAATAACACCATCCAATAACTTGTCAAAAAATCAATTTTTAATCAGTTGAAGTAAAGTAGACAACAATTAATCAATTTTACACATCTAAGTAAAAAAGCGAAAGAGCTGAAGACTAATGTACACCTTAATAATCTAGAATCACCTTCTCATAAAAAACCCGAAAAGTCCATGAAACTGTGGTGCATGTCCTGCAAAATTTAGCACAGACAGAACTATTTCAACATAGCATAAATAACCTAAGTTATCTGAATGGATTGATCACCCATATGCATGTCTCCTAAAAAAAAGCATACGGTAAAGAACAACTAAAAACATGTTGAACAAAAGCTGAAAGAGTAAGAGAAATCCATATCTTAATACTGAGAAATGCGTCAAAATTTGATTTCAATCAACAGTGAAACCAATCAAGCATGCATAACCAAAATAAGCACTCCTGCCAGTTTGTTTTCCATCAACAGTTACAATTCTGATGGACAATTCAATTTCTCTCAACACCGTTTCCTATAAAGAATATATAACTATTGAACAGCATCCTTGTCATATATAATAAATTTAACATTCAATAACACTTAACAGAAACTAAGCAATAAAAATGTATCATGCTAATATAAGGAAAAATTTAATTTTCAGAGCCACAAAGATGATTAAGATGACACACTGTAAGTTGTTCCTTACTTGGGAGGTTTGAAAGACTCTCCCACTTGTCGCCATAATTTACATGAGGTAACCTATTCATAAATATAACCCCAATTAGGCATATATCATGGTAATCGGCAACAATGAAAACAACTGCTTTGAACAAAACAAACTTGTATTTTGGTGGAACTGATTTTAGTCTCAAGAAACAACCTCCAATGAATTCCACTTGCCCAAAAGTAAAATTGCATGATGTTTACTTAAGAATTGAAAGTATATTCAATAGTGCAGATGGAACTTATAACTTATAAGTGACAGGCAAAGTTAGGAATTGTTAGATGCAATGCGACCAATTATTCATTTCCGAATAAAAATCATTTTAATCAAACAGAATGGATTTCAGGATTGTTAAGGAAGCATTTAGCAGGTAGGTATCTTCATAAGTATTTGTAATTTTCACTAATAATGACCAAATACTATCAAGAAGTCTTGTTTTCACCATTATCTGTACAACATATTTGAACAAAAATGGGTCAGCTTTTTTTTAACTATAAGTGAGAAAATAATATTTTCACAAATCAAAAGCCCCCTCAGATACCCTGCTATATTGAATGCTAATTTTTGGAATGCCATTGTCATGGGAATATAGGATGTTTTGAAATCCTTGATCTCTAGATCTTGTATTTCCCATCCCATGTATATTACTTCTAATTAGGTTAACTTTTCATACTAAACATCATATCTATTAGTATCTTACGATTTACAATTCATGATTCGATTCTTACGATTTGACTATCTATTGATACATATCTTAAGATATATCTAAATTGGTTTTGTATCTTACAATACATAAATGAATAGTATGAATCTTACAATTCACATGATTCAACGATTCATGTGAATCTTATGACTTATATTTTAGTTGTTTTTTTTTGCCAATTCTTATAAAAAATTTGAGAAATCATAACCTTAAATGAAAAGGAATTAGAATAACATTTTAAAACTTATCCTCTTTTATTATTCCACTATTTAATTTGTTGTTCATTCATTTCATACATGCACACTATTATTAAATTGCTTTGTTTCTATCCTTCTAACATAAAAACTTGACAAACTCATATATAACTAATAATTTTATTCTATAAGACTTATAGTTTAGCTGTTTTATGATGTGTTAACTACTAATAAACAATTTATAACTAATAATTTTGGTCACGAATCTTACAATTCACGATTCAAAAAATAAGCTTTCCGATACACAATTTGTATCCCAATTTAAATACCATGCTAAACATATCAAACTGTAATACATTCTTATTGTAAATAGATAACATAATATCTGAGTCTCACAAACTGGTGTAAGATTAACTCATGTTAAATGTCTAATAGAAGTTTAAATCCCTATGTTCCTGTGTGTGAGAGTAAGCATGTGTGTGTGTTTATGTAATCATTTACTTAATTTTACTTGCATTGACTAATAATAGGCCTATAACTGGTCCTACCACTGTAGAGGGTTGACATTTTTAAGTACACAAAAGTGAAGAACAGTGAAATATATGAAAGGTGTAAAAGAGCCAAACCATAAACTTCTATTTGGAATTATTAAGAGCCTCTAATCTAATGTCTTCACTTGAAATCATACATTTCACACAAATTGGTTACATAAACCAGTACTAGTGCTTCAGCAAAAGAATAGTGGAAAAAACATACCTTATCATAGCCGCCCAATCTGTTTACGGATCTCCACAACCTTATATCCAGCCAATGTAGTATTAGGATAAAGTGATCATTTCAGAGTTTGGTGTATTTGTTCCATATATTAATGTAGAAGAAAACTTAAACAAATAAGTATAACTCACTTAAGGCAATTAAGTTCCTCTTTATAGAACTTGGGTGGTTTGAATTCCATGCTCCTCTCCCTAAAGAAATTTTCAAGCTCCTTCATAAAAGCCGATTGTTCCTCTTCTGTTCCTGACTCATTACCATCATACGAATCGTCAGGATCCAAAAAGCACAAGTTATGTGGGATTGAATTTCCATTATCTGCATGAGCAGCAACAGCCTGCTTTTCATTAACTTTATTCTCATTGTCTAATCCACTCTTGATTTCAGCTCTTATATCAGTGGGAACCGCTTGTGGTGTTTTAGGCTCATTATGACTAGGGCATATGGAGTTGGAGTCCTCACAAGATTTACTATCAACCACTTCAAAAGCTTTAGGCTTCACCTTCTCAGTCATTTCAGTAGTATCACCATTGTTTTGACAAACATTAGCATCATTCTCGATGCCCTCATCACACTGCAGAACTTCTTCAGCTTTGCTCTTCACATCTGCTGCATACTCAACCTCGGCTTTATTTAAAACTTGATCATTGTTCATTACAGGGACGAATTGAGTTGCATTTTCACTATCTACCACATCTTGTTGAGGAATGCACTCTGAATTGACTTCTGGTTTCACAATTTTATCCTCTACAAGTTTCTCTACCTCTACCTTCCCATTTTCAACACGATTTGAAGTATCCCCTGTGGACAAAGGAATGGCCAAATCTTGTGATTGAACCTGTCCTTCAAGTTCAACCAAATGCTGAGTTTCTTCCACTGCCAAGGTTACATTCGGCCCTCCTTCCTCGTTCTCTTTAGCGTCACTCATCTCCAAAATTAACCACACACGAGAACACAAAACCTCCTACACCAACCCATTACAAAATTGAAGACGAATACGATGTAAAAAAAAAAAAAAGAAGCAGATTGAAGGAACCCTTTTCCGAAAAACCCCCACTCTCTATTTATTTCTCCAAAAATCGTTAAAAAAAGAGAAACTTTTAAAACGGGGAGAACGAAAATTTCACCAAAAAAAAAAAACACCCGACAATAAACCCTAGATAGCTACAAACGAAATTGATTTCTCGGAGTTCTTTCGTTCAAATTGAAATAAAAAAAAAATAAGAAGAGAGAAAGTAATGCAGCATTACCTATATTGAAATTCAATAGTATAGCTGAAGAAAACCCCAATGGCAGAAGCAAAAGGGACGAATTTGATAAACCCTAATTCTGTATATAAAAAAAAAATTGTAAGAGTGCAAATTCTGTAAGGTGCCGCTAGATATTGAAAAAAAAAAAAAAAAAGAAGACAGTAGCCACATGTAGTCTCGGACAAATGGGTTGAAAAATAGATAATTAAATGATTATGTGTTTATAAATATTTTTAAAATCAGATAAATTACTCAACTAGTAAAAGATTATGATTTAGTATTTAATAATTTTAAAACTAAATCAATTACTAAAACACTAAAGATCATGAATGATAGGACCACGTATTAAAGAATGTAGGTTACTTCCAAGATCAAACACTTTAAATTTCTTAATATAAACCGGTAAAGATCATGAATGATAGGACTACGTCTTAAAGAATGTAGGTTACTTCCAAGATCAAACACCTTAAATTTCTTAATATAAACTTAGAGTTAGATGGTTATCATGTTATTAATTGTGAACTAATATTGGATTATTCACACATTTAATGAAAATACAGTGGAAAGTCGAATAATTATACAATATTTGTTATATGTAACACGTTGAGATTATTTAGTTACTATATGTAAGAAGTGATAACTGAAAGGGATTCAGACAATTATGTCTGTGTAATTATGTTGAAGTCGAGTCCTATAACTTCTAACTTATTATCTAGTTTGGACTTTTTATGACATGTATTGATGTACAAACCCTCTTCTTTAAAAACAAATAAAGGATAACTAGTTATTAATATCACTTAAGTAAGAATTACTAAATAAAAATTGAATTACCTATTACTTAATCCTGAATTATTTGAATAAAGTTTAGGAAGTTAGAGGTATAAATAGGTGAAAATTTTGCTTTAGCACCTCTCATTTGCTATTCGCACCCCACATGTTAAAATGATTTGAAAAGTCTCAATATAGTATTACATTATTTTAACTTATGTTTAGTGTGTATATTCCTTATCAGTTGATTTCGAATATATTATGTTAATTCTGGAGGTGATTTAGAATGCAGCAATAGGACATGACCAATTGTATTCTAAATCAACCAATCTGGAAGACAAAATAATTAATGTTCCAGATAAATTTATTTGGTACATGAATATGATATTACACTTCCAGAGAGTCAATCCAAAATGTTAATTGTGTATTATTCTGAATTCACCTATCTAAAATAAAAACAGGCAAATGTTGTTATAATTCTGAATCACCTGACCTGGAATATAATTGGTCATGTCTTACCGGTGCATTCCAAATCACTTGATTCAGAATTAACACAGTATATTTCGGGTCAACTGATATGAAATATACACCTTAATGTACGTTAAAACATTATAAGGGTATGTTGGAATTTTTCAAATTATTTTAAACATTGTAGGGTGCAAATAGAAAATGAGAGGGTGTTAAAAGAAACTGCCAAATAAGTGTCCAAGTATAGATATAATTACTACTCATTCACTCATTTATTCTTCTAGACCAAATCTTATTTTAACTTGAGTGTGTAAGTGACTTTATGAGTGTGTGAGTGACTTTAACAGCTACCCCACTCGAAGATTGTGTTAACATAAGAGGACAACTATTGAAGAGAAATGTACTAAATATACATGACAAGTACAGGTATAATAGTAGCAGTAATAATAATAATAATTTAATATTAGAAAATTAAAATAAATTATTATTTTATAAGTTTTTAATATGAGTTTAATTAGTATGTATTGATAGTGTAAAAGAATTTTACATTGATATTCATTTACATCTCTTCATCTATATGACTTTTAAAGTATTAATTGGTAAAATAAATAAATGTACTATAAATGGAAGATTGTGATTTAATGACAGGGTAAAACTTTTTACACTGTCATTGCATATTAATTTAAACTCTTTTAATATTTAAAAAATACATGTATCAAAGTTAAAATTAAATATTGTATATCATAATATTTAGATTTAAATTTTGTTTGAAAAATATCTCTGAGTATAAATTCTTTATTATCCAATATTGTACAAGCATATGATGTACACATATTTTGTAGTATTAATATATGTTTCAAAAATATTTTTTTATTTTATTTTATTTAAAATTGTATTGGTGTAGGTCCTTGAACAATTTGTCAAATATTAATTAGGTATCGGAACTATTTTTTAAGTTGGTCCTTGAACTTATATTTAATTAGATATCTTCGTTGTTAGTTTTGCTGATGGAAAATTAAATACATAGAATTAATTAAAATTTAATAAATTTTAGGACTTGTATTGACAATAATATTAACATGTCAAACATGATAAAATTATCGACCGAAATCAATGAATATTTTTTTCATTCATTTTGTATATTTGTCCACGTATGGGTCTCGGGACGGCAAACAAAATGTGATTTGAAAAATAGGAGAATCGATAATTAATATTTATTAAGGAGAATATTAAAAAAAATCATTAAAATAAAAATAGTTTATAAAACAAGATTTTAAGTTCAGGAGTTGATTACCAGGAGAAAAGATATTAGCACTTACATCTTCCATCGTTCATCATAAATATGGTTGATTACCTTTAATTAAAGATGCAAAATTAAATAAGTTTAAAATATTTATTTCATCTTTTTACCATAAAGACTATTTTTTTATTTTATTGATTTTAATATTTTTAACAAGAATTTTATTATTGAGAAATTTATTTCTTATGAAAAGATTATTAATATTTTTATTTTTTTATTGATTTATTTTTTTATATTTTTGGGCTCGACAAGAGTGGACTTTTACTCCTATGTATCTTCAAGTGTAATGGAAAATCAGAGTTAACGTAGTTCTTTAAAGTGATTTGAATATTGAAGACTTTTGATTGATTTTTTAAGTGATTTTAGTATTAAAGATCTTGATTGATTTTTCTTTTGACATTGTTTGCTTATTTTTGAAGATATTTTTATAAAGACCAAACTAGAAGTGCATCCAAAGTAGTTATAGACAATTTTATATGATTTAATATAACTATTGTCAAGTCAAAAATACATTCGACATGACAATTACTAAACCATAATAATTTTATAGTGATTAAATCAAAAGTGCATTTACACTAATCATGATTAAAGCCTTATTTTTTATTTGTAAGTTTAAATCTTGATTTGGAAAGAGTTCACAATAATTAAATTAAAAGTGCATCCAAAGTGACTTTTATAAATTTTTTTTTCTTTCTATATCTTTTTTTATAGTCAAATTAGAAGTGCATTAAAAGTAACCATTAGTAAACTTCTTCTTGTAAATTAGTAATTTAAATGACAGAATAATAATTATAACAACTAAGGCCTGTTCGACGCAATTTTTGGTTTGTAGTTTTGAAATTTATAAAAACAAAAACTAGTTTTGCTTTTAAGTTTTCAAAATTTTAAAAACTACATTGTTTTTGTTTCCAAAGTTAAAACATTGTTTTCAAATTTTAACCAAAACACTAGTTAGAGATAGTGCTCGAGATAATTGTTGAAGGTGACGGTCGGTGATTGGCGATCGAAGGTGGTGGTCGGTGACTGGTAGTCGCAGGTAGCAATCGGTGATCAGAGGTGACAGTCGGTCGAAGGTAGCGGCCAGTGACCGCTGGTTAGAAGTGGCAGCCAGTGATCGTCAGTTGAAGGTGGTGATTGGTGATTGCCAGTAGGAGGTGACCGCCAGTTGGAGGCGGTAACTGATGATTGCTGGTCGGAGGTGGCAACCGATGATCATCGATCAAAGGTGATGACCAATAACTATGGTGACTAGTGATCATTGATCAAAGGTGACAACTGATGACTACTGGTTGGAGGTGGAGATTGGTGATCGTCGGTCGAAAGTGGCGGTTGATGACCGTTGAAGGGAGGTGGTGATCGGTGATTTCTGGTTAAAGGTGGCGGCTGATGACCGCCGGTCAGAGGTGATAATCAATGGTGACAAGTGAAGTCAAGTAATGAACTTAAATAAAAACATAAATAGAAATTTGAAACCAAATTTTATTGTTTTTGAAATTGAGTGAAAACTATTTAAAAAATGAGTAAAAAACCAAAATAGAACTAGTTTTGTCGAACACGTTTCTGTTTTTAAAATACATTTTAAAATCAAAAACTCAGAATCACCCCAAACGAGGCCTAAGATTTAATAGAAAAAGAATCACATTAAAAGTGTGTAAAAAGTGATTGAATTAACTTTTAATTTTAGTAATAGTCAAATAAAAATGTATCCAAAGTTATCATTATTAAATATTTTAATTCGAATTAATCGTAATAATAATTATGATAGCTAAAAAAAATCATGATACCCAAATTAAGACAAGCATATAAATGATTATTATTATTATATTAGATTCACCATTTTATCATCTTGAACGTACTTCACTAGATTTTGCATATAACCAACATAAAAACACATAAATTACTTATAACAAAAAATATATACTAATATAAGCATTTCAAGTTGAAACTTATATCTTACGTGAAAGTGTGCAAGCCAAAAACCAATGAACCCAATTCATTAAAAAAATAAATCAGATTCGTCAATATAGCTTTCCATAAAAAATCCAAATAAGTGAGCAACCTATTACTCCAACAGTGAACCCTCATCGCAGGATCATAGCAAAAGAGGCAAGTTAGATTCGAAACATGCAGAGGCAATAGCAAAGTGAAGAATAATGAGAATGCACATAAGAAGTGAGAAATTTCAAGACCCTTTGCATAGGATGGGAAGGGCGAATAGAAGGGGAAACATGGAATATATTACACCGATGATTACTTCCAGTGATAGTGCCAAAAGTTTTTCTAACAATGGTGATGGTCTCTTTTTCTTATTCCTCTTTTCTTTGACTGATTCCTGATTTCAATCTTTGTAATAGCAATTTTGATGGCTTATGATGGTTACGTAGGACTCCATGATCAATAGATTAAGGGCATTTTGTCATCAATGTGATGTGAAATTTTATTTTTGGTTTGGCCAAAGTGTTAATAGTTTTTTTCATTAAGAAATTAGAATATTTATATTTGATTTTTTTTTACCGTTTGCTTGCAACATATATATAACCGAAGAAATAGTGATCTGTAGAAACAAAGAACCCACATGAAGATGATCTAAAAAGAAATTAAAAGCATAAGGGTACAAAGATGATTACCTATAAGTGTAAATCTTTTGAAATTGGAATGCAATGCTGGGAAAGTGCTTCACCACCCTTTTAGAGGTACTTTTTTCCTTTATGGTGAAGGAAACAAGTACTTGCAACTTGGTTGAGTTGAGAAAATGGGTGGTGAAGCAACAGAGGAGGCCACTAAAGCAGACGGTTGAAGTAGGGCAACATATCTACGAAATATAGAGCAACTTGCTCTGTCTCTGTTTCCTCTTTTTTTCTTTTTCTTTATCATTATTATTTGTTTTATTATTTATTATTTATTATTTATTATTTCTTTGTGTTTTTTTAATTTTTAGTTACTATTTCTTTTTTATTTTTATTTTTATTTTGTATTTATCTTCTCTCATTTCTTTGTTTCTTTTTTATTCACTGAAAATCTGTAATAGGCTAAGATTGGCTCTGGCATTGTGGTATTGCTTTCTGCACCCCTTATACTATTGAATACACCACCTAGTATTATTTCCTGGCCTAACAAATCTCAACTTAAGTTTTCACTATTTATACCCTAAAATTTGCTAACTGCACCACATTCTTCAGTTGGACTGTGAATTACTATATGCACCTTCTATATTTGCTAAGTGTACCTTTTTTCATTTTTTTTGCCCAATGTAGCAGTCTTACTGTTTACATTATCAACTCTTTTTATTGAATTGGGTGATCTTATTTCAAAAGGTGAAAGTATATAAAAAACCAGACAGAATTGGGTTTCTACAATATTAATTAATTTTTTTAACAATTTGTACAAATCATCATTACAAATATTACACATGTATTCTGTTTTACATTACACGTAAAACACTTAAGTTTTAAAAATACTACTCTTACTTCCCTTAATAAGGACCATTATTGTAAGGGTAAAAAAATAGGTATATAAGTGTAATATGAGAAAACTTTAAGGATACCAATGTATTTTCATACTATAACTTTTTCTTTTTATAATAACTATTATAATTTTCAAACTTAAAAAAAGGGAGTCAAATTATAACATGCATGATTAATTTTTTTCCAAACTAAATATATACAACCAATTATTATTATTAATTTATAATTAAAAAAAAGGGTCAAGTATCTCCTACAATCAAGGCCAAGCTTACAAAGGATTTTCGTTTTTTTACATTTTTTTTGAAATCTTACACTCCTATACACTGTGTTCTTCATTATGTAATGTACTAATGTTTGAAAATTTTCTTGTTGAACTGAACACCACAGCAAACAACAACACAGACACAACATCTCAGTAATTTGCTAACCCTCGAAATTCTACTCTGATGGACATGACTTGAGGATTAGCATAAAGTTCCATGATGGAGATGCCTCCATGGTTGACACATCCCATGAAAAATGATGCATGACAATAGGATGCTTGTATAAATATGCTTGGCTATAGGAAATTGCCTTTGCAATTGGCATTTCCTTATGCCTCCAAAATGGGTGATTACCACATATATACCACCCAAAGTTCTATGTGGAGGATAGAACAAAAACCAACATCAGTAGCAAAGGAAAAAAATCCCATGATATATCACCTAAAGTAGGCATGCTAACTGTGGCCATGAACACACCCCCAACAACCAATTTGCCTTCTTGAGCTAAAAGTTATCCACCACAATACAATTTAAAAATTCCATAGGAAGGGCGAGACCATTTAATGAGGGAAGAGGAAGCCATCATCTCAGTATTTGATGTTCTTAATTTACCATTAAAGGAGCAAACTTGCTTGACTAGCCTCCACTTACAATGTCACTTGCTTAAACTCCCATCAGGTAGATTTTCAAAACTCTTTTATTCCTAGCACACCACAAAATATCCAATGGCAACCCCAAATTTAAGAGGTCAATTTCTATCCTGATTAACATTATGTGTCCCAAATTATATAGGATCCACTAATTAAAATTTTAGTGGAAAAATTTGTCATGCATTTGAGTAGGAATACCTATTAAAATTGTAATTGGTTAGAGTCTATATAAATGCTAAAGTAGTCACTTTGTATTCACAATCAATTCTCATTATCAATATACTCTATTTTCTCTCTGTTAGATTTTCCTTTATTTTCTCTTCTCTTCCACTCTCAACCATGAATTTTAATACGATATTAGAATGATATCACTACCTTGAATATCTCTATGTTGTTTCATCATTTTTTTATTCGTTCATTCTCTCAAGAAAAGTATCATTTCTCCATCCTCTCATTGAAGTTGATCTCGAAGCTATGATAATAAGATCCAACCGTGAACGCCTAACAACAAGCTCTCTTATGTGGGTGGCGATGCCAAAATCCTTATCGTCGACCACTCCATCAAGTTCTCCACCTTCCTCCCCAAACTCGGCATCCTCCACAATGCACGTTATAAGACCTGACCTTTAAGTACCAATTCCTCGGCGAGGATCTCGATGCACTCATCTCTGTCACCAATGACGGTGACCTCAAACATATGATGTAGAAGTAGGTAAAACTCTATCACCCTAACACCAAAATCGAGTGTGAAGTTTAACACATTTATGGGTGGTCTAATAGCGGTCTGATAATGGGTGAAACGATAGGCCTAACAACAACAAACTGTTGGGATAAACTTTGATACCATATTAGAAATGGTGAAATTGTGCCTAATTCAACCTCCACAAAATCTACTTGTAAGGTTAGGTTTGCACTATAACACCTTTAAATTCATAATCAGTATAGTTAGAAATAGTTTTGCATGTAACCAATTTTAGAGATGGGTTAATGATTACTTGTAAAACCTTTTTAGCAAAGATTTTAAGTTTTCTTTGATCAGTGGAATTTGCTCGACGAAAATATATTTTGCTCAGTGAAATTTATGGAGGTTTGGTAAGGTGGTCTGACAGTGCAAAGGTGGTAGAAGAAGAGTGTAGAATAAGGGCCCTTGGTGCATGTTGGAAAGGCACAAATCAGTGAAGGAAGTGAGAGAAATAGCTTAGAAGTAGAGAGGAACTCTAGAGTGAGAAAGGGAGGTTATGAAGGAAGGAAGTTAGGAGGAAGATCTTCTAAGGAAGATTGAAGCTATGGAGGATCCACACCACTCTTTGATCAACCTCTTATCAAGGTAAGGGGGGAGTGAGATTTATAAATTGCGGGAGGTGTTAGTCTTAATAAACTATGTGTGTTTATTGATTTCTTGATCTGTGGTGTTTATTACTTCAATTGCTATTGCTTTCTTAATCTTATTATTTTCCAGATAACTTTCTGGTCAATCAGTCCAAATAATCTTCTAGTTATCTCTTTATTATCTTCCAGATAACCTTTTGGTAAATCGTTCCAGATAACCTTCAAGTCTTGATTATTATTTTCTCTAGATTTCTCCTAGTACTTTGATTATTCTTTCCAGAACTTACTCTGGTCCAATGACTATTCACTCAGATAACCTTCTGGTCATTTGTTCCAGATGACTTTCTAGTCCTCGCTTATTTACTCCAGATGATATTTTTGGTCCCTTGATAATTTCTCTAGGTGTTATTTCTGCTTCTATATTGTTATTCTGTAGATATTATTTATAGTCCTCTAATTATTGCTTTAATTGTGCTATTTTGATCCTTTATTGACTATTCTTAACTATTGAAACTTTGTTTGTGGGAAATGAACTATTAATACTATCATATGGATTTTCTATAATGAATATTTCCTGGTTATATTATTAAAGTTTTCAAAGGGTTATATAACTTGTAAGTTTTGGCTTAAATAATGTTTTTGTCATATTGTTACTAAGAGAAATACGTTGAACTTTAATTTTCACAAAATTGAACATTTTGAATTGATTATCTCAAAACTTCATTTATGTTTTTGAAAGATTGGTATTGTTGATGAAGTATGTTTTATAAAATACTAAAAATGAGTTTTACTTGGTAAAAATAATGTTTCTTGAAAATGATAAGAAAACAATATGAGTATGCTCTGTGGTTGAAGTTTTAATATGATTTTCCACATTAGAAAAAATCTCTTTTGGTAATAAGAAAATGTTAATATTCCAATTGTTGATTGTTTTTATAGGATTTTGAAGAAGTTAATTTACTTAAAGATTTATTATTTGAATATAATGTTCTGATTAGAAATTGCTATGTGATATACGATTGATGGATTGGTAAATTTTGGGATTGTAATGTGGGGCTGAAAGATTGTTTGTGAATATGGTGTTTAGGCTGAACAATTGCCTATGGATGATTTGATAATTCAGACTGAAAGATTTTCCAATGATGTGATATGTCAGAATGAAATGATGTGCTAATATTATCAACCTTGAAATTTAGTTTACTTTTATACACACACATATATTACCTATGATCTTCTGTAGGAAATGATGACAATGCATGACGGTTGAATATGCAGAGATTTGTCAAAGGCTTTTACTCAATTATGAGAAATTTTCAAAACTTGATATTACATAAAGAACCATAATCTTCTTAAGACAAATATAGAACAACAGTAATTCATTATAAAAACCTTTCTTTTACAAAATGTTTCTCATCATATATTACTTATCATCACTACCCCAATTAACTCTAAATCATAGTAGTGGACCTTTGACAAAATAATTAAAATAGAATTAAGAGTGGCTTAATACAAACATCATATAAGATCAAGCATAAAGAAAATCTTTAGAGTTGCCCATCACAATTGTCTGATTCGGCTCCTCTTTTATTCATATCCCAATCACATATAAAAATAAACACATAGAAGAGTGAGATAATTATAAACCATAAATGTTAATCTTAATAAACTAACAATTAATGGGGCCTAAGATTTATCCTAGGACTCGGTTCCACATGATCATAATCTCACTCTTCTCAACATCATACTCAGTTTCTATTGACTCTATGTATGGATCCATGATAATCCATGATGATTCACCCACCTCATCAAGGATCTTGTTTGGGAAGTGATTGATAACCGTTATATCCTTTTTGTGTAGGTATGAAAAATTCTCTCGCAAGATTGGGCTACCTACCTAGAGTACCTGCCTTATCATAATCACTTGACTGATTGCCAATTGGGCTACCTGCCCATTACAAACAACCAACTATATTTAGGCTAAGATAGATATACCATACCCATCATGAGATGCTAAGCATTTGAACACAATTATAAATAAATGAATATTCCATTTAAGTGACAACATGGACTCCCCTAAATGTTCACCTACCTGATGAACACCCTCAACACAAGTACCACAATAATCATTTGAATATTCATTTACTTAAAACAAATCCTAGGACCTCCCTGATCCTGACTTTCATCTCGTAGTGTATCAACTATGACTTCCTAACATTGTACTTCATGCACTACATGGTACCTCCACTAGGGAACCTAGACTTTTTCCTAAGTTCTCCTCTCAACTTCTCAGCACATTCTCAAGGAAATTCTAATTTTACAACCCCATATTATATAACATTCATACTTAACCACAACACCATTTATTAACCACAAATCAAATATTGCAACTTTGTTCACAGAATCATTATATTATCAAGTTTCATACTATCAAATAGAAATTTATAGTAATTTAATTTCCAAAAATTTATGTTAACATTTGTAAAAAAGAACAATACAGTATTACCACAAGGCATCTTTTCTAATGTGGAAGATCGGATTAAACTGCAACCATAAAGCATACTCAACTTGCCTTTCTCTTATTCACATATTTACTCATTCTCTTAAAAATACATATTAATTCATTATCCTTTGAAAACATATTGACAAGTTTAAGATAATCCATTTCGATGATAGTTCATAAAAAAATCACAAATCATAAAACTTTCACAACTTGATTCATAAAACCATTATTATGAAAACCAATTTTATAATATAGTCAATCCACTTGCCATAACCATGATATCAAAAGTAGTCAACAAGGAATAACTTATATAAAAATATAACAATAATTGAAAATAATAAACAGAGGCCAAAAATAACATTTGGGGTGAATAAAAAACAAAAGAAATAAATATCAACAGATCAATAAAGTAATAAAAAAATAAAAATGATAAACACATAGTTTATTAAGACTAACATCTCTCACGGTTTATAAATCTCATTCCCCCCTTACCTTCGTAAGAGCTTTTATGAAGAGTGGTTGGAAAATCTTTGAAAGATTAATCTTCTTCTCAAGAGCTTTCTCTTTCTTCTTCCTCCCTACTAAGAACTCTTATCTTTCCCTCTCTTTGAAACTCTCTTTCTCCCTTCTTATCAGAAGCTCTCTCTCCAAAATTCTCCCTTTCTCACTAATTTTCTGCTCCTAAAATCTATTTATAGTCTTTGCGCAAGAAAATCCATTGAGTGAATTTCTAAATTTCCATTTATTTCTTGGGAGTTCGCTTAGTGAACATTCATTCGCTAAGTGACCTATGGCACAATTTCCTCATGGCTTAACGAAAATAAGCTTGAATCAGCTACTCTTTTTGGTTTCATGATGTTATAGATTGAGGTTTGACCCATGGTTTTGCAATTTACATGAATCAATGTCCTATCTTAGTCTGTTGACACCTTAGGTTGAGGCTTGGGACATTGTACTCAATTCACATGAACCAACATCCTCTCTTGGTTCATTGAAACCTTTGGTTGAGCCTTGGGCTGTTGCCCTATGATTCTCATGGACCATCGTCGTCTCTTGGTCTAATGAATCCTTTTCTTGTCCATCCTCTCTTGGCTTATCCAGAAAAAATTAGGTGTCCACGATAACTAAGTTTATAACTTTAACACCTAAATTGAAATGTAAATAAATTATACACTAACCTGGTTATGAAAAATAGGGTTGTTAATGCAATCTTGGATTGCTCCTCCCATTATCTTACTCAAAAGAGATTCCAAGGTTGAAGATAGAAGTGGAGAGACTATAAAATGGAGGTGAATAGGCATCACTTTAATTGAAGATAAGCCATGGTTTGTAGAAGCTTGCCACAAGAGAAGAAACCCTAGATAAAATCCATAAAAGAACTCTTAAAAGAATGGAGAGAACAAGAACACTCCAAGATAGAAAACTCTCAATATGAGTCTAGAATTCATTCATTAAAGTGTTAAAATGATAAAAGAGAGGGCGAGTGTTATTTATAGACTTCCTAAGAGGCCTTGACATGCTATATGAGCTACCTGAGCTTAAGGACTCATTAAAACTAGCTAAGCCAAATAAGGCCCTAAGAAAGTGGATCTATGTTCGCTCATATGATATTAGATCCTAATTATGTGGATCTAATTCCCTTAATTCAAATTTGAATTTTAATTAAAAGACAAATAGATGCCACCTAGGAGAGAGGGATCTAGATGCCACATGGAGGGGACATAAGGACCTCACATGCTACTCAAGCACATGTGTATGTTAGAGAAGTGTGGAAATCAAACAAGGGGTGTGTGGAAAGTAATCCACATCTACTATTGTCCAAAAAGGTCCACCTTCTAACATACACTCCACAAAAATAAATAATGACACTTCACCTACTAAAATAAAGGGAAAATGGTAAAAAATACATGCCTACAAATACTAAATACACCTACCAAAATTACTAAATAAAGTACACAATATTTACAAATAATTTCTGAGAGTATGGACTAAAATATCTTCACTATACTCCATCCTTGACATGTCTTCTATTTATTCTTCCTAGCTAAATTTTGTGCTAGGCGGGATTGCATCAGTGTTACAATTGATAAATTGGTGATCTTCAGGAGTGTGCTGAGAGTTGGTAAGGTGAACTTAGCCATAAAGTCCTAAGTTCCTGAGTGTTTTGGAAAGTCACAGCTTGGTACACTGCAAGATTAAAGGTGGGATTGAAGATCCTTAGATTGTTATAAGTAAATGAATATTCAGGATTTTGATACTTGAGTTGAGGATGTTTCATTAGGTAGGTGAACATTCAGGGTAGTCCATGTTAGTACTTGAATGGAATATTCATTTATTTAAAACCATCGAGAATGCTCAACATCTCATGATTGGTAGGGTATATTTTTCTCTAGGCCTTATGAGGGGGCCATTTATGGTGATGGACATGTAGTCTAATTGGTAGTTAGTTAAATAATTATGAAGAGTAGGTAGCCTAATTTCTCGAGAAATTATCGTACCAACTAGGGTAAGATATACATCTACCAATCACTTCCCAAAACAAAGTCCTTGATGATTAAGGGTGAATCATCTTGAATTAGCCATGGATCCATACATAGAGTCCAATAGGATTGAGTCTAGTTATTGAGATGAGTGAGATTGAGATTATGTGGAACTAAGTCCTAGAATAAAGCTTAGGCTCTATTGTTTATTAGTTTGTTAAGATTAACATTTATAGTTTATAATTATCTCACTCCTCTGTGTGTTTGCTCTATGTGTTTTATTTTCATATATGTTCGAGATACGAATAGAAGAAGAGCCAGATCAGATAGTTGTGATGGGAAACTCTGAAGATTTCCTTTATGCATGATGTGTTATGAATGATATTTTGTACCATGATGTTTTACCTAGCTTATTTTGTCAAAGGTTCGTTGCTTTGGTCTAGATTTAATTGGGGTAATGGTGATAACAGATATATGATGTATTGAGAAACATTTTGTAAAAGAAAGGTTTTTGTAATGAATATTGTTGTTCCATACTTGTTTTAAGAGGATTATGGTTATTTATGTAATATACAATTTTGAAAATTTTCTCATAATCATGTAAATACCTTTAACAAATATTCAGTATTTTCATAAATGAATGGGGTAAAGAATTGGGTCTATAGCGGGTGGCACGATATGTCCAACAACAACAAAATTGCTACGATAGGCTCTGATACCATATTAGAAATGGTGAAATTGTGCCTAACTCAATCCCATAAAACCGGCTTGTAAGGTTAGGTTTGCACCTCATTATATACTCTTATTTAACCATACCACTAGTCGATGTGAGATCTCCAACAATACCAAACAACTCAAATATGATTTTAAACTATCACGCTTGCGGCCATTATGATTGTTGTGACATGAAATTATTATTTATTTGCACTGAATGTAAAAGGGAATTTTACAAGTATTATATGTTATATATTTTTTATTTATAAGATAGTATGATTTTTTATTCATTTTAAGATTTTGTATTTCAACATCCTATATCACTATAACTATGGTTGACACTAAGAAATGTAAAATAGAATATTAAAATCTAAATTTTATTTATTTTTTGAAAAATGAAAAAAAAATTATGTGTTGCAATTCTGTTACAATTTTGTTGTTTCCATATTGTGGCTATGTTTATGTAATTAAGAATCATACTGCAATTATGGGGTGATGCAGTTACGACCATCCTGTGATTATCTTAAACCATCAGCATGAATAATAAGCCAAAATCTTAAAACATGGTCTGTCCTTTCAATCTAAGCATTACAAAATTAACAAAAAGGATCAACGACAAAGTCACAAATGAAACTCTTTTCTCTATTAAATATTAATATTTGGTGGAGGAATGACTTTGATGCATTTCAACACATCAACATTTAGGAAGGGGGTAATGGTTGGCATATCCCGTTGGTCATAAACATTAACAAATTGACTAACCTTTTGGTAAGCATGTGTTGAGAAACATCACAAGTTGCCTTATCAATAAAGGGCACTATATTGGGAATCCACCTATCTTTCCAAAATTTGATAGTATTTTCATTCTCAATAAGACAATGTATAAGTTTAGATGTTGTTGCAACAATCTTTTGGGAGACTTGTGGGACAAATAGTATGTTTATTTTAAGAATGGACAAAGAAAGATAGTAGACTAATAAACTTTATGAAAATGTATGAGTACAATGAGAGATCTATCGTTTATGATTGCAAGAATTTTAGTTCAATTATGTAAGAAATATTAAATCACTGATCATAAAGAAACTTAGGCCCGTTCAGGGTGGTTTTTGATTTTTAGTTTTGAATTTTATAAAACCAAAAACTAGTTTTGGTTTTAAGTTTTCAAAATTTTAAAAGCAACATTGTTTTTGTTTCCAAATTTAAAATCATTTTCAAATGTTAACCAAAACACTAGTTGGAGGTAGTGGTTGAGATAGTCATTGAAGGTGACGATCGGTGATTGGCGTTCGAAGATGGTGGACAATGATCGATGATCGGAGGTGGTGGTTGGTGACTGGTGGTCGGAGGTAGCGGTTAGTGATCGGTGATTGGAAGTGGCAGTTGATGATCGTGATCGAAGGTGGCGACCAATGACCGTTGGTTTGAAGTGGAAGCCAGTGATCGCCGGTCGGAATTGGCGACTGGTGATCGCCAGTCGGAGGTGGTGGCTAGTGACTACTGGTTGGAGGTGACAACTGGTGGCCACCGGTCAAAGGTGGCAGTCAGTCACCGTCAGTTAGAGGTGGCGTTCGATGACCGCTAATCGAAGGTGGCGACCTGTCATTGTCGATCAGATGTGACGACCGGTGACTGTTGGTCGAAGGTGGGAGCTGATGACCACCAATCAAAAGTAGCGGTCAATGACCGTTGGATGGAGGTGGCATTGGTGACTGCTGGTCAAAGGTGGCAGCAGGTGACTTCGGTCAAAGGTAGCAGCCGGTGACTGCCGGTCAGAGGTGATGGTCAATGGTGACAAGTGACATCAACTAATGAACTTAAATAAAAATAGAAACAGAAATATGAAAACCAAATTTTATTATTTTTGAAATTGAGTGAAAACTGTTTCGAAAATGAATAAAAAACCAAAACAACCATTTTTGCCGAACACATTTCTGTTTTCAAAATACATTTCAAAACCAAAAACCAGAAACTCAAAACCACCTCAAATGGTGCCTTAGCAAATAAGCAAGCGAAATTAGAATTTTCTTATTAAGAAATGTATTGGTTTTAGATGAATTAGTTATTTTGTTAAGGAACGAATTGTACCCGCCACCTTTTTACTTTTATTTTCTCTTTTAACCATTTAAATCACCTTATAACTTTTGTATTTCTCTATTTGCTATTCATCCACGATCAATAAAAAGCTTAACCATGAATTTATTGTTTTACTCATTAAACATTGATTTTAAAGAATATTTTTAGTACTACTTCTTTAGGAGCATGCTAAACAAGGAAATTAGACCATCATGTATAACATATTTTTAAAACATAATATTGGTACAAAGTAGTCATACTGATAACAATACAATGATTAAATTTAACATCCTCAAAATCTAATATTAAAATTAGTACTTATCAGTCTATTAAGTCTATTCCAATTATAACTGATACTCAAAATATTATACTAAAAAATTTCTTTCTCTATAAAAATATACTCAATAGAAAAACTATAAAAGAGTTAAAATAAAACATATCCTGAACATTTCGCCCAACAACAAGTGTTAGCTAACGAGAAACCTAAGTTAGAGCATTCCAATGAAGGAATGTTGCTCAGCAAGACACATCATCGGTGAGAAACCCTGGAAATACATGACAAAGAGAACTTTGTGCTGAGCAAAACCTGTCGCTAAGCACAAAGCCATGGAATTGCCTAATAGGAACAACTTTGTGTTGGGTGAGAGTCACTACCTAATTAGACTCTGTAGAATTCTAAAAGATTAGCTACATAATTTTACAAAACTCCTAGTATTCAATCTTTGTGCTGAGACATTAACAAACATAATTCACAATTCAAAAACACACTACACTATAAGGTTCTACTACCATTATACATTTACATAGTCAAATAGAATTTCCTTTGACATACTTTCCCTATTCTTACATACACCAAAACTTATAGAATCTCAAAAGGGTCAAAACAGAGCTACCTAAACTTCCAAGTCAAATCTTAGCCTCCTTCATTCCTTATTATCCTGCCTCTCTGCATGATCACTAATCTTTGCTCCCGTGTTAAATACTATCATCACAGTCATACATAAAACACACACAATGCAAGGGTAAACTTTATTAAAACATGAATTTAATTAAACATAAACATATCACAATTAATACAATTTCAAATTGATAGAATTATCAAACAACCAAATAATTTATGCTCTTCTTAAACATAAGCAATCATTATAACATGATAATATGACATTATGGTTTCTGGAGCACCCATTGAGTTCGGATACTAGGTGACGTAATGAATTCTCTCAACTGGTGTTTGATGTCTACTTGACCCAACACAAACAACCAATTAAAGTCTAGACATACTCATCTAATACTTCTAAATGATGTCTAACATCTAATGAACCCATCTCTAACACTCAACCAACTCTCAATTGGTGTCTAGCATTTACGAGACCCTATTCTATCACCTAATTTCTATTTGAGTATATCCCAAAGGAATTGTCTCATCTTCATCAACCTTAGTAACAAGATCACAACAACCTTATATGTATCCGTAACTTAATGTACAATATACATATCATCCAAGTCTAATTTACCCCATTGTACTCCCACATCCAACATTCCATAATAATAACAACTCAATATCTCACATAATATTAACATAATTCAATCCATATAACAAATCATTTCTACACACATTTACCAAGAATAAACCAACCAAAATCATCAATTCCAGTAACATACTTCAAAATCAATAACATAGAACACACAATTTTATTTAACATCTAAATCATATCAAAACTCAATCAATCACAGTCAATTAACTCCACAACCATAAAATCAAAGTTTCATAAATTAAAATCAGGGATTGAGTCTCCTTTACCTATTTCTCCCTTTAAAGCTGAATTTAAAGAAAAAGAGAATCCAGCTGTAGAAATTAATCAAAACCTAGCAAAATCCTAAAACCAAAAACAGAACCTAAGAGATTGGGATTTTAAGGAGAAATTCCCTTCAATGGGACGATTGAATTGAAAAGAGGAAGAGAAAGACCTAAAAGATAATATCAATGTTACCTATGATGATCAACAACCAAAATTAGGAGAAATGGAAGAAATTTTGTTGAATTTCGTTCAAATTTGGATGGCCATGCAAGGAGAAGAAGGAAACAACCATTATAGAAGAAAAAGAAGAATTAAGAAAGAAGAAGATTGATGCTTTGCATTTTTATTTATTTTTAAGTTTTATTTTAATTATAAATTTATCTATTTTTATGTTATTTATGTTTAATATTTTCATTTTAGGTGTTTTTAATTATATTTTGGAATTTGTTATACTTTTATTATTTATTGGTGCTTAGGATATAATTTGGTAGACATTGATGCGCTTTTGGACTGATTTAGAGCATTGAAGTGAAGCTTGGAGCTCTAGAGGAAATTAAAAAAAAAAAAGAATTACGAGTTAATTAATGAAAGATTGTACTCCCGTGCAAAAGTATGCATTCCCTTGTATAATTTGTTTAAATGCTCTATTTTATGACACTTTTAGGTTAAGTGAGGGAGACCCATTAGTCTATATAGAAAGTTTTAGTTTGTAACTGGGGAGGCCTGAACTTTTGATTGAAAGACGGCATAGAGAGCAAGACTTGGAGTTTTTCCTCTTCACTCTTTATTTTCGGATTTGATGAATTTTATTTCTTTGTTTTTGATAGTCATGAACATGTGTGAGTAGACTTTACCGATGCAATACATTTTTGTAGTAATAGATAATTAGAGAAGACTGAAAGATGAACTTAATTATCGGAACCCTAGAGAAGGAACTTAGAAATTAAGTAAAAAAAGTAGGTTTAACCTTTCGAGGACTCTCCATGAGTTAAAAAGGAACTTAATGGGTTTAATTGAACATAGTTACCACGAAAGCAGGGGTCAATTCAATTAGATACACCTTCGTACCTTGAAAGAGGACAAATATTACCTTAGGTTAATTGACCTTCACAGAGAACCAGTAAGATCATAAAAGATAATTAATTTTGATTCAATAGGCAATGATGGTGTGACATCCTCAACCCTGAAAGTTTTCTAAAATTTGAATTTTCAAATACCTGAATTGTTTCCTCCTTTATTTATTAGAAATCAAATATATTAAAAAACTAAAAGATCTACATTTTATTTTAGTTACGATTTTCCAATCTTTGACATTATATTATTTAAACTGTCATCTTATTTTAATTTTAGAATTCGTTACCTTATATTTTATTTTTATCAATTAGAGAACTTTGATTCTATTTGAAATTATAAAGAGAAATTAAAATTAATTAAAATTAAAAATAATTATTCTTTTCCAAACGCAGTCCCTGCAGAAGAATGATTATTTTTATTACATGACAACATCGTACACTTGCGGTTTTCACACATCAAGTTTAAGCGTGGTTGCCGGGGACTACGTCTCTTGGTTCGATTGTATTTGTTCTTAATTTTAATTAATTTGATTTTATTTTTCTTGATTGCTTTCCTTTTATATTATTTTTAATTAATATTGTTTTTAGTTTTTTTATACATATATTTTGTTTCCTTATTTTGTTTTGTTCATTTCTTTCCTTTTATTTTATTTTTCAATTAATTTTTTCCTTTGTTTCTTTCCTCTTTTAGACTCTGTGTTTTTCTCTCTTTCTAGATTTACATGTTGTTATTTACTATCCCTTTTTAATTTAATTAATATGTGATTTTTAAATTTAATTATGCTTTTATTCTCTTTTATTTTGTCTCCTTATTTAATTTATTTGATTTTCCCCTTAATTAGTTTTTAATTTATTTATGTTTTTTTACTGTTACTTCCGAATTTTAATAAGCTTTAAATTAGTCTATTTTTAATTAATTTGTTGTTACTGTAGTTTTAATATATTTTAATTTTATTTGATTGACTTTATTAATTTTAATTAACTATCTCTTGCCTTTTTCAGATTTCACGTTTTTTCTATCTCTTTCTTCTTTTCTCTAATTTTTTCAGGATATATAGTGTATGTGAAGATATAGTGTATGTGAAGATCTCTACAACTTGGAAAACCGATAGTGGGAGACCCTGAAGTTGAAAGAATTTTTCATAGAAGGATAAGAGAACAAAAGCAAAATTTTAAGATCAAGCAACATAGTTTAGTCATGGCTGAAGAAGAAGTTAATGTAAATAAGCCTCATAGAGATTATGCAGCCCTAACCATCAGCGGGTTGCCAAGAGGAATAGCTAGACCTGATATTGGAAATGCAAATTTCAAAATTTTCCCCACTCCTTCACATGCTGAAACAGAACCAATTTAATGGGTGCTTTTCTGAAGACCTTGCAGATCTCATAGAAGGGTTCCTAGAAATTTGTGAGACACAGAACTTTCAAGGAATCAGTCAAGACGCATTGCGCCTACGCCTCTTCTCACTCACACTAGCAGGAAAAGCAAGGGCATGGATGAGAACTATCCCTAGGGATCGTGTTACTACCTGGGCTTTGTCTGAAAAGGTTTTCCTAGAGAAATATTACCTGCCTTCAAAGACGGATGGAATGAGGAGAAAAATAACTAATTTCCATCAAGGTGATACAGAACCTTTTCCTGAAGCCTAGGAGAGATTTTTAGAGCTCTTAGTATCATGTCCCCATCATGGCCTTGAGAGACCCTTGGCGATCTATTTCTTTCATAATGAGTTGAACTACAATAGTAAGATGTTGTTACATTCTGCAGCGGGTGGATCATTTATGGAAAAGCCATAACTCACAAAGAGCGATTCCAGGTAAGTATGAGGTAAATAATGTTGACTTAATTCTAGCAAAATTTGATGCATTGAATCAACAATTTGATAAGTTAGAAAAAGGCAATGTTAATGCAATAGGTGCTTCTAATGTTTTTTGTGAGATTTGTGGGTTATAGACTATCAAGTAGGGATGCCAAATAGTCAAGAGAACAACATGGAAAATGTTGTTACAACTCATAATTTTTATGGTCATGCTAGGAAGCAAACATTTGACCCTTACTCTGATACTTATAATGAATGGTGGAAAAGTCATCCTAATTTTTCTTATCTAACAACCAAGGTTAGGAAATCAAGGAGGAGGGTACTCACAACAAAACTCGAGGCAAGCACCTTATTCTAACAAAGGGCAAAATAATCAAGAAGGTTACCAACAAGGTTTCCAATCCTCACTATCCAAGTTAGAAAACTTAATGGAGGGGTTCGTGATGAGCCAAAAGAAAATTAACAAGACCATGGGAAACTCTATTAAGGAGATGACCACTCAAATTGACAACATGGCACTTCACAACAAGAAATTGGAAAATCAAATCTCTCCCATAGCTCAACATATGCCTTCATCTAGCAGAGCCCCAAGTAAGGCCAAAACTAATCCAGTTGAGCATGCTAATGTAATAGTTACTAGAAGTGGTAAAATTTTGGATGAACCTGTGATTAATAAAACTAAAAAAGGATTAGAGGAAGTTCAAGAGGAAACCCAACCAATTATTGAACCTGAAAAAGAAAATAACTTTGAAAAAGAGGTTGCAGTTCCACTTGTTTCAACCAAGCTCTACCAACCACCCATTCCATTTCCACAACGATTAGTAAGGGATAAACTTGATAAACAATTTGAAAAATTCTTAGAAATGATTAATCAAGTTTATGTGAACATTCCTTTTATTGAGGTAGTGCAACAAATGCCCACATATGAAAATTTTTTTAAGGATATACTTTCTAATCATAGGAAAGTAATTGAGAGAGAACCAGTGACATTGGTCCATAGAAAACTCCCTAGTAAGCTTAAAGACCCCAATAGTTTCTCTATTCCTTGCAGGTATTCTAGTTGATGTGAAAAATGGTAAATTATCCCTATCTATTAATGGTGAAGTAATGGAATTTAATGTGGCTAAAGTTGTTAAAAAAACATTGTTTAATGATTCTTATTATAAGATTGATGTTTCGTGTAGTGTTGAATCAATGGACCAAGTGGAGGAACAAGGGGAAACTAAATACCTTGTTAAAGATCCACCTTAGTTACTCTCAATAAAAACACAATTTGATAATGATCCTACATTGAAGAGTACTAATGAAATATGTATATCAAAAGGAAAACTCTACATCCCTCCGCATAGGCGTGGATCAAGAAAACTACTTGAGAGAGAAATAAAATTATCTTTTCCTCACCCTACTGTGAGGACTAATTTTTTCCTCTTCTTAATTGTCAAGCTTAAGACATAAAAAAAACGCTTGTTAGGAGGCAACCTAACCATTATGAGCTTTTTCTATTTTTTTTATATATTTTGTTATTTTGTTCATATTCTTTCTTTCTCAATTTTACGCTTTTGATTGTTTCTTTTATGTTTTAGAAAAGACATGAAAAAAAATTGGAATGGAGAATTTATATATAAAAAAAAGAAAAAAAGAAGGGAAGAAGAAGAAGAAATGCAAAGCATCAAGGAAGAAAGTTGAAGCAATCTAGAGAGTTGCACTTCCGTACAGTTAAAGTGCACTCTGAGTGCAAAGTTTGTAAGTCAAGAAAATTATTTTTCCAGAGAGTTGCACTACCGTGCAACTGAATTGCACTTCGAGTGCAACTTTCGTGAACTTCATAATTATTTTTTCGAGAAAGTTGCATTCCCGTGCAATTAAAGTGCAAAAATTTCATGAATTTTATAACAATTTTTTTCCCAGAGAGTTTTACCCCCGTATAATTAAGGTGCACTCCGAGTGCAAAAAAAAAACTTGAATTCTAAAATTTATTTTACAGAAACTTACACTCTCATGCAACTGTAGTGCATTCCGAGTGCAAATTTTGTGAAATTCTCATATTATTTTGACAGAGATTTCCACTCCCTTGCACTTATTTTACACTTTTGGTACAATTTGAAATAATTCTCTTATTTACTATGTGCCAATATTTAAATTTTTTCTTTATTTCTTCAATCTTTGTGATATATTTTATTTTATTTGTATTTCAAATCTTATATTTTTCCTTTCTTCTTGCCCTATCTTTTTTTTTTTATTTTCATATCAATGTATTGATTTGCTTAAAATCTTATCAATTTTTTTCTCTTTCTTCTTTATTGAGATATTCAACACCACACATTCTTGTAGGAGCAGCTTTATAATATTAATAATCATGACTCCTCTAGTCGTCATCCTCACCCATGACATGTTTTTTCTTTTCTATTTCATTCCCTTACTCTTAGATTTACATTGGGGACAATGTAACTTTAGTTTGGGGTTGCTTGGGGTTTTAGTTTTATTTTATTTTACCTTGTTTTAGGAATTTTATTTTATTTTCTCTTATTTTTAATTTTATTTTATTTTTTCAATTATCGTTGAGTAATCCCAATTTTGTGTGGCTGTTGGAGTCATTAAATAGGATCCTATTTTTAAAATATTTGCAATGGTCATTGCATTAGTGGATCTCTTAGGAAGTTGAAGAATTAAAATTGTTCTCTCTAATATCATGCTTGAGGTAAACCTAACACTATATGTCAGTTTTGAGCCAACATAGGGGTACATATCTTAACCCCAAGAATCTTTCTTGAGTATGATTTTCTCTAAATTGCATTTTCTAGAACTTTTTTTAACACCATGGATGAAACTTGCTCTCTTTCAATTAGAATAAATGTGATCAAGGCAATTAGGATTTTTCCTTCAACCATTGACCTTGTGAAACACCTTGCCCATTAGTTGCCCCATTGAGCCAAACACTTTAAACTTTCTTGGTGCTTATATATCAATGTTTTGGTTTATCTTAGTAACTTATTATAAGTACATGTGACAATTTATGTGTGAGGTTTTAATTGTAATAATTGTTTTACATAGTGGTTAATAATATATAAGCATTGAGATTTGAAAAAAAAAAAGAAAGAAAAGAAGAAAAAGAAAGAAAAGAAGAAAAAGAAAAAAAATTAATTTATGAACTGAATGAGAATTAAGGTTAAAAAAAAAGAAAGAAAGAGAGGAAGTAAAGAATATAAAAACAAAAAAAACAGAAAAGAAAAAGGAAAGGGTATGTCCAAGTGGATATAGTATATTTGAAATAGAATTAACATTTTTTTCTTATTGGATGATGTATTTTATAATATGCACTAAGATTGATTTGTAGCCAAATTGTGTATTTTCTTTTTCTTTCTTGTTTCCCACCTACAATTTCATCTTGGCCATATTACATCACAATAAAAGACCTTGTGATTTATCTTGACTGAAAGAGCATGAAAATAGAGATAAGGTTTCTCACCAAGTCTATGGTAAGATGTTTTTCTTTGAAGAAAATGAGAGAAATTGTCTTTACCCTAAACACTTGAGAATCGTGAGTTTAGTGAATCCATAATCTCGAGCATACTTTTGGGAGAACTCCCTCTAATTGGACTTGATTGAGATTTATTCCATATAACTATTTTCTATTGCATTTGCTTATGATTCTTTGGTGTCCTGTTTTGGTGATCTCCATTTTATTCTGAGCCACAGTTATTGCTTGAGTTTGGGGTTGTTTGATGCATTGCATTTTTGTCTATTTTGAAGTTTTATTTTAATTATAAATTTATCTATTTTTATCTTACTTAGGTTTAATATTTTCATTTTAGGTATTTTTAATTATATTTTGAAATTTGTTATGCTTTTAGTGTTTTTTTGTGTTTAGGATATAATTTCGTAGATATTGATGCACTTTTGGACTGATTTGGAGCATTGGAGTGAAGCTTGGAGCTCTAGAGGAAATTCTGAAAAAAAATAAATTATGAGTTAATTAATGAAAGATTGTATTCCCATGCAAAAATATGCACCCCCTTGTATAATCTGTTTAAATGCTCTATTTTATGACACTTTTAGGTTAAGTGAGGGAGACCCATTAGTTTAAATAGAAAGTTTTAGTTTGAAATTGGGGGCCTGAACTTTTGATTGAAAGACAACATAGAGAGCAAGACTTGCAGTTTTTCCTCTTCACTCTTTATTTCCGGATTTGATGAATTTTATTTCTTTGTTTTTTATAGTCATGAACATGTGTGAGTAGACTTTTTATTCTGGGATTGAGGTTTAACCCTTGACCCTATTGATGATGAATTAAACATTTTTATTGTTCTTACATTGGTTTCTCTTGATATCTTCTTTATTGATTTACCGATGCATTATATTTTTGTAGTAATAGATAATTAGAGAAGACTGATAGGTGAACTTAATTATTGGAACCCTAAAGAAGGAACTTAGGAATTAAATCACGAAAGTAGGTTTAACCCTTTGAGGGCTCTCCATGAGTTAACAAGGAACTTAATGAGTATAATTGAACAAAGCTACCACGAAAGTAGGGTCAATTCAATTATATACACCTTCGTACCTTGAAAAAGGATGGAAGTTATCTTAGGTTAATTGACCTTCACAGAGGAAAATCATAAAAGATAATTAATTTTTATTTAATAGGCAGTCATGGTGTGACATCTTCAATCCTGAAAGTTTTCTAAAATTTGAATTTTCAAATACCTGAATTGTTTCCTCCATTATTTTATCAGAAATCAAATATATTAAAAAACTAAAAAAATATAAATTTTATTTTAATCACAATTTTCTAATCTTTGACATTATATTATTTAAATTGTCATCTTATTTTAATTTTAAAATTCACCGTTACCTTATTTTTATTTTTTATCAATTAGAGAACTTTGATTCTGTTTTAAATTATAAAAAGAAATTAAAATTATAAACAATTGTTCTTTTCCAAACACACAATTCCTATAGAAGAACAATTATTTTTATTACTTGATAACACCGTTCACTTGCAATTTTCACACATCAAAGATATGTGAAAGAGAAAGAAAAAGGAAAATAAAGTTTATAGAGCAAAAAGTGTACTTAGCAATTCTGCTTTGCTAACCGCAATCCCTTAGAATTAAATTTTCGAATAAAACTTTTCATAAAACTAGCGCAACAATCTCAACTCAGAAATATATATATATAATTCTCACCTCACACTTAACTAATCTCATCCACTTATATATCATTATTTAATCCACTTAAATCCAATCACAACCACATTTCATCAAAAGAATATATATATATACTTCAACTACATATTTCATAATTACATTTAAATTAAATTTAGTTATCTTTTATTTATTTCACACATTTATATTATATTAATAAAAACGACACCTTTCAAACTCTATCAGAGATTTTTTAATACACATGAAGGGTATTCTTCTCCAAACATGTAGCACACATTTATATCTTAACTACATACTTCAAGGGTCATGCATGATATGCAAGAGATGGGAGAGTTAATAATTGTTTGTATTTACTAAGGAAACTAACATGAACATTGGTATAAAGGTAAAACAATTTCAACGCTGTTTTTTTTTCTTTTTTAACAAAAGCTGAATGGTTATTAGTTTCATAACTTAAATATTCAAATGAAACAAAATAAAATAATTGCCCAAACAACTGTAACTTATTATATTTTGGAAAATATTTTCATGAGGTTGTTTTAGACAAAAGTGTGTGTTTTGCATGTATAAATTAACTGGTGGAAAGAGATGTAATGAAATAGATGGAATAGGGTTAAATACATAAAGAATAAAATTCTTATTACATTATTTAGATATATTCTCAGAAGAGTAGACATCAAACGAGTTTGGTTGGATTTAAGTCTAAATGTTCAATCTAAACAAATCTACTTCATTTATTTGTTAACCTAATTCGTTAAAATAAACCTTTGATTTAAGCAAACTGGTTGTCATGTTTGTGTCAGATTGAACAAGTGGGTACGAAAACGGATTGGACCATAATTTGGAACAAAACAATTTTTTGATCTTTTCTAAAGTCTAACATTTTTTATTTAACATAACTTTAAAAAATTGAGATTGAATTGTTAACAAAGGTATTTGTACTAAACTAGGCCTGTAACTATAGTAATATGCTTATTTTAATAAATTATATTTACAATATCTTTTTTGTTTAATTTAAATCATTTTAACAATTTAGTTTTTAAAATCACTTTCACTTTATTTTCACAATATACTATAAATATATCATACTACCATTCAATAATTTTTACATGCGTGGCTATAGCTTGAGATTTGTAGTAATTTAATTGGACCAAGAAATAAATATTATCTTCATAATTTTCTATAAATTTTTCTTTTCTAGAGTGTGTTGGTAAGCACAAATTTATTCAAGAGCAGAAGATATCACATTATAATACAAATCTTGATGGTATAAAGATGGAAAATCTAGAACATTTGTAAACCTACACATCTCTTGATTTAGAATCAAATTAAATTTTGCAAATCTTCCTTGTAAATATAATTGACAATTGGGTAGTACTTATCTTGTGTTGCACAACCCTCTTAATGACATTTAGAGACTCAGATTCAACAACAATCAAGTTGCAAAAATCATTTTCATATCAAAGATTTATTAATACCCATAATTTTCTTATTTTAAGAAAAAGAAAAATCTAAATTCAAATTACTTGCCATGGTTGGTTAGGTTCAGATAATGCGAATGAAAATTTAGAATGCGTAATAGACTGTTTTAATTTTAACCCGTCTCAAATCAATTATTGCACCCAAAAAAAGTGCCAACCTGTCTAATTCTGCAATTTAATAAAAAAATGATTTCGAATTTAGCATTTTTAGGTAGGTCTATTTTTAATGTCTATATTCTCATAAAGTGAAATAAATATTTCATTCTATTATTTCAATAACTAATAGATAATAGAGCAAACTATTATTTTATTCTTATACCACTCTTATATTAAAAATATGGATTATACTTCTCTAAAATATGGATAATGCACTTTAAAGGTTAAAATGGATTAATAACTATTATTATTTTAGAAGTCAATAGTTAAGATTATGATTAATTTTAAATTTTGTAATATATGTATAATAAATCTTAACTATATATTTTAATTTAATTAATGATTAATATCATACTTTATCCATTAAAATATATCTTCAGAAGTAAAATCCTACAAATATAATATGCAGTTCTATATTTTTTTTCTTCTCTTAATAACTTCTCTATGTTAATTTCTTAAAGGAAAATATGAAACTTGTCATTAATGTTTTTATTTGAGGAGGAAAATAAGAATTCCTTTAATTACTTTTTTTTACGGCCACTAATAATAAAGTTTAATAACGTTAAGAATTCTTATAAATTATATTTAAATTTCTATTACTGTGTAATTCCAATATATAGATTTAGATTTTTAAAAAATAAGATATTATGATAGAAAATTATCTTATAGTAAAATAGTTAGAGTGAATGTTACTTTTGATTCATCATATTTTAGTGTTTTTTTATTATATTAAATTTTAAAAAAATTATTTTGATTTGAGTTTCATCTTAATTCATTTTGGTTGAATTGTTAAATATGTTAATAAAAAAGCGTGATGTATTTGTTAACACAGATTAGGATGATGACATGATATGTTAAATGAAATTACATAAATTTAATTTTATATTTTAATTTTTTTTAAATAGTTTTATTCTTTTTCATTAAGTTTGCAAAATGATACATGTTGGTCCTAAAAGTTTTATATAATGTTATAGTCTAATGAATATAATTAAACACATCCTATCATAATTGTTTTCCAGTTTGATGTTTTTGATGTTGTAATTTATTTTGTAACATCATTTATTACATTAGAAAACCATAAAAAATATAATTAATAATTTCTTTAAAAAAATTATAAACAAAAAAAGTTTTAAAAATGTCTCGCTATATGGGAGAATAGTTTAGAGACATCTAATCATGTTTAAACTTGTTCATTATCATATTTATTTTTCAAAGTCTTTTATTCTTAATTATGAACTTTAGGATATTATATATTTATTATTTATTATAATTTTTTAACATTAATTACTAATTGATTTATGTGCAAATGTGCACGTAAAATTCATTTTAAAGTTAGATACATTAGTTATGTGCATACCTATACATACGTAAGCCAATTAGTAATGTTAAATGAAAATTTAAATACATTATAACATCTAACTCAAACACACCTACTAAACTATATTTTGTTACAACATATTCGATCTTCAATCTCTTCTTTATACTAGGTAAAAAATTAGCATACCAAGGAGAATGTATGACTTTATAGTTATCCTTCATAACATTTACAAGCAATTGTTTAGGTGTCTAAAATAAAATCTTTGTGACCATTTTTTAGAATGATCTTAATTGCATTTAATAAAGCCTAACATCATATATATAACTATTAGGTGTTTTTTTTATAAGCAAAAGAAATATTATTAAATAAAACATTATTCATCATAAGAAATGTCGTCTAGTGAAATTATAAAATTAAGTTGTTTTGAAACATCAAAACCCAAAACATTAACGTCCTTTTTCACTAATATATAATAATAGATTCATCACCCATTCTGTAAAGGAATGTGAAGTTAGTTGAAACGTTTTGTTCCATTCCCATGAACTGAGTTGAGCTATAAGAATTATTGCTCGAGTGTGAGGTTTCCTGCCCTAAAACATGAAATCATTTTGTGACTTCCAGATATGCCAGAGGTACGCAAACCACATGAAAGACCAAACTCATCTAGTAGATTCTGAACCTTGAACCAAACCCAAAAACTGCATACACTAACTTCATGATTGAACCTATAAAATTGTAGAAATGCCCCACCAATTTCAAAGGTGTAACCATAGTCTAGTACTCATATTGCATGAGAAGAATAAATGATTACGTGATTCCATTGTTCCATCACACAAACCACGCCTATCTTCCTCAATAGAAGAATTTCATGCTTCACCAAATTGTCCCAAGTAGGTAATCTATCTCCATCTAGTCTCCAAGCCATAATTCGAACCTTGTGCGAAATGCCTTTGGCCCAAATTACCTTGAAAAAATCATTCTTGGATTGTCTAGAAGCTGCTACTAACACTCTGTACGTGGATGAGACAGTGTATTACCCATGTCCAACTCCACTGATCTTTGACTCCTTCTAATAGAACAACCCTACCCAGTCCAGTTTTTAACTCCCCCGCCAGCTCTTCTTCCTAATCAAATAGCTCTCTCTACGACAACCATCTCCAATTTCCCTCCTTATATCCCACATGTCTGTCATCGTCACATTTGTGTTGACTGCTAATTTATAAAGATGATTAAAACCCACCTTCAAAGGGACATCCCCTGACCACCTATCCTGCCATAACCTAGAATCCCCCATCCCTACCCTCATTTTGATTGCAAAACTTTCACCCATAAACTATATGGTTCCATCTTCATTCTTCACTTTCACTTTTCTAACAATGCCAAATTTAACTTTGACATATCTCTCAACCCCAAACCTCATTCCTCCTTTAGCCGACACCTTCTCTCCTAAGAGACCATCTAACCTTGCCACCTGCTTCATTGCCTACCCATAAATAAGAAGAAAACAAAGAGTAAAGTTGAGAAATGATACCTTTAGTAGCCTCGAAGAAGGAAAGGAAATACATTGACAATGCAAACAATAAAACTTTCACTAGAACCACTCGCCCAACCATGTTCACCTACTTATTTTCCCATCCTAATAGTCTCTTCTTGATAATATCCACCACCGACTTCCAAATATTTAAATAGCAAGTTGCCCACCTTACAATTCAACATAGTTGACGCAATCACCAATTTGGCCTTTGTGACATTTACGCCAATGAGTTAACTCTTATTAAAATTTACCTTGAGTCCTAAAATTGATTAAAAATTAAACAATACTGCCTTCATCTCAATAATTGATCGCTTATCTGACTTTGCTAACAACTAACAACAATGTGTCATCTCCAAACTGCAAATGGGAAATGCAAACATCGCCCATCTGACCTTGTAACCGTGCCATAGTCCCCAATCCATTACTACCTGAACTAATTGACTTAACCATTTAGCTGCAATTAGGAATAAAAAAAGGGGATAAAATTTTCCCTTGTCTAAGACCCTTACCCATCCCAAATTGTTTAGTTGACTTAACTAATTGACTTAATCATTTAATGGTCATTGTGATCTAGATTTCTGCCTTAGCAAGAAACACTTTCTCCCTAACCACATCTGTAAGTGTGTGCCACACTCAGCACTACCTCTAACTTCATTTTCTCCCAACTCCCCCACTTCCCCTTTCAAGTCAAAGTCAAGTAACCTATTTCTACCTTCTTTCACTTTTTTAACAATATCTCCAAACACTTTCTTATTTCATTCTTTCAACCTCCCTTTTAACAAGTTGAATTTTGCCTTTCGCCCTTTTACCTTCAGATTCTTCTAGTTGTCCTCCATGAATGTTGAAACAGTCGGATATTCATCCATAATTTAAAAGTGCCTATCCAAATTGTATCAACACACTTCTCCAGCCCTTTCACGTCCCCTACCTCATTGAATGTAACAAAACCAAAACATTGTCCACTTCGATTCTGTAATATAACAATCTCCCTTACTCTACCCCAATTCGCAAAAACTTTCCACATCGCACGTTCTCCAAGACACTCAGAAAAATTGGTGAAGAAGAAACTTGTCGTATTGATGTTATTGATTACCTATTAGGCGTCCAAGATAAAACCTTCATAACATTTGCAAGCAATTATTTAAGTGTTTAAAATAAAAACCTTTGTGACAGTTTTGGTATAATGATGTAAATTAATAAACCCTAACATCATATACAACTATTAGATCAAAATTTACCATTTTTCAAACTTGATGGATTAGAATGAAATCATTTAAAAAACATAAAGTTTCAAAATCAATGAAATAATTATACTAAATAATATTAAATTAAAAATATTATGAAATTTATAAATCATACATATTTCATAAATCATAACATATAAAAAAATGATTAATAACGTAATTACAATTAAATATTTTTTTTTACTAAAAACACTCTTATTGTTCAAAAGATGTGCATTTTGTAAAATCTGAAATTTTAAAAAAAAAAATTGTGAACCAATTGATCTGGTTAAATTATCAAATTTGACCCTGATTTTATCGATTTTTAGTAAGTTTTGTACACAACCAATTTTCACCACAATATCAAACCGGATAGGGAACCAATTTTTAGGTCACCCTATCAAACTAGCGAGTCCGGTCCTGTTCTAAGAATAATGATAAAAATATAACCATTTTAAAATATAAAATATCAAAATAAAAACCATTTAAAATAATATTATTTCTAATAACGTGTCACATCGGTGGTAATGTACATGTCATACTTTTATATCAATAAATTTATATATGACTAAATTAAAACTCTTTAAAAACCTAAAGAACAAAATAAAACTTTCAAAATTTAATATATTAAAAAAAAACTAAATATAATGTAACAAAAGTAACATGCATGTCTCATTGATAAATGTTAATATGTGGCTCTCAATTCATTTAGTAATATCCACATATGACATGTTTCTCATTGGACAAATGTTAATATGACAAATAAGATTAGTGTCAAGAGCATAAACAGGACAAGTGTCTTTAGAACAATAATGGGGTTTTCTATATATTTCAATAGAATCAAAATATAGTTAGTTTTCCCCTTCTGGAATTCTCAGTTTCTATGAGATATGATTGCCAAGTGTTGATATTTTTGGAACTTATTTATTTCCAGTGAAAATTCATTTTTGCTGGACCACTACTTCGATTGCATAGCAGGTGAAACCGTGAAAGCATGAAATGCTATATATACAACTTGTTTAATAAGATAAATATTTAACATGGATTTTTTTAGGGAAAATTTATTATATGTATCGGAAATGTAAATAAAAATACAGATATACTCCCAGAAATTTAAGTATTATTATTATTAAATAAATAATATAATATAATAAAATTAGAAAGATAATTTATATTTCTACTTTATATTTATTATTATTATTTAATTATTTACTTTTAAATAATTTTATTTCTCAAAATTATGATTTAAATTATATTTCTACTCTTATATTTGTAAAATTACACAATTATTTCTAAAATTACACAATTATATTACCCAAAAACTAAAAATACAATTAGATTCTTTAATTTATAGGTGGTTTGCTTGTATATACTTAAATAGCATTACCACCAGCATCAAGTCGATGGAATGGAAGATTCTACTAAAAATTGATAGCTAGGTGTTTTGGCAGAAACTCCTCATACAAAAAAGTTGGTGGGTGATTAAACTAAAATATAATTAAATAACATCAAGATCTAACTAAATTATGTGTGAATTATAAGTTGTTAGTATAAAAGATTTTAAATTAACATTCAATTACAACTTTTTATTTGTGGTAAGTTTGTTGATTTTAGCTCCGTTTGAAAGAACTTATTTATAGTTTATTTGAGCTAATCTTATCATATAAACACTTATATAAGTGTTTTGATAAATATATAAAAGCTCTTATATAAGGTCTATAAGCTATTTTGGGCTTATTTGAATAATTTATTTAGAGTAGTTTTTTTAGAAAAAAAAAACTGTTTTAAGTTTATTGAAAATTTACATTTTTTTTTACTCTCACCTCTCATTTTTTTTGTCTCTCCCATGATTAAAACTTGTTATCAAGTCTCTCTCCTCTCCCTTCTCTCCCCCTCTTTATCCCTCTCCCTCTCCTTCTCTCTCCCTCCTTCTCCCTCTCCCCCCTTTCTATCTCCTTCCCTCTCCATCTCCCTCTCTCAATATCTCTCTCACTCTCTCTCTCTCTATATATATATTCAAACACTTTATTTTCATATAAGAGCTTTTAAATTTGTATATCCAAATACAAATAACTTATTGAATTTAAGAGCTTATAGTTATAGTATAAGCTCTTATTTAAGAAACTTTTATTGAATAAGCTCTTCTAAATGAGACCTTTACCAATTAATACTTTAAAATTCATATAAATGAAAAAGTGTGATTGAACGTCAGTGTAAAACTCTTTTACATTATCCATGCATACTAATTAAACTCGTGAATTATTATAAATCTTGCGTAAAAGAATAGCATTATCATAAAGAAATATTTTTCTTAAAAAAGTGTTATTTTAAGTCAAAGAATGTTATTACATTAACAACTTCAGCAGAAAACATAAGAAATGTCTACCTAACATAATACAAGATAGTTCAAATATGACAAAAAACAAAAATAGATCAATAAGTTAAATACAAAACATGGGATTTAAAACTAATTCAACATATAAATGTGTTGTCAACTTCATTGCATGAAAATTGCACTGCATGAACTACATCAGTCAATTCCTATAATTGGTCGTTGAAGATTCTTGCATTTTTAACTTTCCAAATGTGCTAGAATACTGCAAATCAAATAAAATACCAAACTCGTGTCATAAGTAATGTTTCACAGATTAGGCCTATAAATTATAAACACCGATTAAAAAGTGTTATTAACATATTTTTAATTATTAATTAGTTAATTAAAAATAAAAAACTAAGTAAACCTCACTATTTAAAAAATAATAATTTATAATATTGTGATGTTGTCAACAAGAGAATAATTACAAAACTTAATAATGATATTTAAAAAAATATAAAATCATATATTTTAAAAAAAATTGTTCTAAGTTATGATAGTTACTAAAAAACTATAAAGCTAGGATGATAAAAGGTATGTGTGCGTGTGCGTGCATGTGTGTGCCTTGTGTGTTATGTACTAATATTTTTATATTTATGATATGAAGTATTACATTTTTAGCTATTTTTATGTTTCATTTTAATTAGAGTTTTATCTATCCATGTGTTATTTAGGTTTAGTCTTTACATTTTAGGTAGCTTTTTATTTTATCTATAACTTGTTATGCTGTTAGTATTTTAGATATGATTTACTAAGATTAGTAGTGTTTTTAGACTTATTTGAGACATGGGAGTGAAACTCATTAGTTTAAATATAAAACTTCTATTCTAAGCTAGAGTTCATAATTTTTACTCATTAGATGACATAGAGTGAGGCTTGAAACTCATATTTTTCTCTTTACTCTTTTGATGACTTTACTTTCTTGTTTTTTAATAGTCATGACCATGTTAGAGTAGATTTTTTTAATGTTAGGATTAAGGCTTAGCCCTTGATTTGATTTCTGATAAATTAAAATATTTTATGTTTTTGTTGGGTTTCTTATGATTTTTTCTTTATTGTTTTTACCAATACAATAATTATGGAGTTAAGTGTGATGAGAACTCACACATTAAGTAGAAATGGACAGATCAAACATTGTATAAGTAAAGGAATTCATAGATTTAATACCTTAAAGTTTTGGGTTAGGAAGTGATGTCAAGGTTGACTTATGAGTTAACTCAAGTCAAATGGCTGATATCTATTCTAAATAGTAATACTTTTGTTAATCTGATAATTATGTTGTGAAATTTCAATCTTAAAATATTTTCTTTTAATATTTCATCTTTATTTTAATTTGTGATTTTTGTTCTGAATCAACTTTTAAGATTTACCTTAATTTAAAATTTTAATTTTGAAAATTTAGAACTTTGATCTATTTTTATATTTCGTTAAAAAAATGATTTAATTACAATTATTGTTTTTTCCCAAATGCATTGTTCCTCCCCATGGAAAAACAAGTTTATATTATCATTTAAAATTTACTAAAATTTGATTTTCTAAATAAAATTTAAAATTAAAATATGAAGACAAATAATATTTTATCTAAGTCTAGGCACACCACTTAAAATATTACTAAAATAATTTAATGTTTTAGCCTTTCATAGGCATTTAATAGATATCCGTTAATTTTACTTCCACATCCATTTAATAACAAAGTACTAAGGGTATATATCCGTTAAATTATTTGTGAATATCCATTTTTAATATTTGGTAATTTTTTATCGCGAATTTTATATATAATTACCCTTAAATATGGATAAATTTATCATTAACAACACCTCTGTATATAATTATTATTTAAAATTTTTAAGAGAATAAAATAAAACAAAACAAAATAAAATAAGATAAGAGTTAATTAGTATGCGTCATTAATATAAAAAATTTATACTATATTTAATTATAACTATTAATTTATAATAAATTTTTTAACTTTATTCACTAATATTTTTAAAAATTATATAAATAAAATATTGTAATTGAATTAGCGTAAAACTTTACACTTTTAGCTTGTTAATATACTTACTAATTAAACTCATATTCGTATATTATATACTTTATCAACATTTATACTCAAAATAGAAAATAGCGTTAAATAATTTATACATTTTTATTCAAATAATTGAATTACACTTTCTTAAAGTCTGGTAACAAATCTGTCGATTGACATGACAAAAGTCGCACATGACTAAAATAATTATATAATTGGTTTGCAACTTTTTTAATGTAGCTTTGAGCTTAAAATTAGTTTAAATTAAATAAAATAAAAGTTTAGTGTAATTAATTTGTTTTAAATTAATTATAAATGATTTTGAGTTTTTGGTTTTAAAATTTATTTTAAAAATATAAACGTGTTTATCTAAAATGAGTTTAAATTAAATTAAATTAAAGTTTAGTGTAATTGATTTGTTTAAGATTAATTATAAATGATTCTAAATAGTTGGTTTTTGATTTTGAAATGTATTGAAAACAGAAATATGTTTGACACAAATGATTTTGTTTTGATTTTTTATTTATTTTTAAAATAGTTTTCACTTAATTTCAAAAGCAACAAAATTTAGTTTTCAGATTTTTGTTTCTATTTTTATTCAATTTCATTACTTAACATCACTTGCCATCATTGACTAGTGACCGCCAGCTCTGATCGACAGTCGTTGAAAGCCGCGGTCAACGGTAACCAACTGGCACCCCTAATTAGTAGTCACTAGCCACCATCCTTGCCAACAGTCACTAACTGCCACCCCCGACATGCAATCATTGGTTGTCACCCCATCGACAATCACTAATTACCATCTCCGATTGACGATCATCAACCGTCGATTGTTGATCATCAACCACCACCTTAATCCGCATCATTGATTGCCATCTCCTACCGAAAGTCATCGACGACCACCTCCAACCTCTACCTTCGATACTAACTATCAATTATAGTTTTCGGTCGCTAAGGAGGAAATGTTTTTTTTTTTGTTAAGATTTTAAAAGAATGTTTTAAATTTAGAAAGTAAAACAATGTTGTTTTTAAAAATTTGAAAACTTAAAACAAAAATTAGTTTTTTGTTTTTATAAATTTTAAAACTAAAAATACAAAAACCACCCCGAATTGAAAAAGAAATTATTCTTTTGTAGTTTAAAATTTTTATTATTAAGTATTAAAAAATTTTATTTCAAAGACGGTATAAAAGTTTACTCACTCTTAACAAAATTATATAAAGTAACAACTATTAGAGTTAAAATATTACGTTTTACTTGTTATCATCAAATTATATCTAATAAAATTATATCAAATAGCCTTGCTAAAATATTTGTATATGTCTTCTTGTGAATTTATTGCAGTTTCTATCAAATATGAGCAATTTAATTTGATGCAATTTTAATATCTCAAACTGTAAAATCAACCCGAGCAGTTTTGAAGATTACAATAACCAAACCACCTAAACTAAATAGGTTTTTACGATTTTCAATTTTTCGGTTCAGTTTTCAAACAATTTGACTTGGTTTTAAATACCCCTATCTAAAATAGTAGGTTACCAATTTACTAAAGAAAGTACTCTCTCACTCTCATATATATATATATATATATATATATATATATATATATATATATATATATATATATATATATATATATATAAAAAGTAAAAATACCTAAATTTACACGTATTAAAAAAATTAATTATTTGATTGTACTTATATCAAATACAAAATAAAGATATTTCTAAAACACCTTTAATTGAAACTTATATTATAAATAAAAAAATTATAATTATAATTATGAAGAGTGCTTTAAAAATAATAATATTAAATAAAATAAAAATTGTTAAATTTGTTTATATTTAAGTTTAAAACAAAATCTAACTTTTTTACGTATGAGTCGGAGTAATTTGGCAGTGAATGATGATTAAAATGGAGCAAAATGAGTAAATCAGTAACTTAAATGCAAGAAAAGCGTAATGACGTGAAATTAAACAGCAAAGTCTATTTAAATTCAAAACACTGTAAAGAAAGCTGTAATAATAAAAGTAAACGCAACATTGAAATATGTTATTTGATTAAATGAATTTGCTTATAAAAACAAAATGTTATTTGATTAAATGGATGTGTTACAACTGAAAAATCTTTCGTTTAAATAAGAAGAAAAAAAATGCCTAAGGTAGATCATATCCGGCTTTGTTATACATAGAGCCAATAGATTTGTAAATTCTTAATAATATAATTTAATTTTAATATTTTAAAGTCTACTCGCCTTATAGACTACATAAAGTGGTAATAATTCTGGTATGAAGTTGTAGCTTTACTCATCTTTAACTTATTCAAATGAAATATTAATTAAATTTATTTAGTATAATATTCATGCAAATAATTTTTTCTTTTGTTGAGAAGTATATATGTTTTTACATTATTAACTAATTAAAGATACTCGAAAATATAGTATTATATGATTTTTTTTAGGAGAGACTATAGTATGACTTTTGTCGGTTTTTGCTATATTTTATAGAGAAGAAATTGAGAAACAGAAGAAATGAAAATTACTATTGTTTCGTAGAAAAGATTTTGAGAAAAAATAATTTGAAATTTTGTGGTACTCAACTGTCTTTTTCTCATCTCTGTCTCTTCTCATCTCTTAATTTTCCTCTTCAAGAAACCTATTTCCATTTATTCATTTTATTTTCATATCTTATTTCTCATTCTCTTTATTAATCACTAAACAAGACATTAGGGTAGATATATTATACAAGCCAATGAAGTACTAATTGCAATAATATGTGAATAGTTGACAAGGGTAACAAACCTTTACACTCTCACCATGCATGCACATTTTTTTACTGAGTAGAAAGTTTCAGAAAATATATTTACATTACAATAACTCATAACTCAGGCACTCTATTTAACATTGAACCTCCTTATACTCTCAATCTCAACATTTGGAAACAAATTATATAATTAAGAAAATGATTTTATCTCAAAATTAATCATTTAACCAAACATACAGTTGTAAATTGTTTGAAGCTGCTTAATTTAATTACTTTATCACCTTTAATCTCATTTTCTTATATGTGAGGGTGGTTGTGCATGCATGGGGATTCATATGCACAGGGAATTTGGGAAATATGCTTCTTATCATTGTCCCAGCAGTTTGTGAGCAGAGCAGTAGTATATTTGGAGATTCATCCACCTGCTCAACTTATGGAGAAGCTTATGCAGCAGTTTCTACAGGAGTATGACTATGTTTGCTTTATTTCCATATATTTTTATGCCAAACTATATAGCTTTTACTTAACCATAACCATGCTTGTTTAAGGTGTTTCCACAACATACCAAAATAATCATATGCTATCTATGTAACGGATACTGATATGGGTACAATACAATACATACATGTTGACACACTTAATATCTAAAATGTAAGAAAAGGGAACATGATTATATATATATATATATATATATATATATATATATATATATAATATAATATGAGATTCTAATGAAATTAAAAATAAGTATCATAACAAATTAATTAAAGTGGTGATATATTTATTAATTTAAACGAATTTTTTATGATAATAAAGCTAAAAGATATGTTTAACATTATTTTTTAATAATATAATTGTGTGTCCATCTATGTTGAAGTGACAATTTAGATATTTAAATTGTATATAAATGTGATTTTAAGTTTTAAGTAAAAAATAGTAATTTTTTCATTAGAGACCTAACTAGAAGTGATGTGTTGGATAAGTGTCGGTATATGAAATGTGTCCTATACAAGAACACTTTAAACAATTTAGATATTCCAGTATGTTGATGGCACATGAGTTTGCATCAATCCCACAATGTGTTTATGTGTAGAGTAACTACTAATCTACTATCAATATCAAAGAGGTTAGAAATGTGACACATTTTAGAATGTTCCAAATTCTGAACTATTGTTACTTAAAAAAATCCACCCCAACAAAATGCAATGTCTTAAGTCTTTATTCCAAATTTTTCTATAAAAGATATTTTTATTGAATCTGTCAGTTTCCTATTGTTTGTGGCCATAATTTATCTGCTTTCTGATATTTCAGGTAGGTACAGTTTTTATATGGACATATCTGTTTATAGTTATGGAGGAAAGTACAGATAATAAGAGCATTGAAAATGAAGATATCAGTGAAACCACTGCCAGTGCAATATATTCTGCTGGAACCCTGGAAAGATCTTCACCAAATATCACAGAACCATTGCTTACTTCAACAGAGTCTGTGACCATTATTGAGTCGTCATTTGACAGCAATAGGAGAAAGGTCATAGCACCTAACTTTAACCAGTGTTTTTATTGATTAATTTTGATGGTTAAATTATTCTGTAGGTGCTGAATTATTTGAAAATTTTTTAAATAAATGCATAAATTAGGGTCCAATTAAAAAATAATTTATTAACTTCCTAAAATTTTTTAAATAATTCAGAAGCCTATTTATGTAATTTAATCTATTTTTATTTAAGAAATTTTTCTCATGTGACCTCTTTTCATGCTTAAAATAAAAATTTATCATATATTAGGTTATCATGCATGCTTATTGGTACATACTTATTGGTTGATATCATAAATAATATAATGATTTTATATTCTTTATTATTATTAATTAAAAGTTATTAAAAATTATAAAATTAAAGGAAAGGATTATTTAATAAAAATAAAAAATTATATAATTTATTTTCGATAAATTTCAATCAATCATAATATTATATACAGTATTTTCAAAAGTGTGTGTTAGGAGTGTAATAGTAGTATTTTTGTAAGCGTTGAGGATGATAGTGCATTTGCACTTTTGCTTCACAAAATGAAGTGGAAGTAAAGGATGATTGTAAATTGGTTGTCTGAATAAAACTGACAGATGGAATTACATTCTCCACAGTGATTTTAAGCTAAAGTTTATTATGGTAGCAATATATAGGGTATCTCAAGTGTCAAATTATGAAAATCCTCTCTATCAAATTTGTGTTTGATTTTCGATCTTTACTGATTAATAAATATCACATTATAATTTTTTTTATTTTTTATATAATTCATTAAATGATGTATTATTTATTAATTAATAAAAAAAGAAATTAAACACAAATTTGACAGAACATTTATAATGATGTGACTATTGAATATGGTTTTCCATTTTCTTTTTGTAGATGCCAATGTTGGAATATATTACAAGTCCCATTATAAAATGCATGAGATATGTGAAGCTGGAGACGCTGTTTACACCGTCAACAATTGCAGTGGTAAACATTCGTAACCATTGTTAGCTAGCTGCAGTTTCATTGACTCATTTGACTGCTACTGATATGAACAGAGGATGATGATTAAATGGAATAGAGTTTGGATGAAACTAGTTATGTGATGAGGGAATTAGTATTTTGGGGTGCACATCATGGTAGAAAAAGTATAATAGATATAAAATTGTAGACACAACAATTTTTTATTAGGTGCAAATGATAACATCTCACAACATCAATCAATATATTTTACCTACAAGATTCATATGCATGAGTTTTATATTGAGATGAATCATTATTGAAGTTCTCACTATCTTTTAAGAAATTAATGTAAAGTGTTAATATATAAATTTGTATAAGATAGCAAATTTATAGCTTTCAAAGTAGACAAACACTCATATGGTTATTCTTGCTAAAATTCATTCAAATAATCATACATGTATGATAAGTATCATATATTAAATTGTCATATAATTTATTAATATTGATACACATTTATAATCAACACAACACATGAATTTCAGTGTATACATTTTTGCATCTCTACTTTTTTTTTTTTTTTAAAGTTGGGTCAATATATATTACAATACATAAATGGTTTAGGATTTATAAATTAATTTATCTGATTATTTTGAAATTAATTAAAAAAATTAAAAAATGTTCCCTTTATTACCTCATGGTATTTTCCCTTTTAGTTCCTATATGAAAATTTTAACATTTTAGATCCTATATAAAAAAAGAGTTTAATTGGTATACACTGTCAGTATAAAGATTTTTACACTTACAGTAAATCACAACCCTTCATTTATGTTAGATTTGTTGACTTTACTCATTACTATTTTAAAAATCACATAAATGAAAAGTCATGATTGAATGTCAATATAAAAATCTTTTACAATTACAGTGTATACCAATTAAATCCATAAAAAAATAACTTGCATAAGTTTTTTGTTCCTGAAGTTTTACTAAAAATTACTTCTAGTCTTTAAAATTCAAAAATATTTTTTTTAGTCTCTGATTTACTTTTAGTCCTTCTAAAAAATTAATTTCAAGAACTAAAAGTGATTTTTGGTGCAACTTTAAGGAGAAACAAATTACTAAGACTAAACAAATGCTATAATTTTACATTAATGTTTATCAAAGTTATAACTTAAGGTATTGGATTTTATCCTTATACTTATTTTTTTGGATTTTTATATAAGCAAAAAATAATCTTGTAGGTTGATTTAAATATAAATAAATTTAAATAATTTTATTTATTTAATATTATTATTTTTAAAACACATTTTATTTAATTATAATTTTATATTCTCAAGAACTTTTTTTTATCATGCTATCAAAGTACTTTATGAAAGGTATTTTAAAATCATAAGATAAGTAAAATTAAATGATGTTATAATTTTTTTAATTAATGTGAAATTAGTTATTTTTTTATATAAGTCCAGAAAGAAAAAACAGTGTTGGATATAATAAGACTACATTTATAACTTAATCTTACAGTGCTGGATTTTTTAGGAAAACAAAAATTATTTACAAAGAGAAACCAGGTACTAAATTCTAAAGTGATTAAAGGAAAGAAAGTATATGTTAGAAAATTAATATTTCAGGATTCTTTTGGGTCCTAAAGAAACAACTACAACGTTGAAGTAATGTTAACAAGGTTCCAGTGCAGTAACTCGGAATTACACAAATCTTTATTGAACTTCAGTGGATCCAATCCTACTACTTTATGGTAATTACATTATCGCATTTAATCCAAACCTAAAGTAGAGTACATCAACCGTTACAAGACATAACAGAGAAATGCTTACTAGAATACATAAAGAAAATTTCACAGCAAGAACAAGATTATTACATAATCTAACAAAGTGTGTCAGTCCCCATAAGATGATACCCATTTCTATAGTATTTTGGTTGCATTCATTCATAAAAAGAGAATGAACAATTTTTGTAAAAGTCCTAATCCATAAGCAAAATTTTTGGGACACCTTTTGCCCAACTTTTATTGTACAGAATTGAAATCCTCTAAATACCAAAGCACTTGGTGTAAATCATATGAATTATAGGATAGTCAGCCAAATTATACATATGATATATTTATCTTTCTTTTCTTTTAGCATGTCTAAGCTATAGCCAAATGTAAGAGTATATATTTATGCAATATTGTATAATTGATTTAGTAAATGTCTTTTAATTTCTTTTCTTAAAGTGAGATATGAATGTGGGAAAATGTGTTTTCAAACTCATTTAAGGATGTTTGGCATAATGCCTCTTCATCACCTATTTAAGGATTTCTTGTTATTGCTTTTTCTTTCATAATATTTCTCATCTCATTTTTCCTCAACTAGTGTCTTGCTTCCTTGAGGAAGTGTTTTTTTGGGGGGTCGTAGCTCCTCAGGTATGTTTGATGTAAGAAAATGAAGGTGTTTCGATACACCTAAAGTTTTACTTGGTTAAGGAGTCTGAGAGTAAAAGTTTTTATAAATATTCTCCTTTTTTAACCCATAAAGCTGATTTTCAAGACAAGACAAGAATGTGATGGAGTTATTGAGTTTTAAAATAAACAATATTTTATATGCGATAATCTTCAAATGTCTTTTTAAAATAAAATCGTAACAGAATCATGAATTTTAAAGTGAACAATATCTTAAACACAGTTATCCTAACTACGTCAGGTATTTGAAAAGAGTTCTTTTACTCTATGGAACTAGTGTGTTTTGTTTGATGATTACTGTCCTATTTTCTTGCACTCCTTGAAATTGGAGACTGTTTATCTGAGTTTGCTTTCTGTTTTCAGAATGTTAATACCAGAATTTGTCATCTAATAATATAAATATCATGAATTTTTACTTTTGCAGTCTCTGCATGAGTCCTTAATTAACTCTTTTTCCTGTTGTTTTCTTCAGATTATTGGATTTGCAATTGGGTCAATTTCTCCAATTCAAAAGCTCATGGTTGGTAACAGTGCTCCCTTTCGAGTGTTACTCACTTCTGCATCTCTAGTGGGGTATGCGTTCTTCATATCTTCTGGATGACTTGACTTTTCCTTTTTACATATATTAGAACATTTCTCAATCATTGTATTGTACATGTGAAAGAGCCTAACAACACATTATATTTTTTTTTAATATATTCTTTGTGATATAAATTATTGAAGTGAAATTTATTAGAGACAAAGAAAAAAAAAAAACAAATTTTACTATTTTTTAATCACATATTTGTAGAAGAGTCATTTAGTAACGTTAGATCCCCAACTTTTTATAATTTCTAATAAAATCTAGAGTTTAATTGATGTGTAAAATATTTTATATAGACATTCAATTACAACTTTCTCTTTTTTATGATAAGTTTATTGATTTTATGAATTAATATTTTAAAAGTTGTATATAAAAAAAGAGATATAATTAGACGTCAATGTAAGATAATAATTCAATAACTCTAAAATTTAATCAATTACAGATAATGTATTAAAAAAAAATTTATACTTCATAACATAGCGTGAAACAATTTTAGTTTATTATTCGATCACAACCCACAAAATTATAAAATGTTTTACACATTGTGAAGTATCTTCCAACACAATCAGTATTTTCCACTCCAACACATACATAGACATATTTTTCTTTCTCAAGTATCTTCATCCTTCTAACACAACACATACATAGACATATTTTTCTTTCTCAAGTATCTTCATCCTTCTAACACAATCAGTATATATTGTTTATCAAGTCTTCATCAAAACTAAGTATTCTTTTCAAAGTTTTATACAAACATTAATTGTTAGTCCGTTAATTTTATTAGTAAAAAATTAGAATATGCAACTTCTCTTCTTTTTTTCTGTCATATATATAAAATTTATTATTAAACTAATTTTTATAACTTTTTGTTTTTCAAACTCTTTACAAATGTCAAACACAAGTACACAAACAATCATTATTTCTCAAACCTTTCTAGGCTACCATAATCAAGTATTCTTTTCCAAGCTTTCAGACTTCAAACATGCTATAATATTGGTTATCCTGCTATATATTATTATGCTGCAGTGGTTTTGTTGTTGACCACTCCACACTGTTATTTGGGATTAATAAACTAGGGGCAAAACAAGAGAAAAACAAGGTTTGAGATTGCATCTCCTATCAAGTATAGAAGAAAAAAGAGTTTATTTTCAGTGGAAATCTTATTCTTCTACAATAAATAAAATCAGCTCAATATTAAAAAAAATAGTTTTTTAATATCTTTCTTCTTAATCCAATATATAAAAACAAAATTTACAAAAAATGTTCTACGATCATAAAATACAATTTTCTATTGCAATAAAAAAATGACATAGATTTTCAAAATGATGTATCATTGTGAAATTAAAAAAATGGACTATGATAAAAAAAACAATCTAATCATATGCTAGAGATGTTCCAAGGGCCAAACATTTCAGATAAAACACAATTTAAAAAAAAAAAAAAGTCACCAATTATGGACCATAGGTTCACAAGAAGTTATTAGAAGGCACGCAATTAATTCATTATCATCTAAAAAGCTTTGAATTGTAAGATAATAATCTTACATATAACTTTTTTTTGGGGGGCAGGGAGTTAAAAAGAATAATACTTAATGTTAATTCTTAAGTGCATATATAGTTTGACTAAAGAAATTTACTATATATGGTTGTTTTGTTTTTTCCTTCAAAAACCATGCTTGCATGAACTTGTTAAAAATCTATTATTATTATTCTAGCATTGATGGTGTATCTGTGTATTCATTGTTTTACATTATTTTTTTTGGTGTAATGTACTATATATATCGTACCATCATTCTTATCTATATTATGTGTGAATTATAGGCAAGCCACAATTGTGTCTATGACTTTGATAGTTGGAGCAAATCTTCTTGATGGTAGTTTATAAATTTATTTTCTTTTCTTTATACAAATAGTTGACACTTCTAACTTCTGTCATTGAAAAACTCGTAGTTAATTTCCTCTAGTGTTCTCTCATATTTTTCTATGATAGTTTGTTTTCCATTTCCCAGGTTTAAAGAAGTCAGGAATAAGCTTTTCCTTGATTATAGGTGTTATGGTAGTGCGATTCATAATTTCACCTATTTTGGGTATTTTGATTGTTAAAGTTGCACATTATTGGGGATTCGTGGGATCATATTCATTATATCAGTTTGTTCTTATGCTTCAATATGCACTTCCTCCAGCAACAATTATAGGTAAATTAATTATGATTCTCTCCCTTAATTACTTCAATAATTTTATGACCTGTCATGTATGCATAAGTGCTTGTAAATGTTTTCTTTTCAAATACCTTTTTATTCCATATTGCTTAGTTATATAAAAGTGTCTGTTCATAAAAAAAAAAGTGTGACCATTTACTAAACTATTGAATTAGTTTCTGATAGTGGAAAAGAGTTTTTCACTTTTAATTATATATATTTATTTATAAAAATTTTAAAATATTAATTAGTAAAAGAGTTTAAATGGTATGTACTGAAGGTGTAAAGAATTTTACACTGACATTAAGTCATATCTCTTAATTTATGATAAGTTTGTTGATTTTACCCATTAATATTTTAAAAGTCATATAAATTATATGATTGAATATCAGTGTAAAAATCATTTACACTATGAGTGTATAAACTCTTAGTAAAATCAACAAACTTATCATAAATAAATATATGTAGAACTTTTTAACATGCATGCATACTAATTAAATTGATGTGAATTCAAATTAACATGGAGATCATGGTTGGAATTCTTATTTGAAGACGTATATATATTTAGATAGTATGGTATCTCAATAAGAATTCCTTTAGAATTCTTTGTGGCGAAAAAAAATATTTCAAAATTATATAGATTTGACAATTAAAACTTGTTTCCAATGTATGAGCAAAAATAAATAGGTCAAAATTGATGATTTGTTTATTTCATGTTAATTCTATATCATCTTTCATACTAAGGTGGTGTTTTATATGTATATGTTGAACTTGGTAGGTACCGTTGCCCAAATGCTTGGAAATGGTGAGAGTGAATGTTCTCTTATCATGATATGGACGTATTTCGTTGCTACATTTAGTCTCACTCTTTGGTGCACCTTTTTCATGTGGATGCTTCAGTGATAATCTTATTTGTATAGTTATTTTATGTATAATCTTTGTCTAATAAATTATATTTTTATTGATATAATGACAGTCTGGTTTTAAAAACCTTAATAATATAAGACGATGTTGTTATCAAATTATTCTATTAAAAAATACACAAATATTTGAGGTATTATTATTGATTTTGAAAATTTTCAAATATACCATCAAGAGGAAAAAAATACAACAACAAATCTTTAATAGAAGTTTTTAAGAAAAAAAAAAGGCAATGTCTAACCCATCTTAAAACAAAGTTTGATGCTCCATTCTATACTTAATTATTATTAGAGAAAGTATTTGTTTTTCTTTTTCTTGATAATATAGTTTTATACTGTATTAAATTGTCTAAATTCTAAAGCCACCACATATTAATGACTATTTAATTTTAACGTTTTCTATCTTGGATTTCATTAATTCTTGGATTTCACTTCTTTATGCTTGTCACAAAAAAAATTGCTCTTCTTTATTTCAGAGATTAAATTCATGAAACATATTGGGATTAAGTATTTGTTTAATAAATAGTATAATACTAAAGTAAAATTGTTAAAAATATAAGGTGATTTAGTTGATTAAAAAAATAATAAAAATCATAAATTTAATTTCATAATTACAAAAGCTAACATTCTTAATAAAATTAATATTTAACTTATAAAAGAATGAATTAAAATTGTTGTGTCGATTATGTTTAAAGATATTCCACACTATTCCCTGGCCAATGACAATAAACAATCCACCAAGCAGCCAACGTTCTGCAACATTAACTCACCTCCACAAATTCCGCAGGAAATCTACTCCTCAACCATTCCCACTTTTGCAACGTTCCATTGGACAAGACGGATGAAAATTTCTCAACCCGGTAAAGCATCTCTAATCACATATATTAGTAAAGTTGCTTACTTTAAACATTCTATTCTTTAAGGAATTCACTTTAGTAATAATCATACATAATAATGAAAGTTACTTAAAATAATTTTGATTTGCTTGATCAAACAACTATTACTTGTTCTAACAACTGTTGCTTGAATAAAATATAATTAAATATTATTAATTTTCATTAAATATGTTTTGTAATTTTAATTGTTTTTAATTTAAATATTTATTAAATATTATGAATATTAATTTTTTTTTGCAAAATCAATAAAAAATAATTTTAGTTGATTTATAATAATTAATAAGTACCATAATTTTAGTTAATAAGTAATAAAACTAAAAAATGAATTTATAATTTTAAGGTATCATAATTTTAATGAAGTCCAAAATAAAAAAAAAAACTATAAAATTGTGAGTTCCTTGAAACTCCTCCCATTTAAGTGAAAATATAATAAAGCTACTTAACACTTTGTGGCACAATGGAGACCACCAGGATAGTTTTTTCATGCACCAATCAAACTCACGAGAGTTGCTACTATTGAAAATGCTCTTAGTTGATCAATAAAAAAACGCCACATCATTTATTAAGAAATATACAATAAAGGCATCAACCATTTTATTTTTGTAAAAGGAAAAAATTTTATTCATCGAAAGTAGCAAAACCTCTCATGTCACAAGATGAAACTGAGGGAGAGCTTTGTAGAATCCGTTAATCCATTCTCATGACCTTTGAAGAGAAGATAGCTAGACTTCTTCAACAAAGAAGGAATTTCCCTTAAAAACTACTTCATTCTTAGCAAGCCAAATTTCCCACAGAGTTGTTAACCAAATTACACTAATAATTCATCTGCTTAATTTCCCCTTTAGATGGATTAGACCTAAGTGTTACCAAAAGCAAGACTGATACTCAGTGTAACATTCTCAAATTTTAAAATACAAATATTCGAATAATCATTCAGTTAAAAGAAGATTAGATTGTTAAAACAAATATTAAAAGATAAAACTATAAGAATTTTTTAATAACAAGAATAAGATAATGTTTCCTTTAAAATGTAAATAAAATAAAATAATTAAAGATTTGATACCATTTTGAATTTAATCTGTAAAAATTAATCTTTTATAAAAAATAAAAAAAAATATACATAGGGGAAAATCAACCCTAAGCTATTATATATAGGGGTAACTAGTTCCCTCAAAATATCATAGATTAGTTGATTATTCTAGGGTTGAGAAAGAGGGACTAGGAGCAAAAGAAAACAAATTAAAGTGGTGGGATCTTACTTCAAAAGGTGAGTAAAACGTCTGTCTTTAACCCTCTATGGTACGTTTTGAGATACCTCCATTTGGAATGGTGTTGAATTTTGAGATACATCCATCTGGGATGCATGTATGAGATACCTCCATTTCATATGGGGAAGAAGTTTTAAATACCTCCATCCGGGATGGAGAAGAGATTCTGGATATCTCCATAATAGCGTGGGGAAGGCAATGGGATGCCATTGTATGGAATATGAGCATAGACCTTTTTGAAGAATCTACTAAAAACCTGGTTCCGTGAACCGTAAAGTGTGAGTGAGTGATCGTGAGTATCAAGATAATTTTTGGATTGTGTGTTTGCATAAAAAGTTATTTTTATCGTATTTATAATTATTGTTAGAAATTATTTGGGATAAATCTTTATTTATATATAAATAAAGATGCTTTTTATTACTGTGGGTACCATGATTGTTTTTCCAGATTCCGCGCCAGCTGAGAACAACATTATTTGCGAACCTCTTTTAAAAACTTGTTTTATTCATTGAGATTATTATCTCATTAAAAGTGTTGTTTTCAGAGCTCCATGGAGAAGTTTTGGAAATCGAACAGGCTTGAAGACCTAGTTTGTTATTAATCAAATAGTATTTGTTTGTAACAATTTTAGAATATGATGTCTTTGTAATTATTTTCGTTTTCTAGAGGTCTAGATTTAAGGATTATATTTTAATATTGTGTAAGAATTTATGTATTTAAATACAGAATTTATTATTTCTTTAAATTCTTCACTATTTTTATTATGGGTTATTACTGTAATGACGGACGTTACTTTATGGTATCAGAACAGTTCAATCCTAATTGGACTGTGGAAGTGGGTTTGCTTTTTTTAAAAAAAAAACAAAAAAAAAAATCAAATTTGGGCTTATAAGACTTCCTGTTAGGACTATGAATGTGACATGCTAATCTCTTAGATATTGGGAGTGATCAACCTAATATCTAAGGGATGGTGTGCATACTAATCTCTTGGATATTGGATTTGATCAACCTGATATTCAAGGGTTGTTTGCATATTCATGGAACTAAAAAAATGCTAACAAAAGGGAGAGTTGTCGCTAGAGTGATAATATCTCAAAAAAAATCCTTGGTGTGTGGAACTATTTGAGTTTTTAGTGAGTGTCTACTATTTGTAATAATTAAAATTTTGTGATGGTAGTTTTAGTTGCTATAAAAGATTTTATTTACAATTGTTAAATAATTTGAATTGTTATATGAATGGTATGACTTGTGATTGTGTGATTGAACATATTTGGTATTGTTGTTTATAAGTATCTATTTGTATTTATGATTAAGCATACTTTAGAATATTTGTAGTGCAGAAAAAAAATTAAAAAATTCATGTTTTTTGTGTTTTGAAATTTGATTATATAATGTTAGAGACTAATCTTGCTTCCATATCCTAAAATTTGAAATGGTCTATAATGCTATTATTATTTAAATGTTGAATTGGTTGTTAAGTGACATAATAATGTGATAACTCATTTTTACATTTCTATATTGATATTTTAGTTATTAGATTAAAAAAATTTATAGTTTTAATTTAACCTTAGAATTAGAAGCATATTAGTAGTCATTTTTAATGTTACAATTTATTTCTTTTAGATTGGCTTGGGTAATTTCGGGGACGAAATTCTTAAAAGGTGGGGGGGGGGGGGGGGGAAGAAATGTAACATCCTTAAATTTTAAAATACAAATATTTGAATAATTATTCGATTAAAAGAAGATTAAATTGTTAAAAAAAATATTAAAGGATAAAACTATAAGGATTTTTTAATAACAAGAATAAGATAATATTTCCTTTAAAATATAAATAAGATAAAACAATTAAAGATTTGATACCATTTTGAATTTAATATGTAAAAACTAATCTTTTATAAAAGATAAAAAAAATATAGAGAAGGGAAAATCAACCCTAAGCTATTATATATAGGGGTAACTAGTTCCTTCAGAATATCATAGATTAGTTGATTATTCTAGGGTTGAGAAAGAAGGATATAGGAGCAGAAGAAAACAAGTTAAAGTGGTGGGATCTCGCTTCAAGAGGTGAGTAAAACGACTTTTAAAACCCTCTATGGTATGACTTTTAAAAAGTGTGTGTGTGTGTGTATATATATATATATATGTGTGTGTGTGTGTGTTTTAATAATGAAATAGTATTAGCATACCACTTTAATAGTATAAATTTATATTGTTTATGTTGTGCTAATTAAGTAAGATATCTCCATTTGAATCAGGATGAAATTTGATATACATCCATTTAGAATGGTTGTATAAGATACATCTGTTTAATACGGGGAAGAAGTTTTAGATACCTTCATCCGGGATGCCGAAGAGATTCTGGATACATTTATAATAGCATGGGGAAGACAATGAGACGCCATTGTATGGAATATGAGCTCATAGACCATTTTGAAGAATCTACTGAAAACCTGGTTTCGGGAACCGTAAAGTGAGTGAGTGATCATGAGTATCACGATAATTTGTGGATTGTGTATTTGCATCGAAAACTATTTTTATCGTATTTATAATTATTGTTAGAAATTATTTGGATAAAATCTTTATTTATATATAAATAAAGATACTTTTTATTACTGCGGATACCATGGTTGTTTTTCTAAATTTCGCACCGACTAAGAACAACATTATTTGCGAACCTCTTTTAAAAACTTGTTTTATTCACTGAGATTATCATCTCATTAAAAATGTTGTTTTTAGAGCTTCATGGAGAAGTTTTGGAAATCGAAGAAGCTTGAAGACCTAGTTTGTTATTAATCAAGTAGTATTTGTTTGTAACAATTTTAGAATATGATGTCTTTGTAATTATTTTTGTTTTCTAGAGGTCTAGATTTGAGGATTATATTTTAATATTATGTAAAAATTTATGTATTTAAATATAGAATTTATTATTTCTTTAAATTTTTCACTATTTTTATTATGGGTTATTACTGTAACGACGGACGTTACACTCAGAAGGCAACACAGACAAGAATCCTAACCATCTGTAACAACACATTCACACTTGATAACTAAAAGGACAGGTAAATAATAGATGACTTATTGATTCAGGATGAATAAAACAAATTGGACAAAACACACCAGAAGAAGGAAGAATATTCCTCTTAACTACTTCAACTCTAGAAGGTATTCTATTATGAGTCACCTTCAAATAGAATGTTACCACCTCTGATGGAGCCATTGATTTCCAAAGACAGGTGTAGAATGAAGACGCACTCCCTTGAGAGAGACCAATAGCTGCACGATATCCTTCCTTAACCGAATATTGAGCTTGATACTCGTCCCTCTTTCCCCCACCCCAACCATCCTTCTCCTCCAGCCTCAAATGAACCCTTTCCAGAGCCTTCCCCAACTCCTTCACCCCTTCCTCTTCCCAAATGAATAAATCCCTCCTCCAACTCAACCTCCATTCCCATTCATGGGATCCCTAACTCCCAACCCCAAAGATACTGGACACTCTTTGGTTGGATAGTTGGAAGAGCCTGGGGTATAGAGATTTCCACCCGCCTACCACCCTCAAATGCCTTCCCAAAACCTAAAGAGTGACGACCCACCTACCACCCTCAGCTGAAGTTTTACATCCCCCTAAAACCACTCCCCTTCCCCACCTTCTGACATAACCTTTAGGATATCATTCCACAACTGAAACCACCTCCTTCGCTGCCTAATAACCAATTCTCACCTGATGATGCACCATATTTAGCTTCTAGAACCATGATCCACAAGGAAGAACCCCCTTGTAGAATCGTCCAGTGCCACTTCCCCAATAGAGCTTTGTTAAATGCTACTACATCTTTCAGCCCGAGTCAATCATGACTCTTATCTTTACAAACCTCCTCCCATTTTATCCATGCAATTTTAAGATGATCATTTGGGCCTCCCCATAGCAATTTCCTTTGTGTAGATAGAATCGAGCAAGCCACTTTCTTTGGAACCCTGAAAAGAGAAAAAAAAAATAGAGTGGCATAGGGAAGAAAGTGGAATTGATCAAACAAATCCGCCTTCCCAAAGATAATTTTTTTCTTTTCCACAACGTTAATTTAGATCTTATCTTATCTAAGACCTGTTTCCAAAAGCGTTCACACCTCATATTTGCCCTCACAGGGACCCCTAGGTAGGAAAATGGTATCTACAGTTCCACATAATTCAAGATTCGCGCAAAAGATTGCAACTCTGTTAACTTCACTCAAATCCCCCCCAACTGCTTTTAGGAAAATTAATCTTTAGACTAAACGCTAATTCACAGCATCAGAGAATACTCTTTAGAGTATAGAGATTTTGAAGTTCCAGAGATATCATGAGAATAGTATCATCTGCATAGTATTGTACCACCAACTGAAGATCCTAATCGCCCATTTTGATACTTGATAGCAAATTTCTAGACACTGCCTGCTTAATCAAACCACCAAGCCCTTCTGCCACTATTAGAAAAAGGAAAGGAGCCAGCAGGTCCCTTTGTCGGAGCCCTCTTTACATACAGAATTCTTCAGTGGCGTTTCCATTCACTAAGATAGACACTGATGATGATTGAGGCATCCTTTAATCCATCTGATCCATTTCTCACTAAACCTAAACCTTCTTAGCATGTAGAATAGGAAAGGTCAGTTGACTGCATCATATGCCTTTTCAAAATCTGCTTTAAATATTAGCAAAGACTTCTTATGTTGTTTTGCTTCATGAATCCTTAATTGAATATCACAACATTGCCCAATAATTGCCTCCCTTTAAGAAATGCAGTTTGTGTCTCTTCAATGATACTTGTCATGGCCTGTTTAAGCCTAAAGGATAACACACCTTAACTATGATTTTGTAGATCACCCCAAATAGCGATATCGGTTTGTGATCCTCAAAACCCCATGGCAACCCTTCTTAGGAATTAATGAGATAAAGGAGGCATTGGCCCCCCTAGGGAGTCCCCTATTATGATAGAATTCAGACAATACATTAATTATATCATCCTTATGGAGGTCCCAAAAATGTTTCACAAATTTCGTATTGTACCCATCTAGCCTAGGAGCCTTTGAATTTTCACACTCCCAAATAGTAGTTTTAATCTCATCCTCTGAAAATTCTTTTTCTAAAGCCTTACTTTGATCCTCCGAAAGACTCTTAAACTCCACTCCATCCAATCTTACACCAGCATCCCCCTGAAATTGGAATCTATCTTCAAAGAACATTTTAACCTCCTATTTAACCATCAACGGGTTATCAATCCACTGCCCATCGACCAACACGCTAAAAATACCATTGGTTTTCCTTCTCCAGTTGATAGAGGTGTGGAAGAAACGTGTATTCGCATATCCATGATGAAACCACTTAACCTTTGCTTTTTGCGCCAGTTATGTTTCTTGGAAAACACTCCTTTTTTTTCAATTCCCCAAGAGCTTCCATCCTCAAAATTACCACCTTATCCCGTAAAACACCTTCTTTGCCTTTTTATCAAATGCAACAATTTTATTCTTCAACTCATATATAGACTCCTCCACCTTTCCAATATTACTCTTACTCCACCCCTTAATTTCACCTTTAAGGGCTTTTAACTTCTCTTTTAACATATACACCCCTTAACCTTGCACATCAAGACTATTGTACTTGTGCCTAATGAAATCATCAAAACCTCCACAATCCAGCCAACCATTGATGAATTAAAAAGGTTTAGCCCCCCAATTGGAATCAAAATGTTTGAGCACTATGGTACAATGGTCTTAAAAATCATGACTCAAATTCAACTGAAAAGAGTTTGGAGCTAAATTCATCAACTCATGGGATACTAGGAATCGATCTAAGACGCTACAACCCTTGCTCCTAGCATTGAACCAGGTGTATCTATGTCCAACTACCAGAACTTCTACCAACTCCATATTTAAAATAAACTCTGAGAAATCATTGGCACCAGTAAGAGACGTACCAATTACTACATTTTCTCCAATCTGCTCCTCCGCCAGCCTCATAGCATTAAAATCACCTATTATACGCCAAACACAACCATGGAACTACTGCTTGAATTCTAGTAAAGCCTACTACAGATCCTTCTTCCCTGATGTTGAACATGGGGAATAGACATCAACGAAAATCTATTTAGTCATCTCTTCCTTAAATCTACATTTCACCCCAAGGAACCCTGGTCCTTTGAATGACACCTTAAAATCCTCTGCATTCCAAACACATAATAGCCGATCTGCCATATTAGAAGCCGATACTGCACTCCAACCCACATTATCACCACCCCACATCACACAACATATTTTCCTATCGATATCAGCAACCTTCGTTTCTTGCACATAAAGAAAGTTCACCTCCTACTTAGAGACCATTTGACAAACAAATCTCTATTTCTCCTCCCCCCCCCTCACACCTCTAATGTTATAGGATAAGACATTTATCATTTAATTTGGATTCCTTCTCCCAGAACGAACCTTAGAGGTAGATACCCTCCTCCTGTCTCTTTCTTCCAGCTCTACCAACTTCAGCACAATTACTTCTTCAGACTCCAAAGATGAGGCTCCAACCTTTTTCCCAACCACCCATAAGGACTGAGCTTCATTAAACTTTATATTAAAAGTTGAACAATCATTTGACTCCTTTCCTCCTAAATCATTTGTAACTCGAGAACCCTGCCCCACTGAAGCCTCCTTTAAGCCCTTTTAACATAGTTGGAATCTCAACTAGTGGCTTCTAGAAATAGATCGTGGAGGATGATTATCAACTTTGTCACTCATAACCTGTTTGAAAGCCGTTTTTGGAAAAGATACTATTTTTTTACTAACAAGCCCCCAATCAATCGACACTTGGAACCAAACGCCATGTAAATTAGGGTCGTTCACCAAATCTTGATGATCTAAACCCGGAAGCTTATTAAAACCTTGCACCATGTCCATTTGACCTCCAACCTTAAATAATGTAGGTCCAACAACGGGGCCCTCCTTCCTCATAGAATTCTCCTAAACATCCTTGCGTTGAAACTCCAAGACTGATTCAAGCAGTCTATCCTAATTCCCCTTATAAGAAGAATGGAGGACCAAAGGTGGGTTTTTCTCTAGAAATGGGCTACCCCTTGAACGACTTTCTCCCAGTGATGAAAATGCAAAGTCCACTTCCTAGAATTCTTGATAATAAACCCAATAGGCAGTCCCTCCCTTGCAAACCCTTCATGACTCCTTTGTACCTTGCTAACTCCTGAATTTTTCTGACCAAAATCATCTGTCACGAGTAGAGCCGTCAAAACAGGGTCCAGCTAATGAGTCAGGCTGACCCACCACAGGTTCGAGCCGGGTCGTTTAATGTTTTTAAAAGTGAGCTGATACTAGGATAAAATGAACCAGGTTCACTTATGACCCGGCTCACCACGGGTTCAACATGGGTGAGTCAAGTTGGCCCGTGAGTTGCATAAGAAATTAACAATTACAATTGCAGCCTAATCCAATTAAGTGAATAGAGTCTGAAACCCTAGCAGAGCAAACGACTCACACAGCCATGCTCAGCACTCACAGCCTCACTACACTTCACACTCACACTCACACCGTCACACATTTGCATTTTGACTCCCTTCGCGGCTCTGCCACACACCACCGCCACCCACCCTCACGACCTTATTCCTCAACCTCACTGCACTTCACACTCACGCGTCTCTGTGACTCCTTTTGCAGCTTCGCCACACACCACCACCACCCACCTTCACGACCTTATCGTTGGACACTCTGCCACTAACCACCGCGAGGGCGCGAGGTTGCGCCACGCTCAACAATCAAAGCTCCTCTCCACTACGAACACCACCACACTTCACATTTCACACTTATGCATCTCTGCAGCTCCCTCTGTAGCTCTGCCACATACCATCGTGCCCACCCTTATGACCTCATCGTTGGACACTATGGCACTGACCGCCGTGAGGTTACGCCATACTAAATAGTCAAAGCTCCTCTCCACTACGAACACCATCACATCAAACTCAAAATCAGAAAGCACAATTTTGTAATTCCTTCTTGAGAGATCAACGCTACGAGTCCACGACACATCAGAATCAAAACTACAACTCTTTTCTCTACATTCACCACTGCAAGTACGCAAACACCACCATTAATTGTTGTTGACATATGAGTTGTAAATTTGTCCATTAATTGTTGTTGTGAACTACTGAACTGGTAATAGACTGCTGCATTTTTTAATTTTCTATTTTGTAGCATGCTTTGATTTCTATCTGTTATTTTGCACTAGTTTTTTTATTCTTCTAATTGGTCTGAGCTATAAGGCAATATTGCTTCTAATTGGTTTTTTTATGCTGTATTTTTGTAATTGCTTGTGTTTTTTAATATTAGGGAGCATCAAGTTTACATTTCAAACGTGCCTTAACATAAATGACATATTGAACATGAAATGAAATCTGATGTGTTTAGTTAGATGCAATCATTTTTACATAAGTGACATTCTTACATTTCAAAAATTCCTTGACAAAGTAGTTTGATGTGTTTAGTTTATAATTCAAAATTGTTTAAATCATATTTACAGAAATGGAATACGAAACTTTTGAACATGATATAAATGAATCAAGGTCATTGTCCCTTATCCTAGAAGAGACTGACAAAGATGATAACAATAATAATGATAAACCAAGTAAGAGGCCTAGGGAAATTACCTCTAAAGTTTGGGATAATTTCACTAGAATTAGTGTTAAAGACGGAAAAGAGAAAGCTAGATGCAATCATTGTAAACAATAGTATGTTGTTGGTGGTATAAAGATAGGAACTTCTACATTGTTGCATCATTTGCCTAGGTGTGAAGTGCTAAAAAAATAAAAAAATTCAAATGTGGGAATGATGATAATTGATCATGCAGGGAAATTGAGGAGTAGAGGGATAGACCAAAAGCATGTTGATAATTTGCTTTCAAGTGTAATAATTAACATGGGTTATCCTTTAATTTTGTTGAGTACAAGTAGATTAGGGAATTGCTTTTGTATTTACATCTTGAATTAAAAATTCCAAGTAAGAATACAATTGTGTCTAATCTATGGAGAATTCATATAGAAGAAAAAGAAAAAGGTAAACTTTCTATGCGTAGAGCTCAAAGTAAGATATGTTTAGTTTCTGATTGTTGGACATGCATAACCTAAGAAGGGTACATATGTGTAACTGCTCATTTTGTTGATGTTAACTGGAAATTGAATAATAAGATTATTGAATTTTTGAAATTGGACCCTCCACATGGTGGTCATGAAATGGCTAAGAAAATTTTTTATATATTGCTTGATTGGGAAAAAGATAGGAAGATGTTCTCTATCACATTGGGTAATGCAAATGCTGATGAGTCCATGGTAAAGATTATGAAAGAGCAATTTAATTTGCAAAATAGTTTGATTTGTAATGGTGATTACTTTCATGTAAGGTGTAGTGCTCATGTGTTAAATCTTATTGTTCAAGAAGGATTAAAGGTGGCAGCGAGTGCTTTGAAAAAAATAAGAGAAAGTATAAAATATGTGAAAGCATCAGAGTCTAGAAAAATTGTTTTCAAAGAATGTAGATACCAAGGTTGGTTTAAGGATGGATGTGATAACTAGATAGAATTCTACGTATGTTATGCTTGAAAGTGCACTTAAGTATCGATGTGCCTTTGGTTGGTTGTCTATTCAAGATAAGAATTATGTTCATTTTCCTGATAAAGATGAATGGAAAAAAGCTGAAAAAATGTGTGAATTTTTTAAGCAATTTTATGTTATGACTAATTTGATATCAGCTCATCATATCCAACATCAAATCGCTATTTTATGCAAGTTTGGAAGATTAAGACATTGTTAACTGAATATGCTCGGAGTGATGATTCATTGATTAGAGATATGACTATCAAAATTATGGGAAAGTAAATATTGGCATAAGTATTGTCAGATTCTTGCTATTGGGGCTATTCTTGATCCTAGGATGAAGTTTGAAGCAATTAGGTTTTGTTATAAGACAATTTATCCAAAATCTTGTGAAGAAAAAATCAATGATTTGAGAAAAAAAATGTATGAATTATTTGAAGAATATGTGAAAGTTTCTGTAAATGACTCAAATGTTTATGCTTCTTAAATCTCTCCTAATCTAACATAATAAGTTTCTTACACAGATGATGAACAAGTGATGGATGCATTTGATGTAAGTTAATATATTATAACTACTTTAATTTTTCATTTAATTTTAGCATATATATATATATATATATATATATGTGTGTGTGTGTGTGTGTGTGTGTGTGTGCGCGCGTGCGTGCTTAACTATTTTGTTCTATTTCTTGTAATGTCTTATTAGGAATATGTTGATTATTTGAGTCAACATGTCACTGATAATGGAAAATCTGAATTAGATTTATATTTGGAGGAAGAAAATTTGGATCCAAATTTTTTTGACAAATTGGATGGTTTGGGTTATTGGAAGTATTGCAAAGATCGTTGTCGTAACCTTTCTAAGATGACTTGTCATATATTGAGCATTCCTATCACTACAGTTGTTAGTGAATCAGCCTTCACTCTTGGTTCTCGAGTTTTAACCAAGTATCGATCTTCCATTCTTCCGGAAAATGTTGAATTGCTAATTTTAACTCAAAATTGGTTACATGGTTTTGAAGAGATATGGAGTTACATTTTCTAATTATTACTATTGTTATTATTTTTTTCTACCACTTAATTATTTCTTGTTAGATGACTAACTATGTTTTTTAATATTTTTTTGGTAGATGAAGATAAAGTCAAGATTAAAGAAAATGAAGTTGTAGTATATTCGTCTATTCAAGATTCTAATGTTGTTCAATGTTGATGGAGTTTTGTTATTTTGTCATGTTTAGGCAATGTTGAAGTACTTTTGTTATTTTGCATGTTTTGGGACTTCTAAAATGATGAATTTTTTTTGTAGTACTTTTGTTATTTTGTCATGTTTAGGCAATGTCTTTACTATTTTGTGATTTGTGAAAGTGGGTTGTTTCCTATGTATAGGAGGACATTTTGTGAGATTGTGATTTGTGTTGTGGGTTGTTGGTTTGTTGTCTATTCTAGTATAACATTTAGCCATGGACTAATGGTTAGCCTATTTTGTAACTTATGACTTGTGGGTTACCCTAAACCCAGTATAACAGTTAAATTTCAATATGATTGGATGATAAAAGGGTCTTAGGTGTTCCTAGTATTTGAATCAATATGAAGTTGGTTAATACTTGATAGTTTTATTTGATTTTTGTTTTATTTTTTATTTCATAAAACGGTGTTGGGTGTTTCCATCATAACAATTATATTGAATCTGAAATCCGTGATATGAAAATTTGCTTTAAAAATTTTATTTTTGTTTTATTTTTTATTTATTAAATTTTAGGTGAGCCAACCCGTTTAACTCACAACCCGTAGTGAGCCAGACCGAGTTAGTTTTTTTAGAACTCAACAATAAATGGGTTAAAGTGAACCAGATTAAATGAGTCGGACTGACCCATTTTGACATCTCTAGTCACGAAGACGAGGACAGAGTAGCTTGAGATAGTCTTACTCTTTTTAACTCCTTGCCAAACTACTTCATAGTCAGAATAACATTCCTGCATCTGACAGCAAATGGCTGGGCCGAATGGGCTTGAGACATGGATCACATTAGACCCAGCCCCACATAGTCCTACTGCACATACCCCCCAAATTACTATCTAATAATTCGTCCAAACTTTCAAAACACACCAGATTGGAACTAACTCCTGCATTAACTCTACGTAATAAAAGCCCACCACCTACCTCTTTATTACTCCTGGTGCAGTCTAAATTTGCAAAACTCAGGTGCTCTTTATGCATTAACTTCTCACTGTCAAGCTCATAACTGCTCCTGCAATAACACCACGTACCATACTCCCACCACCCTCCTCATTAATACTACTCGTCAATTCAGGGAACATAACAGCACCACCAATAACTCCACATTCAACCATTTATTCTGGTTACTAGTACTTCTTAATCTAGTAAGTAACAACACATTAGTTGTGATTAGAAATGACACTATTTCACTGATATAGTTTTTTAACCATATTAATACAAGTTGCTAAGACTTGACACAAGTTAAATTGATTCTATATAACATACGATAATTTATAAGTATCAAAATCTTGTATCAGATAAAATTTAATGTTAATAAATTATAAATTATGGTTTAATTATTTTAATTATATATAATTATTTTATTGTAAAAATAATGCTTTTATAATTTTTAATTCTTATTAATAACAAAATTTATATATTTTTTCGTTTTAATTTGCAGAATCAGCATTTGGATAAAACAGTCTTCATATAATATTTGGATCAATGTTTTATCTTGATTGGTCTGTCTTGGCCAATTCAATCTTTGATTTGTTCAATCAATTTCCTGCAATATGCAGTTCTTTTGTAAAGAATTGTATTGTTATTATAGTTATGAGATAAGTATAAGTTTATTAGTTTATAAGTTTCTTACAAGTTAAATATCAATTGGTAATTATTGAAAATCAACTTCACTTTAAAACTACTTAAATATAAAATTTCACTACATATATAGAAATTATAGTAGTGCTACTGATCATTAGTTATTTTCCACATGATTATGATTATAATATGAATAATCTCATATTTTTTAAACTAAACATTATTATTATTTGACTTATAAAAAAAACTAAGTATTATTTGGAAGGAAAAATATAAGAATAATATATACTGAGGTTTAGTTCGATTTGAGTTAATTTTAAATCTTAAATTACAAACCGAACCAAATTGTATAATTTAAAAATTTAATAAAGTAAACAAATCCAAAAAATTTTAATTTTTTATTGATTTTCAATTTTTTGAATCAATTTATAGGTTAGAATAGTTTGGTTTTGAATACCATACTTTATTGTAACTCTCATGCAGTTACAATACAATTTCAACAATTTGAATAATAAATGACTAATTCTTTAAATTTATTCTTTATATATAGAGAGAGAAAAACACTTATGTATTGTTAGTGTAAAAAGTTTTACACGAACAACTAATCACAATTGTTAATTTTACTGATTAATACTTTAAAAATCATGTAAATGAAGAATTATAATTAACTGCTAATATAAAACTCTTTTATAATAATAGTGTATAAGTGTTAAATTTTATATATATATATATATATATATATATATATATTTGTCTTTTCCTTAAAAAATACAATGCACATAAAGAATTGCTTTTTATTTTTCGTTTTAATTTGCGGAATGATAATTTGGATAAACTAATCCCAAAATATTTATTCTTTCTCCTAAAAATATTTAAATAATAAATCATTTAAGTAATCACTAAAATATTTAATATTTGTCGATTGTCTCTAAATTAATATATTTCAATAAAATTCATAAATTAAATTATTTTTAAATTTTTAATTTACTATCCATCTTTAAATGTAAGACACATTTATTTAATTTATGATTTTTAGATTTTTTTTACTGAAATTGGTTAATTTTTTTAAAAAAATTAGTTAATGTAGTTAGAAGCATTAAATTTAAGATATGTTTCAAAATTACTGTTATGTTTTTTTTCTTGAAAAAATATATTTTTTTCACTTATATCCTTTAATCTTCACAGAAGAGAAAGTGTATTTATTGTAAGTAAAAAACACTTATACACAACAGGGTAAAAATTTTTACTTTGGTAATTAATCAATCACAACCTTTTATATGTGCTAAGTTTGTTAAATTTATCATTAATATTTTAAAAATCATCTAAAAAAAGAATTATGATTAACCATTAATGTAAAACTCTTTTACATTAATAATGTATAGGTGTTAAACTTTTATTGTAAAGTAACTATGAATATTTTAGTAAAAATGAATAATTAATACAAGATATCTTAAAAAACTTATAAAAAAGACAAAAATAATTAATGCACTAGACTTTTAATACACATGTAATTGCTTCATTAGGACATCTTTATCCCTAGATTTCATTAGAGATCTTAGAACACCTTTAGATGTGTCTTACAATGTGCTACATATGTTCTAAGATCTTCTATTTTTTTCTTCTAATGAAAGATATCAAATTTAGGATCTTAAGATATTTTTATGAGTCCTACAATAAATATAACTGTTTAAATTTTATTTATAATTTTTTTGATAAAATATTAAATTTATTTTAAAAGGTAAAATTAATTAACTAAATTAATAAAAATTAAAAAGAATAAAATTATATTTAAAATAAAATGCATAGTTAATAAAATGATTTGCACATTTAGAAAATAAGATGTATATATACTAAACAAAAGTAATAAACGTGCACATTATAGTTTATACAAATCTCACTAGATCTTATACAAAACTTTAATTTTCACGTTAAATATCCTAATTTTTACTTTAACAATAAATGTTTTTCAATTTCAAATCTTAATTTAATATTCTTACTTAAGACCATGCATTAAAGATGTCCATAATAGAAGATATTGGTTTTGAGAATTTGGTATGTAAATCTCATGTCTCCCAAACGTGAGGACTTTGGATCCTATATAATTATTGAAGAATGTTTGCGAGAAAATAGAAACACAAAAACCTTAAATTCTTCGACAAAAGAGGAATTTTTCTCAAGCACGACATGAATAGAAAATAAGAACATAATACAACATTGTTATTGGTAGACTAAAGATTAATAACTCTTATCTCTTGTGATGTGAATCTTTGCATAATTCCAAAGACACCATTTTGATTCAGATAAAGGAGCGAAAACAGAGTTTTATACGTAACTGGAAAAAAATAAAAGAAATCTTGTTACATGCGTCAGGGTTGATCGTACATGTTTCAGCTTCATCCTCAAATTTCAACATCATATCTCCAAATTTGGCATTACATTCATTTTATATAATACTCATGTATTGGTGTTTAAGGCACCACGTCTTTTATAAGTCACCATGTGTTATTATTATTTGGTTTTTACATGCATTTTATTTTTATGTTTCTTTGAATATTTTCTTAAAATATTTTAAAATTATATTTCTAACTTTTACCCTAAGAAGCTTTCAAACTAAGAAAAAATTATTTAATAATTTAAATTTTCACTTAAAAACATTCAAAAAATAATGAAAAATATAAGAGAAGAAAAAGCTTAAGGAGAGAGAAAAAAAGAGAAAGTTGATAGTAAAGAGAGAAGAAAATAATTGACTTAAATTACTAATGATTTGTTTAAGAAGCAAAACTATCACTAAACCAATATCATTTTGCTTATTTATTGACTAGCAAAATTATTATTTTACTCATGAAAATATCATAATAACTAGTAAAAATGGTATTTCTAAGATATTCAAATTTACATGTACATATTTCCATCCTTTAAACAATTTTTGTAGTATATTTTAAAAAAATAATAATTAAGATAGTTATTGTGTAATATATATTTTTTGGTGAATAATATATCTTTAAAAATGGTATATTTAGTATTTTTATTTTTAAATTTTAAAGGAGAGGTTATATATTTAATATTTTGTTTTTTAATTATTTCAAAAACTATATTATTTAGTGTATTTAATATTTTAAATGACATAAAAGATATAATCATTAGTTGGAAATTATTTTTTTTAAAAAAATATAATAAAAATAAAATTAATTTGAATTTTTGTTATTAAAAAAAGTTGACACGATGTTACACATATTAGTGCGTGTTTGGATGAATTTTAACAAAGTTGATTTTGAATGAAATAGATTTTGGCATAATTGATTATAATTAAAATTGATTTTGAGATTATGTGATTTGTGTCTGATGCTTTTATTATAAAAACAAATTTAGAGTAGAATTCTTGATCAAATGCAAAAGATACTCTAAGTTTGTGTTTGGTTTCACGTTTTAAAATTGATTTTAGACAAATTTTGATATGTTTGATTTCATATTTGAAAATTAATTCTTGACTCAAAATTGATTTATATAAATTTTGGCATGTTTAGTTTTGTGTCAGAGAAGAAGTTAGAATTGATTATGTGTCTAGAAATGATTATGAGTTGAAGCAATTTAGAGTAGCTTTTGCGTTAGATAAAAAATTTTACACTATATTTTACTTTGAACTTGCTTTAACAAAAAAGAATTCAAACATAAACCATATCATCTCAAAATCAATTTTAATCATAATTATTATGCAAAATTAATTCTATTCAAAATCAATTTTTTCAATGTCTATCCAAACACACAATAAGTAGAATTGATTTTGCATATATAATTGATAATTATGATAAAATTGAATTTGAGATTATGGATTTATGTTCTGATGTTTTTATTATAAAAACAAATTTAGAGTAAAATCTAGTATTCAACGCAAAAGCTACTCTAAGTTGCTTTAAACCAAAAATCAATTCTAAATTTTTCTCCAATGTGAAACCAATCATGTCAAAATTTATCTAAAATTAATTTTATGTCTAGATGTGAAACCAAACACACACTTGTAGTAACTTTTGCGTTGGATCAATATTTACACTAGATTTTACTCTGAACTTGCTTTCATAATAAAATCATCCAAACATAAAATACATAATCTCAAAATCAATTTTAATCATATTCAGTTCTATTTAAAATCAATTTTGTCTACGCTCATTCAAACACGCACTAAGTTGCTTCAACTCATAACAATTTTGAACCTAGAGTCGATCTTGAATTCTTTTCCAACGCAAAATCAAACATGTAAAAAATTTTTTGCAATTAATTTTGAATCTAGAATAAATGTTGAATTCTTTTCCAACGTGAAACCAAACATGTAAAAAATTGTTTGAAATTAATTTTGAATTCAGGATCAATTTTCAAATGCAAAACTGAACACACACTTATTGTCCTTCGATAGTTGTTTGGCTAGTTTTATAATTAAGAGAAAAAAGTCTTGAAAAGTGATAAAAAAAATTTGGTATCTTACTATTTAATAAGTTGTTAGTATTGTTCTTACTAGAAAAAATAGGGGTGATGTTCTTACCAGAGAAAAGAGGGACATTCTCCAGAAAGTTCACCAAGTGTTGTCACGTTAGGGTACATGCAAATAGCACTCCGATATTCAAGTTAGAGAGGGGATACAGTAAGAAAGAATAAAATAGAGATTTTTATTGTACCAGGTGTGTCTATCTATAAATAGGGTGTTCTACTTTGGGGCCTATAATTATCTATGTTTTTAAAATCGGACTAATGATCGAACTAGTGAAGGCACTGGTTCATGGTTCATTGGTTCAACCATTATCGAACCAGTGGTTGAACCGGTCTTAATAAAATTATTATTAATGTACTATAACAATTAAGATTATAAACAAAATAATGTATTAAGGTTGTAATTATAAAAGGATAAAAGTAATTTTACTAAATACACCTTCATATTACTAAGTTAAATGCCATTTTTATTAGTTTTTTAATTAAAAATTGGTTGATTTAGGAAACTGAGGGGTGTATTTAGCAAAATAAAAAAATTAAAAAAAAAATACAAACCAATTATCGGTTTTACTGGTTCTTGACCATTTTTCTGGTTTTAATACCGGTTTTTTGTTTCATCGGTTTTCAGGGTTGACCGAACCGGTTACCAGACCGGTTCACTGGTTTTCCGGTCAAACAAGAGAGTCTGGTCCGGTTTTTGTAACATAGGTGTATATGGAAACAAAACATAATATTTGGTTTCCTTATAGATGGTAACAGAGAATACTAATATCATATTAAAGATAATTAGGGGAATATCTCTAAAGATAATTGTGGGAAGATAATATATTTGCTTATATTAAGTAATGTGATTTTAAGTGATGGATATTTTTGGTTTGGTTTGGATATATATGTTGTTGGTTGTTTTAGAGGCTCCTTGTATTGTGTGTTTGGGCCTTGGGCCTTTTTTTGACTCATGGGCTGAGTATTAGGTGAGGTGGTACATAAGTCCCCCAACCTCAAGAGTTGTGAAACCTTGGGTGAGGAGCTTGCTGAGGCTTGAATAAAGGATCTCTGACTGAGGACTTATCAGGTGTGAGTTTGTTTAGACGTGAAAGTCACCGACGTTTTTCAAGGTCTTTGTTGAGTGGCAGCTTGTTGGGTGTGATTTGTTTCGGCAAGTTGGGACCTGCTGTGCATGATTTATGGGTGCTTGTATTGGGCCATTGGTGGTCGGCCACATGAACTGGCTGTGTGGCGTGGTTGGTGGGGATGTGATGGTTGATAGGATGGTGAGATTTCCCTAACTGTTGGATGGTTTTTTATGTAACTTGTTAAGCATCGTCAGATGTGGTGTTTCGTCTCTGCCCATTGGATAGGTGGTGGGGGATTTCTATGGCTTATGGATGTTCTTTTTTGTTTTATAGTAGTGGGGAAGGAGTATGTTTAAGTTGCTTGCTTGCGATGTTTGATTTACTTTTCCTTGTTTGAGCGCACTTATGTCTTTTTTTCCATTTGTGCCTTCGCCATTGTTTCCTTTGCCGTTGTTAGGGTTGTGTTGTTGTTGATAATTTCTTATAAGGTACGTGTGGTGTTCCTTCCGTCTTCTCTTAGATAGTCATGTCTTTGCCTAATTCTGAGGGTGGCTATCAGGGTAGAAAGGGGAAGTCTATTCTTCCCCTTAAGGTTTTGAGTAGTGGGAAAGATGAGTCTATTGAGGTGGAGGTTGTTGTCTTGTCTTTTTCTGCTTTTTTCGGGGGGTTGTTGAGGCTATCATCACGGTGAAGCCAGTGGCAAGGGCAAGGGTTGCGTTTGGCCCTTTTAGGGGTTTTCCATAGTGTAAGGGTAATAGGAGGAAGATAGAGTTGCCTCCTCTTACGACCCCCAAATACTTGGGTACAATGTGATATCATCGAGTTCGCTAGAAAGCTTGGTGAGAAGGAGATTCAGGATCTCATGAAGACAACTTTCTTGCCTCTTTTTGGGAAGGTCGACGTATACCTGGTGCCACCTTGTGTCGTGGATGAGTTTGTTTATTAGGGTGGTCCTTCCAATGTGCCATTCACTTATATCTATAAGTGTTTGTTCACTAGTTTTGGGGTGAACTTGCCTTTTTCTGACTTCGAGAGTGAGTTTTTGTGCTATGCCAAGGTGGCATCATCACAAGTCCACTCAAATAGTTGGGCTTTTCTCCAAGCTTTTCGAATACTTTGTTTGTATTTGGGGGTGGAGTCTTCCTTGAATAGGTTCCTTCATTTTTACCAACTTAAGGCTGGTACTCCTATAGGTTGGATTTCCTTGAATGGGGTGAATAGGGTGATGTTCATATTGTTTTCTGGTTCTTTTCAGTTTTAGAACGAGTTCATGCGTTTGGATTCGGTAGAGTGAAGGTTAGAGTAGAATAATATCTTCTTCCTAGAGAACGGGGAGCCCAAGTTCCCCTTTCATTGGTAGGGGAGGCTACATAAGTTTAAGCGCATGAAAGGTAGGATGGTCTTGGCAAAGGAAAAAGTCAACGTAGAGAAGTTGTCCCTCCTTCCCCAACCTTTGAATGTAATTGGTGCTCCTCCTTTCTTATTCCAGGAATCTTGGGGTTGATTTTGAGTGTGTTGTATTTTCTTTCTTGTTCTATTTTTTACGATTTGCTTTTTGTGAGTTTGTTTGTTGATTTGGGGTTTTGCAATGCTGATGGCAAGTAGGGCTAGAAAGCATTGAAGGCTAAGTTTGGGGTCTCAGAGGAGGCAGTTCTTGCTGCTGATATATCAGCATCTTTTGCTAGTCCTGCTTGCAAGAAGAGGCAGATAGAGACTTTGGTTCCACTAGTGAGGAGACACTCGAGGTTGCTTGTGACTTGGTAGAGGAAAGGGTCGAGTCTCCCAAAGACCTTATGCCATTAGGTAAGTCAACTACACCTATTGTTGGTGAGAAGGTCACCGACCCTGTCCAATTGACAACTTCTTCACTAATGACTTCGTAGGTCAACTAGGGTACCTTGGTCCGCATGCCTATTTCTGCCTTTCTTCCTCCTGTCCTAGATACGATCTCCATCAGTATGCAAGAGAAGACTGTGTATAGGAGCTTTCCTGTGAGGTTGTAGTTTAAACCCCTTTAATGCTTGGAACATGTGTTTACTTATGTCGATTTCAGATCTTGTAGAGTGTGGGGATCACTTGTGGGGACTGCTTTTGGCTTGAGTTTGTGTCTTTGGCTGATGTCACTATGCCAGAACATGATAGTGCTGTAGATAGCTTGGATTCAGGAGTCGTGTCGTTGGAGAGGGCATAATGCATCATGACCTTTTGGTTACAGAATTGAGATTCGTATTCTACGAGGATAAAAAGGCTCATAAGGAGGTGTTGCTAGAGCTGCAAGGCCTCAAAGGTCGTGTTCAACAGGTTGTGGTGGCTTTTACTGAGGTTACCCATTGTGGCTAGGTGATGGAGGAATGTCATTCAACCTATATGATGATAGTGGCTAGGAACAAGGCAAACTTAGAGCGCGAGGTCCTGCACTTGAAGTGTTAGTTGGATGAGGGCAATAGAGAGAATAGGCTGCTAAGAGGCAGAAGACAGAGGATGACAAGAAGATGGAACAACTCGTTACTGATCTCCTAGAGGCTGAAAAAGAGGTGTGCATGGAGCACACAAATGGTTTCAAGAAGGATATTCGTCAAGCAGTTCTCTTCACAGGTGTTGATTCTTCATGTTTTAACATAAATAAATATGTGAAGGACGATGAGCTCGTGGATGAATCAAAAGAAGACGAGGAGGAGGTCAGTACTGAGTGAAACTTGCATCCAACTTTCCCATCATCGGAGTCCCATTTTCTTTGTTTGTCTTTTTAATTTTAGGTTATTCCTATGCTTTGTACTTTGTATTTCTTGTTAATGGGTTGCAACTTTGTTTTTAAGTCTTTGCGTATTTGAATTATCTTCTTAGTTTATGTTTAGTTTGATTTTGTTTTGTGCTTGATTGGTTTTAGTTGCATTTAGGGTTCTTGTTAGAACTCTTGTTAAGATTAATATTCTGTTTGTTTTTTCAACTTTCGTTTAAGGTTCGTATTCAACTTGTTTTAAGTTAATGTTTAAAGATTGCATTCAACCTACTTTAAACGTGCGTTGAGATTTGTATTTGACTCATTTTAAGTTTGCATGAAGGTTTGTATTTGATCTATTTTAAACTTGCATTTAAGGTTTGTATTTGACCCATTTTAAACTTGCGTTAAAGTTCATATTCGACCTATTTTAAACTGGCGTTAAGGTTCATATTTGACCTCAACTTAAGGTTTGTATTCGACATGTTTTAAACTCTCGTTAAGGTTTGTATTCAACCTATTTTAAGCTTGTGTTAAGGTTCGTATTCAACCTATTTTAAGCTCACGTTAAGATTCATATTCAGCCTCTTTGTGTTTGTTCAGGATGAGCCATTTTGGAGAAGAAAAATTGTATTTTATTGATTATTTGCGGGCTTCATTAAAACCTTTTTATCCTAAAAACCCTTTGTGGAAAAAAAAGGTTGGATTAGGAAACAGTACCGAAAATATAGTAATTCTTTAACTAAAGTAGTGTTTCAAATGGGTGGCGTTCCAAGTTCGAGGAACGACCTTCCTATTCAGCTCTGACAACTTATGTGTGTCGTTTTGTAGGTTGTCTATGATCTTGAATGGTCTTTCCCATGGGGCGGCGAGCTTCCCTTGAGAGTGATTTTTCCTTCGTCTTTTGTGACTCACCAGATGAGGTCCCCAACATGGAAGTTGTCGGGCTTCATCTTCGAGTTGTTTTCTAGATGCTCTTAGCTTGCAGACGAGCTCTTTGACTTTTGCGATTACTCGGGTTTCATATATGATGTCCAATTTTTACTATAATGCGACCTCATTGGTGTCTTGCTTGAAGTGAGTATGACGCGTGATGGATTCTCCAACTTCTACTCGTATCATCGCGTTGGTCCCATAGACAAGTTAGTATTAGGTCTTCTGGGTTGAAGTTTGAAGGGAACAATGGTATGCCCAGAGTATGCTCTGAAGTTCATCCGGCCAGAATGTCTTCACCTCTCCTAGTTTTTTCTTCAGCTCATTCAGGATTACCTTGTTTGTGGCTTTTGCTTGGCCATTTGTTTGTGGATGCTTAAACAAGGTCAGTAGGTATTTGATGCCCAGGTCCTTTAGGAATTGTTCTACTTTTGTATCTATGAACTGCTTGCCATTGTCAGAGATTATGGCTTGTTGGATTCCATACCTATAGATGATGTGTTTCCAGATGAACTTGTGGACGACCCAATCTATGATCCAAGCTACTGCCTCTACTTCAATCCATTTAGTGAAGTAGTCGATTGCTACTATAAGGAATTTTACTTGTCCACGAGTTTGGGGGAAAGGACCCAAGATGTTGATCCCCCAAAGGGAAATGGGCGAATGAGAGGTCTGAATGTTGAGCTCGATAGGAGGTTGCTAGGGTATGTGGCCAAACTCCTGACATTTGGGCACTTCTTCATGAAGTTGGCATAGTCTGTTATGATGGTTAGCCAATAATATCCAACGTTAAGGACTCTATTTGCCATGGTGCAGGCCCCACTATGGACACCACAAATGCCTTCATGTAGTTCTCGAATCACGTAATTAGCTTCACCTAGGGCCAAAAATTTTAGGAGTCGGTGGGTGACTCTTCTTTTAAACAATTCATCTGATAGAACTATGAATTGACAAACTTTCTTCTTCAACTTCTTAGCTTCTTGGTCATCGGGGGGTAGAGTGCCTTTTGTCATCACTTTGTCGTAGATTGGCATCACTAGGTGTTGCTTTGTTAGGTAATGAATAAGACTTCTAGGCATGGTGATTTAAGTGTTTCCTAGATGATTGTTCGATGATGTCCTGACTTTTTGGTGTTGTTGAGTTAAGAGTGTCGACCTGTGAGTTTTCTTCTCGAGCGATGTGGTTGATGCTGAAGTCTTCAAATTTGCTAGCCAGGTTTTTTACTATGTAGAAGTATTTTAGAAGTTGGTCATCCTTTGCTTGGTAATCATCTCTCATGTGTCCCGTGATTAGTTAATAGTCGCTTTTACATGACAATTTAGTGAACCTAACTTCCAGTGCTAGTTTCAGTTTGACTATGAGAGCTTCGTTTTCTGCTTGGTTGTTTGAGGTGGGGAACTCGAACCTTATGGATTGTTCGATGGTGAGCTTGTTTGGTCCTTCCAACAGGATGCTTGCTCCGCCTCTTTTCTTATTGGACGAGCCATCTACAAATAAAGTCTATCTTTCACCTGTGGTTATTCCAAGGGTTGGGGTTAATTTGGCGATGAAGTCAGAAAGGTATTGCGACTTCATAGGGCCCCTTGGCTCGAATCATAGCTCTATTCTGATAGCTCTACAGAACATGCTATCATCGATATCACTAACTCGATTTTTCTGGGAATCTTTTGGATGGGGTGATTCGTCTTGACAGTGACTTGGTTGTTTTGGAAATATGGGCATAGTCGTTGAGTTGCAATTATCAATGCAAGGACGATTTTTTCAATGAGCTGGTAGCACTTTGTCCTCTTGGACTAAGGCTATGCTGATGACTTTTGTTCTAGGTTTGATTTGGGAGATGATGAGTTATTCCACAGGGCATGGGTGGAAGTTGTCTTGATCTACTCTAGGGTCCAAGTCAGTACTGTCCATAGGGTTGATAGAGGTTGGTGGTAAGGTTGCAAGGGTCACCTTGATGATTGGCGGTGTGGTTGTCACCTTGAGGCTTTGTGTATAGAATTGTCAGGCTTCTTTCTGATTGGCCTTGATGGTGATGATGTCCTCGCTGGGAAAGGGGGATTTCATGGTTAGGTGGGGAATGCTAACTATGGCCTCAAGCTTGTTGAGGGTGGGCCTCCCAATTAGGATATTGTAGGAGGAGGGTGCATCAACTAGGAGGTACCTTATGGTGACTGACTTGCTCTTCTCCTCTTGGCTGAATTTGGTAAGAAGGTCCACATAGCCCTGTGTGTGTACCTTGTTTCCTATGAAGTTGAATAGTGGCTCTTGGTGCGAGTGGATAAATGACTTCGACAAGTCGAGCTGGAGGAAGGTTGTCCAGAAGACTACATCGACGAAGCTACCCTAGCCGATGAGGGTTTTGTTAACTTGCTAGTTTGCCACAAGGACAAATATGACTATGGGGTCATCTTGGTCTAAGTGGACTCCTTTGAGGTCGTCCTCTGAAAATGTGATGCTGAGGGAGGGTGGTGCATGGACTTCTATACTATAGACTGCTTGGAGGTGTCTTTTTCGGGCTGAGCTAGTGCGTCTTCCTGTTGTGAATCCCTGCGATGGTATGGATGACTCCTTTTAGGTCTTCATCAGCGATGTTTCTCGTTCGGCGACACTCAGGCTCTATAAACCAATGTCTGTGGTCTCTCTTGGAGTGGATGTCTCATCGAGGGTTGCGTTCCCTATCCCAACTTCGTCTTTCAATTGATTTGTATTGTACATACCTAGCAAGGTGCTCGACCTGGATGAACTCTTTAATTTTATTTTTTAGGGTCCAACATTCGTCTGTTGTGTAGCAGATGTTCCGATGATAGCAACAATGTTTATTGGGGTTGGCCTTGGAGAGGTTCTGTCATGGTGAAGGTAGGGTGATCAAGTCATTTATGTGGTAGTCTCAAGGACATGAACTATGGTGGTATTAATTAAGGAGTGTATAGTTATTGTATGGGTGCCCCATGCCAAACTTCCTTCTGGATCCTTTGTCATTGTGCGACCTTGTCCTGTCTCGTCGGTCACCCCAACGACAATCTCTAGGGGGAGTGACTTCCTTATTGTTTTGTGTTGTTGAAGGTTCTCTCTTTGTACGCCTCGTGTTCCTCCATATGTATGAAAACCTATGACCTGAGCTTTGAGGTCGTCCATGCTTCTGGTGGGGTATTGGCAGGGATTGTCCGTGAAAGGACAGGGTCTCAAGGCCATGAGCATGGAGTGGAATGTGACTTCTAGTAGTGAACATTAAATTTTAATCTTTGTCAAGTATTTTCGCATTCGGGTGTACCTACAAGTAACTCGTTATATTATTTTTTACTATTTAAATTTTCTTATTTATTATTAAATAAATGATATATTAAGTTATTAACTACATTTTAGCTTAAAAAGTATATCATTGCTCATAATGCATCTTTCACAATACTATGGTCTTGGCCACAATGGTGTGATTCTTGCACAATCATGTTTTAATCATCCACAAGGGTGTGAATTTGTGCACATATATGTGAAATTATAAATATATATATATATATATATATATATAATTTTGTTTAATATAGAAATGTGATAGGTCGAAGCAGGGCGGGGACTAACAAACCCACTGTCACTCTCACCCTGATTTACACGGGTTTTTCCCGTTAAAGTTAGGATGAGATGAGTCGATACCCATGGGTGTGATTATCATCTGAATATAAATAATATTTTTCTAATTTTATCCAATTTAATTGAGATTTTATTGTCAATTATATTTTTAATAAAGATATGAAGTTTCAGTTAGGAATATTTTAAAAATAGTTTTATTATTTCATTAAAAGTATTAAAATGAAATGATGTTAATTTCTTTTCCTAATTTATATGAGACAGACGTGGTTTATTTTCTTTTTATATTTCAGTTCAGAGCAGCATAATTTATTTTAATATTTTTATGTTTATTATAATATTTTTAAATATAATTTATCACAATTATATTAACATGATAATGATAATAATAATAATGAGTAATCACAACAATAATAACGACATTAATAATAGTGTACAAGCGCAATGATAATGATATTGATCAAAATAATAACTAAAGTTGAGAGAAAAAAATTATTATATGGTTATTAATTCAAAATAAAGTAATATTTTTATGCTTTAGTAATTTGTAATTAATGCCAAAGTTATTTCATGGTTTATCAAGTGACAATTTATTTTAAGGGTTGTCTTGCTAGTTCATCTTCAATTGATTTGTGCATTCTATAACTTTGTCTTTTAAATCGAACATGGACAATCATGTTTGTGTATAGTTTAGGACCATGTTTTTTATATTAGTAAATAAAATGTATTCTATAGTTGTTAGTCACTACATTCTACAACTTGCACATTAACTGGTATAAATTAATGAATTTGTGATTTTTTCAACGTATAGGACTATTACATACAATTAATCATTATATATGTTAACTTTGCTTTTATAAATGATTAAGAGTAAATAAAATTGTTGGTAAAAATCGTTTCAATTTGTGACAATTTTAAAGTACCGCTGAATTATTTTAATAAATTTTAAATTATTTGAATAGATAAAATTTATATTTAAATAAAAATTTTGAAAATATGTTTTAAATTTTAAATATCATTGTAGGACGTTTTTTAATTTTATTTAAAGTTGTAATATTTTAATATTTCAAATCTATTTCAGTATTTTTAATATTTTTTATATTAAAAATAATTTTAATTTTTTTACAATTTTTAATATTTTATTAATTTAAATTAATTTATGAAAATTTTAAATTGCAACTAATTAGCAATGGTTTTTTAATTCATAATAATATTAACTACTAATGACACAAAGTAATTATTATGTATAATCCTCTTTAAATATAATAAGCAAAGTTGATTGATTGGTATTAACTAACTTTGTTAAGCTCATTGATTTTACTTAGAGAACACTCTCTAACACAATTATACTAACACACTCTCGCAAAGTAATATTATTAATAGATTAGAAAACACAAATATGCCTTTTAAAATATTACAAAATAATGTAAAGAAAGAAATCATAGTCAAACCAAATAGATAAATATTATGTTCCTATACAAAAATAAGTGGGACTTAAATCTATTCGATTTGCTGTTCTCTACTACTCCCACAAACTTAGTTAGATTGCTATTTCTAACACACACGTTAACATGTATGAAATACTAAAAACTTAGAAAAAAGAGTCATTTAATCTCATGTATAAATTAAAGACTTAGTTTCACTATTTACTTATTTTATTTAATTTTATCTCATTATCAATATGAGTTTCTTCATTTCCTACCATTACCATACACATACGAGAAGTAACAATAAGTTGTTTAGCCAAATGCAACTCCAATGCATTAGGGATGTTTATTGCGGTGGGTAACCGAAGACTCAATTTGACCGAAACAGGTTGAGTTGAGTTTTTTTGTGATTAGGTAAAACTCGATCTAATCTAATCAAACTCAATCCACTACAGATTAGGTGATATATTTAGTAAGTTGAATCTGAGATCCAATCTAATACAATCTGACCATAATATTAAATTATTATATATTATTATTATTATTATTTAAAATTGTGTGTTTTGTTATTATGTATTGCTTTTAATATTAAGTTTTTGTTAGTTTACACAAATTATGTAGTTTGTATTTATTTGTATGGCTTGGTTAGATTAGACAAATTGTGTTTACTTTTATTTTGGACAAATATTTTTTTAGTTATTATTACTTGAAAATTTAGTTGTATGTTAATTTTAATTTGTTTTAGTTTTGATATATAATTTGTAACTATAATTTATTGTTTATTTTCATGTTATAATAATGATATTGTATATTTTTTAAAAAAATATCCTAAAAAGGCTAACAAAATAATATTCTAAATTTTCTTTTAAAAAAATTCTAAATATATTTTTTAAAATTGTGACCCAAATAACCTAACTCAACATGCACTGTTCAATAATGGGTTGAGTTGAATTAAGTTTAATGAACAAAAAATCCTTACAAAATCTAACCTAATATTTTATTATTAGATTTGGATCTTGAGTTTGCCTAACTCAATTCAACCCAACTCATATTTACTCCTATTATTCATGGTGGTTTCTGTCAAAATTTGATAATTAGATTTCTTCATATCACAATCTGTGGATATTTTTTTTAGTCTAAAGACTCTAAACATTTCGTAAATCATTGTTTCCTACTATTTATCCTTTTCCTATCAATATACGGTTCAATTTGGTGTCTAATTTTTTCAAAACAATGCAATTTAGTGCCTTTCATCAAATCTGAATCGAGCTGAATATATTTAAGATTTGCAACAATTTAAAATTCGAATATTACACTAATACTGTACATTTATGAACTCACAGAATCTCAGTTTAAAAGTCTTGTACACTATTTAACTTTTACACGGTTTATGCTAATTAAACTTATAAATTCTTTTTTGAAGTTTAAATTAGATTAATTATTTATCATTATTAGTTTAAATTTTATATTAGAAAATTACTAATTCTCTGCTATAATTGTACTAAATTTATCTTTTTACTTTCTATAGGTAAAAATAATTTTACATGATAAACTTTTTTTCAATTAGACACTCTTCATTTTTTATCAATGGAATAGGATTTGTATCACAAAGGTAATTATTATAAAATAAGTAGTAAATTGCAGTAACTTCTCTTGACTTTTATCAAATTATACATAACAATTTTTTTTTTATTTTCCTGCATAGCTATACTAATCTTATTTAAGTTTTAAAATATTACATTAATATCCATATATATTTGAAAATATTATACTAACAATCTCTCAAACCTTAAACTAAGATCTTTTTAGGGGTATGAAAGTAATGATTAAAAAAAAACATATGGTGCATATGTAATTATGCTAAATTTCAAGAGGTGTTTTTGTAATTTATTCTAAGAACATTTTCAATAGAGCAACTCCCGTGAGATGTTTAGTGTATGAAAAATTGTCTTATGGTCCTCAATGTGTCACATCAGCGTTAAACAATTTTACTCTATTTTCACTCTAATGTGAGAAATTTAAAGTAACTCCAAGAAACTCACAATTTTATAGTTTTTTTTAATTTTGGACTTCATTAAAATTATGATACCTTAAAATTTAAATTTATTTTTTAGTTTTATTACTTATTAAAATATTAATTATTATAAATCAACTAAAATTATTTTTGTTAATTTTGTAAAATAAATTTAATATTCATAATATTTAATAATATTTTAAATTAAAAAAAATGAAAATTAAATAATATATTTAATAATAATTTAATAATATTTAATGATATTTTATTCCAGCAACAAGTATTCGAACAAGCAACTCAAAATTATTTTAAGCAATTTTAGTGCCACGTGGGATTGTTTGAAATGTGGGTTCTTGAAGAACTGAGTGTTTAGGCTAAATAACTTTGTTAGCAATTGTGGTTGGAGATGCTCTAAAATAAATGTTGCATTTAACTTTTCAATGTAATATTAATTATTTTCTTCACTAACACTTCTAATCTAATAATGTTATTTTAACTTTTTAATGTAATATGAATATTAATGTTAATTTTATAAAATCACTATTCTCTCTCATGTATTTGTTAACTTTTCTTAATTTGTATAAAATAACTTAAAACCAAGGTTTTAAAATTAGACTAATCATTGAACTTTTGAAGACATGATTTTAGAGTTCAAATGTTCAAGCAGAGTTCAATAAAATATTATTTTAAAACATTTTCCGATAATACAATAATATACTAAGTAAAAAAAAGTTATATATGATAACTTTATAATACATCATATTAAGTTTAAGTATTGTTTTAAAATATTTTATAGTATTACAAAGAGACAAAGTCTCATATTACCTAGAATAACTTTTTGAAAGTTGTTTATCTTTCAAGTTTAGTATAGGAGCTAATAAGTGAAAGAGTCACAACAAAAGACCTTGACGTATTCTTGTAGTGCAAATTCAATTCGTTTTTCCCCCTATGCATGTGATTACTCATGGAAACTTTTTACAGATTTTTTCTCTTAACTTACATGCAATTCACCTTTTATGTAAAAATAAATAAATAGATTTCAAGATTTGTTTTCATCTTTTATAATTTTATTTTTCAAAACTCAAACCCTAACCAAAACTGTCAATTATCTTATTTTTACCAATTCACCCAATTCAATAGAGTTTTGGATTCCCAATCTGACAAATTGAATCAATCAATCTAGTATGGTCCAGTTTTCGCAATGTGGATTAAAATGACATTATTTTAGTAATAAGAGAGTAATTATTAATTGGTTTTTTATAGTGTACCTAAGGTACATTTTAACAATAATTAAAAATTGTTTCCAACGCAAATATGAATGTATTTATTTGGGAGAGAGTGATTATCTTTAAAATGCATTAAATATGATTGTTAATACTAATTTACTTCCATTTTTAATCCTAAATTTTTACTTCTATTCTCTTTTATTTTCACCACCACCACCACCACCCTACTATCACCACCACTACTGCTACCACCACTTCCACCTCTTTTATAATATTAAAAAGAGACAAAGTATCATATTACCTAGAATAACTCTTTGAGAGTTGTTTATCTTTTAAGTTTAGTACATATGCTAACAAGTGGAAGAAGTCAGAACAAAGGAACTTGACCTATTCTTGTAGTGCAAATTCAATTTGTTGATTTCTCCCTATGCATGTAATTAATAGGCCATGGTGACTTTTTACAAATTTTTTTCTGAGGTTAATTAACTTGAAATTCACCCTTTTATGTACAAAAAAAAAATAGGTTTAAGAGTTGTTTTCATCTTTTATATATTTTTTTTCAAAATTGAAACCCTAATTGAACTCGTCAATTTTCTCAGTTTTTGACCAGTTCACCGAATTCAATAGATTGTTGGATTCCCAATTTGATAGATTGAATCAGTCAATCTAGTCCAATCTAGTTTTTGCAACGTTGTTTAAAATGACATTATTTTAGTACTTAGAGAGTAATTATTAATTGGTTTTTCTATAGTGTGCTCCAAAACACATTTTAAATGATGAGCTAATTTTCATACTCTTGACAAATGTACCAGTTATATGTAGTAACCGATAAATATCGGTCGATCCCACAGGGACTAGGATGATACTCTAAGAATCTCAATACAAATTGCTTTTAATAAAAAAAGGAATGATTTTCTACTAACAACTAATGAAATAGGAAGTAAATAGCGCATAAACAAGTAAAGTAAAGTTACTATGAAAAAAGCTTAGTAGGGTTTCAATTTAACTATACCATCCTTCTACTTGCATACTTGAACTAAAAATCATCATTTATCATTCACATTCCCATCATCCATAAAAATACCCTTGACCTGAATCTCTTGCAAGAGACTAAGCTATTTGAGTATTAGACTATCTATCTCTTGCGTAATCTAAAGTTAAATAACTTGCTTTAAGAAAATGAGCTTACGATGACCAAATGGGTTTTACTAATCAAAAGTCACTCTCGAGCTCATTCAATAAGAAAAATCCATAGAAACATATACAAATAAAGCATAAGGTGAAGAAGAACCATAATAATGAGCAATAAACTTTTATTAGTAGATAAAAATATACAAGAGAGTTCAGACATAGTTACATGAAAACCTTAACCAATCAGAGCCTAGCACCATCGGGATTGAAGGCATGATCAATGGAAGAGGATTACAAAAAATGGATATAATAAGATGGAGATGAGCTTGGAGAGAGCCCTAGGTCAGTTGGGTGTCTTGTTTCATGACTCCAACAAAAGACGCTCTTTGTATTTTAAAAGAATCCCTTTGTTCTTAGACCGAGCGTTGGGCACCGAGAATGCGAGAATATCCCTTCTTGTAATGCCTCTAATTCTTACCCCAAAGTATTTATAAAAATATGAGAGATATTAAAAATTTAATCTTACATAAAGAACCATAATCTTCTTATAAACCTTGTGAGTCAAAATATAGTTCATTACAAACTTCATTAAAACAAAAGTACATTAGTTGACATAGTTACCCTCTTAAAAATCCTAATTCAGAGCAATGGACTTCTTATGAAATTAAATCTACTCAAATATTATATAGTAAGTTGCTTAAAAGATCAACACATTCAGAGGAAATCCTCTTATTTCTACTACATCTCCCCCTAGTCTGGTCCATATTCTATATTTCCCTACTTTGGTACAACAATTTTCTCGAGAAATCAAATCATTTTCCCATAACACAATTATGAGTATCTTGCCAATCATAGCATTTTGGCCATTTGCCAATTAGGAACTCAACCCATCACAATCGGGTACTCTACCTATCACAAAATACAAAAGGGAATTCTTTCATCACAAAACACGAACATACACTCTTTCATCCCGAGAAAGATATACCCTACCAATCTTGAGATGCTGAGCATTTATGGAAGGTTTTAAATCTATGAATATTCTATTCCAAATGCCAACATTACTAACCCAAATATTCATCTATTTAAAACCATCTTAGGACCTACTGTATCCTGCCTTTCATCTCGTAGTGTACCAAGTTGTGACTTCCCAAATATGACACTCGTGCACCTGCATGGTACCCTCACCAGGGAAGCTAGGACTTTGCTAAGTTCATCTAACAACATCTCAATACAGTCCCAAAGGTCACCAGACTTGTTAATCACAATTCACATAGTTTTATACTTCAACCATTATTCATAGAATCATTTACGAAGTATCCTATAAAATTAAAAGATTATAGTATAAATTAATATCTCATTTTGAATTCTATTTTCATGAGTAAAATAATATCAATAGTCATGCTAATATATTTTTAATACTAAAAGATATCTTTCTGATGTGGAAGATCAAACTAAATTGCAACCACATAGCATACTTGGATTGTCTTTTGTGATTTTAACACATTATATTCAAAATAAGATTTTATTAAATAAACTTTCATAAAATCTTTTGAATAAAATATGGCATACACATATAAAATTATAAAATAGTTATTAACAATTCCAAGAGTAGTGATTTTTATAAATCAGAATTACGAAAACCAAAATTTATCATAATTCACCTTGTCATAGAGAATTGTAAAATTAGATTCAGAGAAAAACTAGAAATAAGTAATATTAGTGAACCAAAATAATATGATGAAGTAATTTTATAGAAAAAATAAAAATATAACTTTTGAATAAGATGAATGATGGAATTAGTGACAAATAATTACAAAGAATCTTATTATGATATTATTGAAATAACTTAAATAACATAATAGCAAGAATCAAATTGCAATATCCAGAAATAAAATGACAAAAAATAATATATGAAAATAATAAATAAATAACCAAAAGTAATAATTAAGAGGCGAGAAATAGTATCTGAAAATAATAATTAAAGGACTAGAAGTGAAATCTGGAAATAAATAATAAAGGACCAAAAGTAATATATGGAAATAAATAATAGAGTACCAGAAGTAATATCTGGAGAAAATGAACAAAGGACCAAGAATATTATCTAGAGAGAATAAAAGTTAGCATAATTAGATGTTACTAAGCAATCAACTAAACATTAGCATATTAATCCAAAACTTAGTTTTAGGAGTAATAATAATCATAAGAGTAGCAAAAATATATAAGTCTATTAAGATTAACACTACAGAGGTTTATAAATCTCACTCCTCCCTTACCTTAGTAAGAGCTTCATGAAGAATGATGAAAAACCTTTGAAGTCTTAATCTCCTAACTTTGGAGCTTTCTCCTCCTTCCCTCATAAGAGTTCTCTCCCTTTCTCAGAAGCTTTTCCCACTCATTCTTAAAGCTCTCTTTCTCTCCCTTCCAATTCGCAATATGATGATCCCTATTTATAGGAAAAGTTTAAGCACGTTCGCTGAGCGAGATTATGCTTGCTAAAGTGTAAATAGGTGCAAAGTACTTTCGCTGAGCGGTGAAAATTTGCTCAGCGAAAGTTAGGTACTTTTGTCTCACTTTGCTAAGCCATGAAAGCTTCGCTAAGCGGCATTCTGGTTTGGGTTATTTTTGCCGAGCGACCTAGGTTTCGCTAAGCGACTGGTTGCTCGCTTAGCGAATTTCTTCTTTTAAAAAGAATATTTGTTGCTGCCAAATCTATTGAGCGAATTTCTAGAAAAAGAGATTTTGCAAATTTTAGTAAAAATGCTTTATATGCTATAATTAATTTATTTTTATGTTTTTTTACATGCATAACTAAGTTTTTAATATCTAACTCTAATTTCTAATTTGAAATTCAAATAGATTATATAACAACCTGGTTACAAAATAAGGATGCTACACCTCTTGGGTTGCCACTGTTGGGCGTCGAGATTATGGCCTTTGGGTGTCAGTGCAGAAACAAAAGTGGCTTTCAGGTTGAGCGCTTGGACACTACTATAATAACACCAATTAGGCTCAGAATCCTCGAACATTTCTTCTATCCTTCTCAAAAACCTGTCTCAAGAAACAGAAAAGTAAGAAAATAACATATGCAGAAATGTAAACCTAAGACTAACTTCCTAAGTAAATATGTTTTTAAATGAAAATGTAGGAAAACAAGGTTTTAAATGAGAAGGAATTAGGATAATTTCTCTATTTTATCCATGTACAAAATAGGTAATTTATGCAATTATCAAACTCCCCTAAACTTAAAGTTTTGTTTGTCCTCAAGTAAAAAAACACTTTAGTGGACTCAACAAAACAACACCACATGATGCATGCTAACAGACTGGAACAAAGACAAAATGCATTATCACAACACATATGAACAACATTACAAACATAGCAAGACTCGAAATCTCTGTTTTATCAGCAATTACAATTTTTGAATGCTCACAAGAAGATAACTTATGCAATCCTACCTAGCATGGAACTTAGCTAGGAGGATACATGAATACTTAGTAAGGATGAAGCTCCATTGAAGACCTTAGGTCATAGTCTTGAATTAAAGTGTTTGTAAATAATTTTAGTTACATTAGGAAATTGAGGGCGTGATGTAGGCCTTATATTTTGGCTATTTTTCTTTTAAGAGAATGAGGTATCTTTAGTTAGATTATGGGGTGTGTGAAGGAAGAGGTGAAACCCATTTTGGACGTATAGGTCATTTCCACACCCCTTGGTTTGTTTTACACCCCTCTTTTTAGCACACAAAGCATGATCAAAGCAAGTGCCTAATCTTGCTTAAGCATGGACATTGAGTTTAAAGGGAATTAACCTTGTTTTAGTTAGCTTAATCAAGCTAATTAAGGAAAGACCCAACTCCTCTAGATCCAACTCCTATTCTCTCTCTTTCTCCTATAAATAGACCCTTTACCTCATGTATTCTACACACTTGAATCTGAAATCGATATAAGACTCTTGAGAGCTTTCTTCTATAGTAAAGTGCCATTAAGTTTCCTTTCTTTTGAGGAGAATCTTCTAGTAGTTTTTATCAAGGTCCTCTCCCTTGTAGCAAACCTTCATTTTGGTTTATCTTCTTTCAAGAATTGACACCCCACCTCATCTCTTATCTCTCCATCAATCATTTTCTTGGTGACTTAGGAACCTTTGGAGAAAGATCAATGGGATTGCAAAATCCTTTTACATAATAACAATCAAGGTTATGGTGCCCACAATAGTAGGGAGAGATTTACCTTGCACAAGTCAATTCACATGGTAAGCTATGTAGATCACAAAATTCAAGCAACATCACAAGTAAGGTGTTTCACTCCACACAAACTGTATAAGATAAAACAATTCACTCATGTGACACAATGCACTCACATGAATCAACTTTGCTTATTATCATCTTAACAAAATCACAACTAATGCATGAACAAAGAGATCATAAAGACTTCCTCCCTTTACAAATTCATCCATCCCAACCAAATTCCCACTAGCTAACATCATTGATTCAGGTAAATCATTTACATTATGCACAAATCAATATCCAATTTTTTTATTCATAACTTTCTTTTTCTTCTTTTTCACTTTTCTTTCTCTCTCTCTCTTTTTTTTATATATGTACATAAATTTGCACAATGAAGTAACACACTAAGTCCTCAAATGTACTTGACACTCCAAAAATACACTCCCCCAAACTTATTGTAGATACAATCTCATGTACATGCTTTCTCAACCCTAAGGTAAAGGAAGGAATGTATAATTCACTAATTCAGCTTAATGGTTCATACAACAGGAATAAAATCAATTAAAGCTCAAAAGGGACATCAAGGATCAAGTAATGCATAAGTAAACTTTTTGGCTACTTAATAGATATGACCTTGGTCATTTCTCAACATGCATGCAAATATGTAATCAGTGAGAATCAAGAAAAATCAATAGTATGAAATACATGGTGACTCATATAACAATCAACATTTAAGCTAAAGAATTTACATGACTAATGCTCTCATTCACAGATTCACACAAATTTTCCAAAAGAATGAACAAGGCAAAGATACTGAGCTCACTCTATGAAAACCACAAGTATTGATATTTAAACATTTTTCTTTTTTTTTTAGCACCAATAAAAGAAAAGATAAAGAATCTAGATAAAATGCATAATGCTGACCACAAGATGTACACTAAAACTACACCCGTATTGGTCAATACAAGTGAAACCCACCAAAACATGACCAATCCCAAATATTACCCCAACACAAATATCTTGCCAAATCCACCGAGGCACCAACCAGACATATGCAATAAAGGCAAAGAATGTGCCTTCCAAAAAGTAAAATCAAAGGCATTGAATGCAGCCACATTCTCCCATTTTAAAAACCACACGGCACGTGTCCAAGACCTAAATAAACCTTCCTCTTTTTCTATTCACTTTTGAAGTACGGGATGGATGGAATTTAGGGTGTTAATATGATAGAGTTAATTCCACCAGTAAATTAAATCAAATCAAATGAATTAGTTTGTTTTAATTTTTTTATTATATATTTATTTTATATTTTTAAGTTAGTAAATTTAGTAATGTGTTTTATTTAGGATTTCACATTTTAAAATCCTGTTTAATCTTATTTTATGTTTTTAATTTAGTAAATTTATTTTTTTCTTTAATTTTGTACAATTTGTTATTTGGATTGTATTGTGTTGTTTCAATAGTTTAATTTGAATAATTTAATATATATGAAACACTTGATATTTTGTTATAAAATTATAAATTTAGTAGACTAATGGATCTGGCTAGTTACATGTATAAATTCTTTTTTATGATTTATGAATTTTTTTTATATTTTTTTATCGATTTTTCATGAAACCGGATCAAACTAACTCGATTATCATTTATTCGGTTTGGTTTGGATCAGGGAAAAAAATTTCAAAAAACCGAACTATCCCAACCCAATTAAAATTAATTGGTTTAGTTTTTATTTTCCTCCAAAACCAAACCAACTCAAATCGTAAGCACCCCTAATGGAATTTATACCCGGGTTCTAAGTTAAAAGTTATAAGAACAAATACTATCATTACAATTAAATTTTATTTTATAGTTATTATTAAGTTTTTATTTTTTATAATAATTATTTTTTGACCTATATGTCTCTCTATATTGTATAATAAAGTATAAAATTGATGTTAATTTAATTATTTTTATTGATATTATTATTAATAAATATTTTATAAAATTATTATTTATTAAATAAGTGTCTTGTCAAAAAATATTTTTTAAATAATTCTTTGTTAAAATAAAATATTTAAAGAGAAAAACACTTGTATACCATTGGTGTAAAATATTTTACACTGACATTTAATTATAATCCTTTATACATGATAAGTGAATTGACTTTACCAATTAATACTTTAAAAGTTATATAAATGAAGAGTTATGATTAAACAAATATATATTAAACTCATATTTAAATTATTATAAAAAAAAATCCCCTTTCATCACTCTAAATCCATCCAAGTTTATGGAGTAAATGTTTCTATTCTTCCATTCACTTTTCGTATGAAGCAAATGCAAAGACGACAAATTAAATCTGTGTTGACTGTTTGTTTAATTAATGCCAACAATTTCCCACACCCTCAAAGGAATAAATCATAATTATTCAGGTAACACAAATTCCCCAATTAATGGGGCAATGGTTCTCTGTAATTTACCCAATTCTAAGGGGTATTAATTTTGTTTGCACCTATTCATCAGATTAGTAGGAGTCTAGGAGCTAGTAACATTTTTATGATAGTATATTATGTATTTCCTCCAAATATATTTTAAGAATAAGAGATTTTCAAAAACTCATCACACACATGTTTGGTATTGTTTTATAAAAGAAACATTTTTAATTAGTTTTAAAAATAATGCATCTTTAATTATTAATAAAATTACAAAAATATAAATAAAATATACACTGAAAAGTTCGACTTACATAAATTCATTATTCTTAGTAAATTCACTATATAATTATAAACTGATACTTCATCAATATTTTTATATATTAAAATTGCTAATTTTATTTTAATTAATTTAAATTTTAGATTAAAAATATTATCAATTACTTGATCAAATAAAAATTTCTTAGCATAATTGTATATAAATTAAAATTAATAAAATAACGTATTTAAAAATATTCAAATTTTCTAGTATGCATAATCATTGTTGGGTAAGAAAAATTGAAAAAATATATTATTCTATTTTCTATTTTATACATAATGAATTTCATTTAAATTTTCAGTTTAATATATTAACAATAACACTTGTTTGGTGTAATTCTTATCATAAAATAATATATTTTAATATGAATATTAGATAATATATTGTAAATATTATATATTAGATGTCAGACTACAAATATCCTTTTTAGTTAAGTAAGTATTTTTCAAAATGTCCTGGATCGTTACACTCTGAAATGCTTATTAGGGGTGGAATTCTTTAAATCAGGAGTGAGTACCTGCAAAAACCACTTTATCAATTGAGTCAAAGAAGTTCTTTATTCATAATAGTAATAATGCAAGTCAAATAATAAATAGTGGATCATACCTTATTTGTAGATGTAGAAATGGACTTGAATTTTTTTTAACTTACTTAATGAGAACTAATTATTCTCCAATTATTCTTAATTAACCTTTATTAGCTTAATCATTAACCATTTATGGTCAAATTTTTTATTGAGTGGATCTTATGTGTGTGAAACTTAATTGAGATGTTTTTGCCAAAACTTTTTATGGTTTTAATTATGTGATGTCTTTGATTTATGTATACGAGTTACACTTTCTTTTGATCTATATTTGTATGTGGCCTTCTTGAGGTTATTTAGTTAAGAGTATTCATTGTCATATTATGGTTTCAACTTAATATTGTTTATATATAATTTTTTATAAGTCAAATGTTAGTTGTTAATGTGTTAATTTTTATTAGTGAAGGGATTCAAACCCACAATCTCTCCCTTCTCTCTTCTTCCCACATATAAACTTTATCTATAAACTAACTTTATAATTCCTGTTTATATATCATTTAAAAATACTTTAATTAATCTAGTTACAATATTTAAACATGTCGTCCTATTTTATCAATTTTAACCTAGTTGCTAGTGGATTTATATTTATTATTAAATAGCACGGAATTTTAATAGCACTTATATTCATCACTATAAGAATTAGGTTCAAGCTTTCTTCAACCCCTTCTAATCAACAGACTCTAGACATATTCGAAGGAGTGCAATTCGTTCGATAAATTCCTAGCTCTATCTATTTTTGACATCTTTGGATTTTTCAAAACTTCATGGACATGCAGGAAGAGAAATGCTATTCCTACTCAAAGCAAGACATAACTTTACTTGTTCAAAATAACAATGAAGCTCGAACAAAGGTAGAACAACAAATCCCTTTTTGATAAACAAATTCATTTTGCAAGTTCGTTATTTCAGATAGTTCCTATAAAGAATTGAACTAATAACCTATACATACTTGAATGCTCCATCGAGACAACAATACTATAATTTTATATGATTTGAATAATTAGAAAATAATTATAATTAATTAAATCACCTTTAAATCAATAATTTGTTGCTTAATTAAATTACCATAATCTATTAATCAACTTTTTTTTCGCTTAACCATAAATGTTAATTCATTACTGCTTATGTAGCACAAATTTAAAAATTAAAATTAAAACATCATCATTAAAAATAAGAGTCATCAAAATATAAAAAAAAATGCCAAAAGAATACACCAATTATAATTAATCAACATATATAAGTATATATAAAATTTAAAAAAAAAACAGTTTTTTCTTATAATATGAAGAAGTAGCCTGCAGAGCATGGAAAAAGTAAGACAAATTTTGGAAAAGATGGTGAGGGTGGGAACTGAAGAGATAAACCCGTGATTTTTTTTTTTGGTCCCTTTTAAATAAGAAAAGTGTTAGCAATATAATTTTTTAAGACATATTCATATTATTATTTTTCGATATATAAATTAGTAAAAAATATTTAATAACTAATAAATAAAAATCACACAAATTTGTATTTTAATAAATAAAAATATATCTAAAAGAATGTATCTGAAAGTGTTTTGTTAAATTTCTCTTTGAGACATATAATTTTGTGTTGTGTTGCTTAACTCGTTGCTTCTTTATGAAGTAAAGCAACGTTGTTCCTTCTACCATAGCCAGTTTCTTCATCTCTCTTACTTCTACCTTCAATTGGCTATAACGATGAACTCAGCAAGATAAAGAGGAATATCTCAAGCTTTTTATGGGTATGGAATATGTACTATTTACCCAACTTGGAATGTAACAAATTCTTTGTTCGTTTTCATACATCAACATGGTATCAAATAATGTAATGATGACTTTATAGCAGTGGAGAGTATGTCATTGATATCATGGGTGGTCCAAAAAATTTAACAAAAGGTTAATAAACTAACTAGGTTAACTAATGATAAAAAACTGGTTAGGTTAACTAATCATTAAAAAACCAATTAGGTTAACCAATCATAAAAAACTAATTAGATTAATTTGTTTAGCATAAATTAGGTTTCATATTAATTAATTACCAATTCCAGCTATATCTTGATTTAGTTTTTACTATAAAAATCATCCGAACAAAACAAGAAATAAAATTCAAACCAAACCAAATTAATCGTTAGCAGTTTGGTTTAGTCTAATTTTTCAGTATTAAAAATATGTTATTAAATATTATTTATTATGGATTTAATACTTTTAAGAACATTTAAATAGTTTGTTTTACTTTAAGAATTATTTAAATATGTATAGATAATTTAATGAAAATCAATTTTAGTTTAAAACTAGCTAGAAAATAAATTTTTCACCATATATTTAACTAGTAATAATTATAACTGTATTATTAGTTATTATTTATTTTCTGCATAACTATGTTTATAACATGAATTGTATCATGTCTCCTAAACTAGACATTATTTAAGAGAAAAAAATATAAAAATTATGTATATTGTGGTTTGGTTCAATTTAGGTTGATTTTCAAATCCTAAACTAGAAATCAAACCATGCGATTTAATATTTAGTAAACCGAAAAAACGTAAACAATTTCACAGATTTTAATTTTTTGGATTGAGTTTTTATTTTTAGTTTGAGTTGGTTTGGTTTGGTTTTGATATCTTTGGTCATTCATCTTGTTTAATATCTTTTGATGAGAATCTAACACAACTATATTTACAAAACTTGTAGAGATGTTAAACTAGTTTATTAAATAATAAATTTTTAGGAAAACTATGGGTTGAAATAACCGAAAATATAACATGATATAAATAAAAATATAATAAATTTTTATCATATATATAAAAATTATTAAACCAATCTAATAAATATATAAGAAAAAAATAAATTAAATTATTAGAATAATGTTTTATAAAACATCTAAAAAACATTATAAACTATTTAAAAACCTTGATTACCAAATAGTCGTACTAGTTTTTCCAATTAACAAAAGAAAAGGTAAAAAAAGTAGCTAAAATGCGGTGCAAAATATAACCAAAGGTTTAAAATCCATTAGTCTTTGTTTAACAAACTAAGTTCGAATATGTTTGGGTAATTTTTTTCTAAAAAATATTTTTAGAAGAAGAAAATATAACAAATTTTTGATAAATTTTTTAAATGATAAAAAACTTTTTTACAAACTAGTTTTTAAAAACTACTATATTAAAAAAAAAACTGCGTGAGATATATAACTTTTATATATTAGACTATCATTTAAAATTAACTTTGAAAAAAATTTCACATTTTCCAAAAAAGCTTTTATAATCTTTTCTTGATGTTTTTTCTTTTTACTTTTGTTTTCTAGAAGTGTTTGTAGAGAAAATTTAAACTTCACTTTCTAAATAGATTTATTATATTTAAGTCTGCAAGCCCGCACAACAACCTATATAAACACAATTTTTTTTTAAAAGAAAACCAATTTGTCTCATTTTAAATTATTATAAAAATTCAATATATATATATATATATATATATATAAATAAATAAATAAAGTCACTCCAGAATGAGTTTTAAGACAATAATTAAACAAAATTAAAGTACATATTATTTAATAGTTAAATATTAAATCTCATAACAAATAATTAAATATAATCTCAATTCTAAAATATAAAATAAAATAGTTTAAATTTAAAATACACGCTAATAAAATATAAGTGCTCTCAAATATAAAATTTCAAATATCAATTTTTAAATGTTCATTGAGAAGTATTGAATTTATTTTTTTTATCTATGACACCCCACTTTTATAAATAATATAATTTTTATTAAAAAATAATTATACAGAGGCCTGTGAGTTAACTTGCTAAACCCGCAAGTTTTAAGCCTATATATTTAAATGAGTATAAAATGTTAGGACTCCCATATCATGTGAGTTACAGATTTTGCAAGTAATACATAAGTTTGAACTCAAATGTTCATGTCTAAATGAGACATTTCATACTTCATTGTAATAAAATAATTAATTTTTATGGAATGATATTTATGTATGTTGTATGAATATTAGTTTGGAAATGGATTTGATTTGGAGTAAGAGTGAAGTCTTTTATCTATGTTTTGTGAAAAACATTTTATTTTTTAATTTTTTAATAAATATTTATAAAAAACTAAGAAAAAATTGGAAAACAAAATATAAAAACAAAAGTATATATATGTTATAGATATTGGTGGCTGCAAAAAAAGAATGAAGTTTATATAACATATGGACAAAACGGGATAAAATCTTAGTTGGTTTTTGACTTCTCTCTTGTGAATTGTCATATTAATTGAAATTTTTATTCGTATCTTCTTGTAATTACAAGAACGCATCCATTTTCCTTTTGTTCACTTTCACGTTCATGAACGCTTTAAGTCATAATCAAGGTCTCCTTGTTGCATGAGGACGCGACAATTTTATTTTTTTTCAATATCTGTTTTCTTAACTATTATATCATCAAGTTTTTGGACTGAACATTTCACACACCTAAGTTCTTTTTTTCTTTTTTTTTTGGCAGATACAAAGCTTATTGTTCTCTTTGCTTGAAGGATTTGTAAAGCTATTTGAAGATTTGGTGTAATGGGGTTTCTTCAGCTGCTTTCTGTTGCCTCTTTCCCAGTGATCAAAGTGTTACTGGTTACTGCAGTTGGCTTGTTTCTTGCACTGGATAACATATCAATATTGGAAGAAGATGAAAGGATCAAAGTGAATAAGGTTTCAAACACAATGACTTGAAAAACTTTCTTCTTTTCTTTTCTTTCTTTCCCTTGTGCAGTTTTCTGAAAATGATGCTCTTTCTGTGACAGCTTGTGTTTTATGTGTTTAATCCATCACTGGTGGGTAGCAATCTGGCCAAAACAATTACCTTTGAGGGGATTGTTAAGTTGTGAGTATTGAGGATTTGTTTGGTAACTTGTGCTTTGGATTTGAGGATTGGTTTCTTTGTACTAAAACTAATATTCACAGTTGTGGTAACATTTTTTGTTGTTGTTTAGGTGGTTCATGCCGTTGAATATTCTTAGCACATTCATGCTAGGCTCAGCCTTGGGATGGATTTTGATTAAAATGACAAGGCCTCCCAAACACTTGGAAGGTCTAGTCTTGGGTTGCTGTTCTGCTGGTACACTCTCCTTCTCATTACAAAAAAGTGAATGCAGCAAACTACATATATAATCTGCATAACTCAGTAAACAGACTTCTAATTCATTTCTTCAGTACTAGATTTGAGAAATCTTGAGGCTACTAGTCTCCGGAAATGCTGGATGATGTGACTAATCTCCTGCCATATTAACTAGTCATAACTATCAGTATAAAAGATTAAAAAATCATCTCAAACCTCTTTTTCTTTTCTATTGCAATTTTTGGATTATTTTTCAATTGTGATTTTTGGATTATTATATAACGATTTTTCAACTTTATATTTTTTATAATTTTTTATATATTTAGAAATAGATAGACTAGAAACAACATCTTTTATCTCAATGACACTAAAGATAGAGATATTAAATAAATGGACTTAGTATATAGTTGACATCTTACCATGATTAGTGGTTAGACATCATGGTTAATCATTAACCATAACTAAGTAAACAATGTGATTACATGTCATGTAGAGATTGGTTGAAACCACATGGTCCACTATTCACTCACACTATCTCATAATTTCTCAGAGGAAAAACCCGAAAAATTGTAAAAATATAAGATTGTATCTGATCACCACGTCATCTATGATTCCAACAAATATAATATATAATTATTTAATTAGCTTATCTTATAAATTGTGTTAACTAAATAATTATATGTTATATAGTGATTGGTGGAAACTATAGATAACACGGTAGTTTAAAATTATCTAATAATTTCTCAAAAGACAAAGGATCTAAGTGGACCCATTTGTCTTTCTCTCCTTGCAAGTGGAAAGGATCACATACAATCCTAATTCATCAAGATGAAAATGCTGCTTCATAGTCTATCTTGCAATTAGAGCTCATATGTAAATATGAATACTGTTGCTCTGAGATAGAAGACTCAAACTTGTCACCTGCATATTTCTACTGATTCAGATCTTTTGTCCTATTTAAGTGTAGGCTTTTTCTCTACTTTTCTGCAGATTCTAAAATATGAAAACAAAAAAGGAATTATCTTAGGAAAATGTTAATGTTATGTATGAGTTCCTCAATAAATGAGATTTATGCCCCCCTATATTTTGGTTGATAATAATTATGTGCTTATTGTACCCCCAAAAGTTCTACTTAAACTAAGAAACATCTTCCATTTTTTGTGTCCTGCTGAGTTGTGTTTGCAATGTATTAATTTAGTTAATGCTTCAAATTTGGCCATTATTGGCTGCCTGATGCATCATATGGTTGAGCTCATCTTTTAGATTAATATGAACAGGAAACTTAGGGAACTTGCTTATAATCATTATTCCAGCTATATGTAAAGAGAGTGGCAGTCCTTTTGGAGAACCTGATATCTGCCATCAATATGGAATGGCTTATGCTTCACTTTCTATGGCGGTATGCATGATGTTAATTTTGAAGTTGCAAACTTATACAAAAAAATCTTAATTCGTTATCATTAATCCTATGTTTAATATTTTTTTAATTGGGGTTCATTTGGGTACTTTAGATTGGAGCTGTTTTTATATGGTCATATGTTTATAACATAATGAGGATTTCCTCAAGTAGAATCCAAAATGATGACAGCACAAGAAGTGACAGCAGCTTATTGAAGGGTCCAGGGGAGATATTAGAGTCACACCCAAACAACTTATCCGAAACACTTACAAAAGACACCATGGATCATGCATATACCATGTTGCTTCCTGTTGCAAAATCAGAGGAAAAAGTGAGGCTTGCTACAAACTTCCCTTTTAAAATATACTATTTCCTGATTGCAGTTTCATATTAGTTTTCCCTTTTCATGCATTATTCAACTAGCAATTGAATAAAATGAGTAGCTTATGCATAATAATCCTGCGAAATCTTGGTACTCTTTAACACATTATTTCCATCTTGTTCTTTATGATTAAGTAAACTTCATGTGAATCCCAACAAAGAATCTAGTCACACTTTCAATTTAGTGGAGTTCATGTAAAATTTACTCACTGAGTTTATTGGAAACAACATGTCAAAAAAAAAAAAAAAATGTTGTTAGCATTCTTCTTATGGGCTTATTTTGGACAATTTCAACTATCAGGTGTTCCTATTTCACAATTTGTTATAAGAGTTTAGCAAATGAGTTCAAATTGAATTTTGACAACAGAATTAGTAGTTAAAGTAACTTTAGTAACATAATATTAAATAATAATAAGGCTTAAATAAGTTTTTTGTTATTAAAATTTTATAAAAAATCACTTTTAATCTTTAAAATTTAAAAATATTTTTTAGTTTCTAATTCATTTTTAGTTTTTCTTCTTCGTTTAACATCATTAAAAAATTTTTTACACTTGCGAGCCACTTTTATTCTCGACCCTAACTCTTCAATTTCATATCCTGTTATAAACAGAAAATGTTAATACAAAAACAAATTAATTTCAAGAACTAGAATTTTTTTTGAATTTCAAAAACTGAAAGTAATTTTTTGTGAAACTTTAGGAACAACATCTTATTTAAGCCATAATAATATGTAACTTAATACTAAATTAAACTATTTGTAATTTGAATTCTTCTACAGAATGTATAATCCCACCAACAAGTATTTTGCTTTTTTTTTAGTTAAATGTTAGTTGTTAATGTGTTAATTTTTATTAGTAAAAATATTTAAACTTACCATATCTTTCTCTTTTTTCTCTCACATATAGACCAACCTTATCCTTCCAAATAAGACTATTTGCTTTTACTATCTCAATTTATTTACTTTTAGAGATTTCATGATTGTGCATTTGAATTTACCTAATTTACTGTCAATCCATGTATTGTGAATTTACATTTACTATTTAAGATTTATGATTGATCTGCTTCTTCATGTAAGTGAATTTACCTTATTTGCAGTCAATCAATGATGCATAATAATGCGTTTGTGTTTTTTCCAGGTTTCAATCTCAAGTAAAATTAGGCACCACATGAGGATGATTTCAAGCAACTTAAATTTCAAAGCCATGCTTGCACCATCAACCCTTGGAGCTGTATGATATACTGTTCATGTCCTTGGGAACAACCTGCTATCATGTTTCCCCTGTTTCACCATTCACTTATATTTGTTGATACTCAGAATCATATAGTAGTTTATAATGTGAGAGCAAGAGAAAAACTTATATTAGTTTGATGCCTTTGGAAATTTACTTTGCTAAAATCATCTTGTCTCATGCATTGCCACATTAGCCAAAGTACGTTATTCCATATTTTATGACTTTATTAAAGTTTGATCATGTGCATTGATTATATAAAAGAGTTTTAAAGAGAAAAACTTATTTATTTACTCTAATAGTTAATCACAATCCTTTATATATGATAATAAATTTATTAATTTTACTAATTAATATTTTAAAAGTCATATAAACTGAAAATTGTTATTAACCGCATGTATAATATTATTTTACGTCGACAGTTTATAAGTGTTAAACTCATAATTTTATAAGTTTAATTGGTATATACTGTCAGTGTAAAATGTTTTTACATTGACATTCAATCATAATTTTTTATTTATATAACTTTTAGGTGTTAAACTCATAATTTTATACTGTATTCCAATCATAACTCATAATACTGTATTCAAGCATGTTTTTAATACTATTTGCTAAAAGGGTTTTTTCCTCTTCCACAGATTACTGGATTTATCATTGGTGTAATTTCCCCAATACGAAATTTCTTCATAGGAAGGAGTGCTCCCCTTAGTGTGGTCGAAGAATCTGCGTTCATGTTGGGGTATGCATTTCAAAACTTAACTCTTCAATAGATTTTCAGATGCAACAAGAAAGAAACTAAATTTTTTGAAAAATCACTTTTAGTTTTTAAAATTTAACTTTTTTAATTCTGATTCACTTTTAGTTATTTGTCTTCGGTTAATGCCATTAAGAATTGATGATGAAAAACATACTTTTATATTTGTGAATCACTCTCCTCCTCAACCGTAATTTCCACAATCTTTAATTTTGCATCAAATATACTAGAATTTATAAACAAATAACATTAATATAAAAAAAAATTAATTTCAAGAACTAAAAAATATTTTTAAATTTCAAATATCAAAAATATTTTTTTATGAAACTTTAACAATGATAAAAAAACTTTAAACCTAACTCTTTTTTTATGTACTAATAACCGCAAATTTCTTGTTATTATTTGACATGATAGCTACACACTTTCTATTAGTACTATTCTAAAATCATGTATAAACAAAAAATTTAAATTTAATTAATTACCATCATTTAATTTAACTAATTTTAAGTAAAAAATAAAATTATTTTTAAAATATCTTTAAAATGGTACTTCATATCACGAATAAATAAAAATTATTGACTTAACTAAGTTTTTAATCATAAAATTGGATTAAATTTTATTTTTGTACGTTTCGTTTTTAAAATTTTAAGTTTACACCGTTTTTAAGGATTAAATTTACCTAAATTCAGGATAAAAATGATTTTTTTATTTTTAAAAATAAAAATAGAATTTGGTCAAACCTAATTCTTCCAAGTTTACTGGTCAAAAGTTTCGTGCTCTAAAAAATGTTATAACAATAATTTCGTCAAATAGTAATGTTAGAACAGTCATATGCATAATTGCTAGAGTACAAAAAATAGTGGCTTGCTTATTATGTTTGAGCACGTGCCAAAAGTTCATAGAACTTTTTGACAACAACAGTTCATAGAACTTTAATTTGAACGTTGGTTTCTTTAATTAATTTCTTCAATCAAAATCAGATATATATAACATGATATTTTATTTTCTCATTAAATCAAAATACAATAATTTCATTTTTAAAGATTTTAAAAAATTAATATTTTTGAAGAATTAAATTATTGTTAGTAAAACATTTTTCATCAATTAAATTAAATTTTAAGTATTATTTTTTCTCGACTTTTAACAAGTATCTTAGCATGTCCAATGTTTAAGATAAATATTTATTTTTAAACTAAAAACTATAAAATTAAAACTTACCATAAGTAAATGTGTTTAAGAGTAAATTATACTGTATTTTATATTTATGAAAAATGCAAGATAAATTTTTAATTATTTGATCATTTTCTTTTAAAAATATTGAAATTCAATATGGAAATAATAGATCAAAAGAAATTAGCGGTTAAGAAAATCAAATATACTTGTGGTTTGAGAGAATAAAAGAAGTAGTATTTTAAAAATCAGCTCGGTTGTTAATTTGATTGAATAAGTTAAAGAATTTTATATTTATCCTAATACTTACTATGCTAAATTAACTTTGTTTCTGAACACCTACCCTCTAATAAATTAACCTAACTCACTTACATTTTAAAATAAAATATCTTTTTTTATGAAATAAGTTTTTTAACAAAGAAAAAAATTAGTTAAAAAATTTATTTAAAATATTATATTTATAAATTTTATATTTTATTATTTTAATTAGAAATTTATATATAATATTTATAAAATTTTATATTTTAATAATATAATTTATTTATATATGATTTTTAACATTTTATTAAAATTTTATATGATAAAATATAAAAATAAATAAAATATAAAACTTACTACAAAACTTGTTCTTAATTTTTTTTTTCAACAATCAAGTAAACAAATTTGCAAATTATTCTACTTACTTTGAATCTAATTATATAACATTAATTATTCTAATTACTTTGAGTTTAATTTCTCTAATTACACTCCTCCTCGTCCATCATTACTCTAATTAACTTGAGTCTAGTTACATGATATTAATTACTCTAATTACTTTAAGTATAATTACTCTAATTACACTAATGTTAGTTACTCTAATTATTATCATAATTACACTGATGTTAATTACTCTAATTATTATTATTATTTCTGTTATAATTAATTTAAGACTAACAATATTTATGAGTAATTTAATTTTTTATTATAATTAAATTGAGACTAATAACATTTATGAGTAATAATTTTTTTTAAATTTGCAAATTTTTTACTCTCTGACGATGTACCGCCGAAGAGTAAAAAATAAAAAATAAATAGTATATTAATATTTTTCTCAGCAATAGGTGGGAAATGAAAATGAGATAAGTGTGAAATAAAGATCTAAGTTAAGCCATATTGAATTGGGAGGTTACTTGTTGAACTAGTTGACTAATTATATATTAAAAATTATAAAAAATATTATTATCATAATTTAATCAAGTATACTTTTTTATTAAAATTAATTAAATAAATTATTATAAAAAAAGTCAATAACTGCTAACTTGAGTTACAAATTTAATAATTAGGTAATAGAGTTTGTATAAAATATTTTTATATTTTTACTCACAAGTTATTAGTTAATTATTGTGATTTAATAGTATGTTAATGTATTAAAAAATTTTCAAACTTTGGGTTTAATTCTTAGATTTCATTTTTTGTCTTTAAAATTAAAAATTGTACTTAAAAAATAGTAAGTCAAACGTGTCAACCGATACAACTAGATCAGGTTAATTGATCATTTAGTTGAACCAATCAAGTTAACTAAGTCAAATTGGGTCTATTATGTAATTGATCCAATGAATGACTTATACTATTAGTTATCGGTCCAACCGATACGACTGACAAGTCCAAACTAGTTTCATAAATGAATGACTTATACTATTAGTTATCAGTCCAACCAGTACGACTGACAAGTCCAAACTAGTTTCATAAATATGCAAGAAACTAATTTCAAGTTAATTATTAACTAAAGGTAAAAAGATCTAAATAATAAATTAGTCCATTTAAAATAATTTTTTATATTTTATTTCTTTAATATTTTTTAATTTAGTTGTTTAAAGATTTTTATTTAGCTTTAGCACCTAGTTAATGTTAATGAATTACAAACAATGATTTTAGTATTCTCATGACCACTTGTCACATATTTTGGCAGTCTAGTGGATACATCATGTTATTAAGGAGTCTAACAAATATCTCATTATGTAATTATTTTGAATAAAGTATGTTTTAATGATTAAAAATTAACGAGTCTAACAATGGATTATATATATCAAACAAATTAATGAGTGATTAAAAATATAAAGAATTACATGTGACCAGCTATTCCTAAGCAAATATAAATAAAAAAATAAATATTTATTTAAATTATCAAATTATGAGACTGAGATCATTTAATGAAAATAACAATAAATCTTAATTAGAAACATTTCCATTTAAGAGAAACTATTAAAAATATTATTTTAAAGAAAAAATTCTTTAATTTTTATTTTATATAATTATTCTAATTAATATATAAATATAAAAAATATTTTAACAGAAATCTAGATTTGTTTGTAACATTAACAGAAATGTAGATGCATATAAAGAAATTACGGTGAATAGTTTTTCTGATGGAAGGCTGTGCTAATTTTTTTTCTTCTTCTTATAGACAAAAGAAAAAATTTCATCAAAAAAGGAAAAACTAAACTGTTAATAAGAAATGCAACTAGAGTGTGATACAAAGAAAATAAACCAGAAGAAAATGATAAAATTGAAGGAGAGAAAAAGTTATCATCACATAGAAAACAAAAAAGTACTTCAAAGTGGTTTGAAATATGTTAAAAGATGATTATTAGGTTGTTGAAAAATATTTTTTAAATTTTTTAATGTTATGCACATTAATACTTTAAAATGTTTTTCATATTTTAAAAGTGATATTTATGATACTTCAATATCAATTCATAACAATGTAGTTTTTAAGGGATTGTTTTCCTTAAAACTTTAATATTTTAGATATAAATATTAATGTATCTAAATTTCAAGTAGTTTAGTGGAAAAATAAACTCAAAATTTCAATTGCTAACAGTCTATTGTAATTGGTATTTTCAGTATTGCCATTGTTCTTAGGATCTCCAATTAATTGATGACATCTAATTTTCATTTCTATGTAGTGATGCAGCAGTACCAACTCTCACTCTTATAATGGGTGCAAACCTACTCAGAGGTAAGCCTTTATATGTGAAGATATATAACTCTTTATAATTTATTAAAAACTATAAATTTATATAACAAATTATTAAATAAAAATGTCTCAAAATATATTTCAATTAGTAGTGAAAAAATTGTCAAAAAAGATTATTTGATAATTGATACTTCTTTCCTTCTTTTTTAATTGTTAAAATTTTAAAATATTTATGTTACGTATATGTTGTTTCAAGAATTTAAGGAAATATTAACATTTTTAAGGGTATATTATTACTTATTAAGCAATAATAGGTAATTTTTTTTGTTAAAAAATGTTCTCACATTTATTTTAATATGTCTATTTAATCAAATTCTAAATTAATTCCGTTGAAATAAGAAATTTTAATTATTTTTTAACCATGCTAGTTTAACTTTAATGGGAACTTAATTAAAAACGAAAAGAGTACTATTTTTCACTTTCAACTATACTTTATAAAATTCCAATACCAGGTATTTACAAGAAACTTAATAAAATTATTATTCCACTTTCAATGGATTTTGCTATGTCACACAACTCATAAAGAACATACAATTGTTTTTACAACTTTTACTCCAATAGTGAGGTCTTCTAAATAACTAAAATCGTTAAAACGGGTTCAAACTCATAGGTTAACTCAGCTCACCATGAATACAGGTCAGACCGGGTCAAAAAAATAAGAAAAATAAGTTGTAATAACTAAAAATCAATTCGGTCCACTTTGGACCTGATCCATATGAGCTCAATCCGGGTAGGCCGAGTCAGCCCGTATTCAATCCACTAAATAGTTATTATTTTACTAAATATTTATTATTCAACCCACTATACATTTATGATTTACATAATCAAATAGAAAATATTTTTCTTAATTTTAAATAAAGACTTAATTAAATAATTAGTTTTAAAATTTTAAATAATTTCAATTTTTAAATTTTATTTTTATTTTTTTGTGGGTTGGTCTGTATAACCCACCAACTCGTGGTGAGCTAGGCCGGGCTAATAGATTGAGTAAAAAACTTTAAATGAGGCAGATTAGGTTAACTCATTTTTCTGGTGGGTCAAGATGGGCTAACCCATATGAATCGGGCTATCCCGTTTTGACAACTATATAAATAATAAAAGTTTTTATATTTATTTGATTTACTTTTATTTTTCTCTATTTCATTTTATTTTTAATTCCTAGCATTAGTTCTTATATAATATAACAGTGAGTGGTTAATTTTGAGCAACTTTATATTCTATGCCCTAAGGAGAGTTTCAGGAAGAAACAGTTCTTAAATTAAGAACTTGTTTAAGATACAAGTGTTGAAGTTGAACTTACATTTTCCTCGATAATTCGATTTCTAAAACAACATTATAACCTTATATAATTAATAATATAAATATTATTTTTATACGTTAATTTTTTATAATCATTAAATTTACATTCAATAACTTATATAATTAAGACAGTACAGTAGCAGAGAATCAACACACGTTGAAGTTGACTCTTATTTTTCTATTTCTATGGTGATTTGTTTAAAGAAAAGAATTATGGGTAAATGGAGCAGGTTTAAAGGGAGTAAGTACTCCAGTGTGGACTGTTGTGGGAATTGTAGTGGTTCGATATATTTTCCTTCCAGTCTTGGGCATTGCAGTTGTGAAAGGAGCCATATACTTGAGTTTGGTGCATTCAGATACCTTGTATCAGTTTGTTCTTCTACTTCAATATGCACTTCCTCCAGCCATGAATATAGGTACCCTAAAACTATTCTTGTCATATATATTATCTAAATTATTTAATAGAAACCAATGTGTTGTGATGAATAAAAAAATTATATGATGGTAGAATTGATGAGTTTATTTTATTTCATACTAGCTAATTAATTTGCTTAATATCTGAATATAATGTCATAATTGTCTCACTAACAAATGAGCTTCACAGGTTTTTCAGTTTTTATCTTTCAGTTTTTATGTTTCTTAAAAAAATATAGAAAACTGAGAAAATGTGTTCAAACACTCTCTAATCGTTCAATTAAAAAAAAACAATAAGGTTAAAAAAATAAAACAATAGAGTGAAAGACGCGTGAGAGAGACGGTTCAAGAAGTATGAAAACTCATTGTAAAGATGTGTTTTTCAGTTTTCTAAATTTAAAAAATTACTTTGGATGGTATTTTAGTTTTTTGAAAAACCATTTTTCTATTTTCCAATTGTTTTCTTTGAAAATTGGATCTGGAAACATTTTAGCTTGTATTCTTGAACTAATTTTCTCAGTTTTCTAAAACACTCCAATTAAACAACACACATGGATTAACAGAAAACTGTTTTGCATTGGAGATTCTTAAATGTCTTAGTACTCATAATAAAGCTATTTTTGTTCCCACCTAAATGTGGCAGGTACCATGGCTCAATTGTTCGGAGCTGGTGAAGGTGAATGTTCAGTTATAATGCTATGGACATATGCTTTGGCTTCAGTTGCAGTTACTCTGTGGTCAACTTTTTTTATGTGGCTGGTGTCTTGATTTTGAATTTATTAATGTTGTTGTTATTATTATATTTATTTATTTTTATTTTTATTTGAGTGATTTATCATCTCAAAACCACTTAAAATATTACTTCACCTTAAGTGGCCATAGTAAAATTTATTAAAAACATAACTTTTGGTTAAAAAAATCAAATTTAAGATGTTATATTTAAATAAAGGTTTAATTACATTATGTTTCATTTTACTTTTTTATTTTTATTTTTGACATTGTATTTTTTTATTTTTAAATAAATATATTCTATCTCTTGATTTTTAAAATTGTTGAATTTGTATAAAGATCACTAGGTTGATGTTGACCTTAAAGTGATATATGTTTGATTTTCATGTAACAAGTTTTAATTTTGTGAATTAAAGTTGATTTGGTTTATTATAATTATTTCTTTCTTTATCTAAATTGTCTTTAAATTATTACATTACTTTCAAATTATTATTAAGTCTTAATAAGCTTTTGATACTTTACAGTTAACGTTAATTTACTAACTTTTAGATACAAATTTAACCATTTAAAAAATTCAGAACATAATGTTATAATTTAAAAAATAGGAGACAACAAACACAATTAATTAAATCTTAAGAAAATAAATTTCTTTTAAAACTTAAAGCAACAATTATTGGTGATACAAATGCATAATCAAATAAAAAAAAATTAATGGTACCTCTCACCCTTAAAATGTAGGGTGTTCATGGATTACATGAGATTCAATTTGGAGTAAAATAAAATCTAATCGATAAAATTTAATTGGATTGAGTTAGATTTATAAAAAAAATTGGCGATCTTATCCAATCTAATCCGATTAGAATGGATTAGATCGATTGGATTCACTGACTACAAAAAAAAAATTTAGATTTATTTTATTTTCTATAAAACATAAGAAATAAAATAGGAAACATAAAGATTTGTAAATAAAAATATTAAGACATACATTTTTTCTTCAAAATAGCATATTAGTAAAATTACATATAAAAATAGTTTATAAATGATAAAATGTAAATCCTAAAAAGCTAAAAAAAAAAATTTAATAACTCATAATCTTCATTACTACACTACTTAATGTATTTCTTTTCCAACTTTAAATCTTCATCCTTGTATTGTCAATTTCTATTTACACTCTTTTAAATATATATATATATATATATATATATATATATAATAAAAATATTAAACTTTAAAATTGAACAAATCAATACATGGATTTAGGAATTTTCAAAGTTTAAATCCGTGATTTGATCCATCTATAGTCAGATTTAATCGAATTGAATCGGATTTTATTTTATTATGTTGAATCGGTTTACGGATCTAATTGGATCAGTTTGCATTCATGGGTCGATCCAGATCTATGAACACTCCTACTAAAATCTTAGTTTTTCAATTTACTCATTGTAAAAATTTTGTTTAAAATCGGTTTGTAAGGTTATTTTATCTTTCAAAACCATGTCCTCTGTTAAGCAAACAATGCTATGCCACTCGGTTACTTAAGCAAAAAAATGTCATGTTACGAAAATATAAAAAATATTATTGGACAAAACTAAAAATTTGAGAAAATTATAAAAAAAGAAATGAAAAGTTCATGAAAAAATAAAATAAAAAACATATTCATAGAGATAAATATATTTAAGTCTTACATTAATGTTCGACTTAACATATTAGAACAAGGACGATTGCCAAAGTGTTTGCATCCTTGAAACATTTTCATGATAAGATCTTGCTTTCACCCTAGGATCAATGGTCAACTAATGTTTTTAGAGTATTTTTAGTGAGAGTTATTTAAGTCCTCGGTAACACTATTTTTTTCGAAGTTCTTCCAAAGTGAAATCACTTTAGTTTTGGTTTTTAACCATTATGCAGAAGGGAGGTGCTTCCCAATAAGCACTACCGGATCCAAAACTTGATTTTTATTTGATATTAAATAAAAAGGAAAATTTGCATGCACATCTACTTTAGATAGTGTTTATTGACAAAGGAAAATGGGCTTGCACATTTTGATAGAAAGCAAAATGCACTTGCTTAGTTTATTAATTATACATTTTGTTACCATTTTCAATCAATTGTGTCAACTTTCATATTTTATTGTTACAATATTTTTAAATATTAAAAAATTTATTTGGTCATCTATAATGTTATCATTAATGTCATAATTATGTATTTTTTTACTTTGTATTTTTTATATTGGCATAATTATGTAATCTAGTTAATTTAATCATTTTAAATAAAATTTGAATTACTTAAATATTTATTTTTTAATTTTGTATATGAAAAAATATTTTGCAAAATAGTAAAATAAAAAATCTATTAATTTATGTTAATAAAAAAATTTAATTAATAAATAAATTATTGATGATATGTGACAATATATGCATTTTTGTGGGACAAGATTAAGAATTGAAAGAGGGATACTAGACTCGAGAGAAGAATGTTTGTAGAAGGGCTTACATTGAAAAGAGTGAAAATACATTATGTGTACATAAAAAAGAGATCTCCATTGGAGATGCTCTTATGACATCTTTATTAATAGTACTTAAATAATTTTTTAATAAGCAATTGATGCTTATTTCGTACACACCACCAGAAAATCTGACGCAGAAATTACAATAAGTAACAATGACTTAAATAAGCAATTGTTGCTTAAGTTAAAAACAAACAAAAATTATGCCAAATATGTGAACAACTTAACTTAAATAAGTGTAAGATTCTCAAATAGTAGTAGTAGTAGTAGCAGCAGTAGGAGCAACAGTAGTAGAAGTAGTAGTAGCTTTTTGAATTTTGTAGGAATGAGTGTCTACTATTTGTGATAGTTAAGATTTTGTTGAAGTGAAATGATAGCTTTAGTTGTTATATAAGATTTTTGTTATGATTGTGTAAATAATTTGTATTGCTATGTGAATGATATGACTTGTGATTGTGATTGAACATATTTGGTATTGTTTTTTATAAGTATTTATTTGTCATTGTGATTAAACATACTTGAGATTATTTGTAGTGCAAAAAAATTAATTAAAAATTCATGTTTTTGGTGTTTTGAAATTTAATTAAATAATGTTAGAGACTAATTGCTTTCATATCTTAAAATTTCAAATGATCTATAATAATTATTTATTCATTTATTTTATAAGATAAAAAGAATTTATAATTTTAATTTTAACCTTAGAATTAGAAGAATATCTTTTTAAAAGAATTAGAAGCATATTAGTAACCCTTTTTTATGCTACAATCTATTTCCTTTATAACTTTCTAATGTAAACGTTTTTGCCTCAATTAAAAGTTATTATCAAAACTTATTTCTACTCTATCTTAAGAATGAATTATATGATTTAAATTATGTGTAAACATTTTCTCAGAATAAAACATGTATTGTTAATGAGAATATGCACATAATATATTAATTTATATTTATATAAAATAAAAATCAAGGGATTGTATTTTCCATGAGTATATATAGTTGTGTATCTTATTTAATTTTTAAGTATTGCCTAAAATTGTATTAATTGTTAATTTTTTTTACTTAAGTTCTCTTTCCTAAGTTTTGTTTGAAATTCTATTCCTAGAGCTTGAATTGTGCATATTTGTTTAAACTAATTATTATTAATTATATGGTGTCTAAGAAATTAGACAAGATGAATCAAATTAGAGTTATGCAATAGCTTATTAGATGAGTATATAAACCTATTTTTTTACTTTTACATTAGGTTGGTTAATTTCGGGGAAGAAATTCTTAAAAGGGGAGGAATGTAACATCCTCAAATTTTTAAAATAAAAACTATCTCATGAAATAAATTAATAAATAATTATTATCTAGATGGATAATGATTTAGCTACTTAGTAAATAATAATATTAAGTTATTATCTAGTTTAAATAAAGAAATTATTAAAATAAAGATTCCTTAGAATTTAAAAGAAAAGAAGGAATCAGTTTGGATATTAAAAAAAATAAAAATGACAAAATCTATATTCAAATTATAATATTAATAGTATATTATTATGAAATTATTATTGTACTTTATATAAATATTAGTTAAATTTTGAATTAATGATCTTAAAACTTATACAAATATTTATCATATTTTTTATATTATTAATTCTATATTTATAGAATATATTTTATATGAAAATATAATGTAGAATTTAGATAAGATAGTCTTATATTTTATTTAGTTTTATATATCATATTTAATATGATGAAAAAAATAAAGATAAGATAATATATTAAATTTCCTTAGGTAAAATAAAATAAAAAAGATAATAATTGGATGATGATCAGTCAAATAATTAAAAGATTAAGTTGTTAGGAATCTTAAGTGAAAATAAATTGATTTAAGATAATATTAGTTTTAAAATAAAAGTAAGATAAAAGATAAATAAATATTCGATTTCATTTTAAATTTGAACCATAAACTAATCGTTTATAGAAAAGAAAGAATAGAGAGAGGGAAATAGATCTTAAGCTATTATATAGGGCTAAATAATTCACTTAGTTGAATAGTCAATGGTTGAGAAAGAGGAGAGAAGAATAAACTAAAGTTGCGGAATTTTGCTTCTAGAGGTGAGTAAAATGTTTAAGCATGGTACAATTTTATTCTTGACATGATATTGTGTAACATACAAACTAGAGTGCAAGAACCTACTTAATATGTTGTTGTTGTCTTATCATTTATTTACTTCTAATCTAATGATTTCAAGCACTTTGGATTAGTTTTGTACAGAATATTAGATAATCAAGTGGGTCATCAATTACCCTACATCAAAATTGATATAAAAGTATTTTGAAAATATATTTTACAATTTTTTTATCAATTCAATCAAGTTTTGCTTATCTTATACGTTTTCTCATAATTCTCTCCAAGATTTATACCCATTTTTTATGGTTTGAAAGTGCTTAAATTTCAAGATTCAAGGAAAAGACTACTGAGTTTTGATCTTTCCGTTTGAGTATTCTTCACTTCAGGTGAAGAACAAGCACTTTGGATTAGTTTTGTGCAGAATATTAGGTAATCAAGTGGTTCATCAATTACCCTACATCAAAATTGATATAAAAGTATTTTGAAAATAGATTTTACAATTTTTTTATCAATTCAATCAAGTGTTTGCTTATCTTATACGTTTTCTCATAATTCTCTCCAAGATTTATACCCATTTTTTATGGTTTGAAAGTGCTTAAATTTCAAGATTCAAGGAAAAGACTATTGAGTCTTGATCTTTCCGTTTGAGTATTCTTCACTTCAGGTGATATTGTTTTGTACCCTTCTTTGTGTTTTTGCACAAGGTTAACAATATCTTGTTATTGAGATTGTTGGGAAATCTTACAGCAGGGTGTTGCAAGTGAGGTGTTGTGAGTGGCAGGGTGTCACTGTGTAGCAAACTCTTGTGGGGTGCAAGAGGAAGCCTCTTCTTTTGTGATTTAAATCTTTCAGGCATTAAAATATGTATCTATGGTGTGTGTACTAAGATTTTAGTGGAAAGCAAATTAGAGGAAGGATAAGTCTGTAAACTGGATGTAGGTCAGGTGGACCGAACCAGTATAAATCACTGTGTAAATTCTCTCTTCGTTATACTCTTTAATTTCAATTTTTATATTGAATTCTTGGAGCACTAGCAACTAGGTTTTGTAGCTGTATTTGATTCATGAAGTTTTCTTGTTGTGAATCAAATTCTTTTTATTCATTTTTTTATTTTAAATTTGGGGTTTGACCCATATTTTGTGGGTTTTATTTTAATTCTTTCTACCCTTTCTTTTGATTCAGAATTACTTGAAATAGAATTCTTGCTAAGTTTTTCTTCTATTTCATTTGAAATCATTATTGGAGGAAGTTGAATTCTTGAAAACCCATTTTTTTAAAAAAAGGGGGTAGATTTTGAAAATTTCTAAAAGGGACTATTTTTGAAAATATTCTGATACTGTTGAATAAAAAATAATTTGGTGAATTTATTCAACCCCCCCTTTCTAGATTCCCCCTAGGACCAACACTATCGGCAATTGCACCAGTCGTATGTAATAACTGATAAATATTTAATCGATTGCACATGGACTTGAATGATACCTCAGAAATGTCAAGACTTTCTACTTGTACGAAAGAAAAGATAGAAATAAACTAAAACTACCGAACATAAAGTAAATAAAGCAGAAATAAATAAAAGTGGTGGTTACACATATGATATTCAGTTGGGTTTGATTTTACTAACCCATCCATCAAGTGCATAAATGAACTCAAAACTTTCATTTACTATCCATGTTCCCATTACCCATAAAGATATCCTTATCTTGGACGCTGGGCGGTGGAGACATGGGCGCCCATTTTTGGACACGTAGCCCTACTTTACCTGAGTGGGCCGCCATAATCTAGGCATTGGGTGCCCATGATTGACATTTTTCCCCTCTCTGCTACCATTCCCAGGTGCTTCGGTCTTAGCCACTAGGTGCCTTGAAGCTGTCACAACACCAATGAGCTCATATCTACTGCCATTTCTTCAGTCCTTCTTATAACTTGTCTCAAAATAACTAAAACACAAAAATAAAGGTAAACTTAACATAAATCTAAATTTAAAACTAAATTTCTAATTATATCTAATTTTAAATGAAAATAGAGGAAAATAAGACCTTAAATAAAAAGGAATTGGGATAACTGCTCTATTTTACTTATGTAAAAATAGATAATTTAGGCAGTTATCACACATATTAAGGAAAAATTTTTTAATCACAAAAGAGGTCAAATTTAAAGTTGTATTTCCAAATTGATCGATTGATAAAATAATGCTATGAAAGTTTGTATTTGGGTTGAATGAAATTGTTAATTAAAAGGCATATATGGATTGCCCAAAGGTGAACCATTGCTTTTAATTAATAATATAAAGGCTAAATTACCACCGGTACCCCTATATTTAGGAGGTAGCTCACTTTGTGAGCCTCAATTTTATTTTTTTTTGCGCACCTTTTGCCCTCCAACTTTTTTAAAAGTTTAATTTTTGCCCATGTTAATTTTAAGAATATAAAAAACATGTACTATGGAAAGAATCAAACCCAGGTTTTGGGGAAAGAAAAGCTAAAGCCAATCCACTAGACCAAAGGTAAGAGTCTATTTTATTTTTCAATTTCAATGTATTTAAACTAATCAATAGAAATGTTAATTTTAAAAATATAGAAATTTGAGAAAGGGTAGAATTGAACTCAGGTCTAGAAATTTAAATGCTAAAGCCATACTACAAGACCGAAAGCCAATATTAATTTTCTTGTGAGATTCAAATTTAATTAAACTAATCGTGGCAAGATTAATTTTAAAAATATATTAAAATTTACAATTTTTTTAAATGGAGAAATTTTAATTCTCAATTTTAATTTATGTCTTTATTTTTAATTAGATTTTAAATTTTATATTGTTGTTAATATAACTAAATTTTAGTTTTAGTTGTTAACCCTTAAATTTTAATTTCACCTTTTAATTGTTAATTTTAGATTCAAAATCACAAATAAAATATATAACATAAAATTACCTACAATAGATTTAAAATTAAAATATACAAATAAAATATAAAATCTAATTAAAAATAAAATATGGAAATTAAAATTTAAATTAAAAGTTAAAAACTATAAATTAAAGTAACAACTAAAACTTAAATATAAAATTAAAAATTAAAAAAAATAAACTTATTCAAATAGATTTAACCTAAAATCAAGTTGAGTAGTTTTTAGAATTTAAAAAAGTTTCTTTATTTAAAAAATTTACAACATAAATGACCAAGAATAGTAAAACAAAACAAAGGAAAAGAGACAATAAAACCAAAATTAGCTTACTATCTAGTGGTATCGTGTTAAAACTCTCACAGGTCCTAGGTTCAAATCTTACTTTGTCCAATTTTAATATAAAATTAATGTTGTCACATGATTAGTTTAATTAAATTTGAATCTCACAAAAAAATATAATATTGGCTTTTGGTCTAGTGGTATGACTTTAGCAATTAAACTTCTAGACTTAGGTTCAATTCTAGCCTTGCTCAACTTTTCTATATTTTTAAAATTAACATTGCTATTGATTAGTTTAAATACATTGGAATTGCAAAATAAAGCAGGCTTTGACCTTTGGTCTAGTGAATTGGCTCTAGCTTTCATTCCTTAGGACCTAGGTTCAATTCTTGCCATGGTACATGTTTTTGATATTTTTAAAATTAACATTTCTAAATAATTAATTAAACTTTAATTAACTCTTAATTACAATATAACTATGTCACGTCACTTAATTACGTAAGTCAACGTTCATTTTTCACAGTCAATGCCCTAAATTTGACGGAAGGGCAAAAATTAAACTTTTGAAAAAATGAGAGGGCAAAAGGTGCGCAAAAAAAATTGAGAGACACAAAGTGAGCTACCCCTAAATAGAGGGACACCAGTGGTAGTTTAGCCTAATATAAATTATTGTTTACATACTTTTTGAGTGTATGTATATCCAAAGATATTATACATATCAAGAAAAGTATGGTTTGTTGCCCATATTAAAGTATATTTTTTAGCATTATTATGGATATGAAGATGTGTTTATTTATCATCCAAAGGTGAAGTTAAATGCATGATTAAAATTTAAAATAGTTTCAATCCTATAGTTATTCAAAGCATTAATGTGTGAGTATGTTTGTATATATGTATGTATCCAGTTATTCATAATATGTTTGCTTTGGGCAATTTGATGGTTAAGTTCAATGGGCTAAATTACGATGATTGGTCAGAAATGATCCAATTTCAATTGGGTGTAATGGACTTAGCCATTGCATTAATAATGGATAATCGTCCAATCATTACAGAGACCAATACTAATGTTGACAAGTCTCTACATGAGGCTTGGGAGCAGTCTAACAGATTGGCACTAAACCTAGTGGAATGACGATGGCTACAAATGTAAAATCATTTATGCCCAAAACAGAAATACTAAGAAATTAATGAAATTGGTGAAGGATTACTCACAATCTAACATTATTGACAAGTCAATTATGGGAAACCTATCAAGTTATTTGACGAATAAAAAGTTTGATTGGTCTCAGCCAATTCATAATCATGTGACATCAATGGCTAATCTGGCAATAAGGTTGAATTTCATGGGAATGGAAGTGAGTGAGCCCTTTCTGGGACAATTTATTTTGAACTCTCTTCCTGCTAAATTTGGCTAATTTCAAGTGAATTATAACACTCTTAAAGAAAAATGGAATTTTCAAGAAATTAAGGTCATGCTAGTTCAGGAGGAAGGGAGGTTAAAGGAGATGGAGGAAAACTTAATTCATCTCATGACTCAAGAATGAGTCAGTACCATTCATAGCAAAGCGGGTAAAGGTAAACAGGACAAGGGAAAATCCCAATTAATGATTAAAGAGGGAGGAATACTACTCATGTATCACATATTATTCAAGGATTGCTTTCGATCCAAACCATAAGAGGAACTAAAAAGTTTCCCTACATGGGAAACAAAATGAAGGCAAGAATAAAGAGTATTGAGACATATAGATTAATCTTGGACATTGGCTATCATGTGGATTTGGAAGGATGTATCTATGTATCTGGATGTGCCAGGAATTTAGTTTCAGTTCCAAAGATGGATCAATTAGGTTTTAATTTTAAGATTGGATACAATGTATTTTCTTTATTTAAGGATACATATTGTTATAGATTTAGTACTTTAATAAATGGTTTGTATTGTTTAAATCTTGATGCAAAGTTTATGGAATCTCTGTTTAATGTTGAATGTGATGTTAGTCATAAGCGTAATGTACATGTGATAGTTCTGCTTATTTGTGGCATCAAAGATTAAATAACATATCCAAAGAAAGGATAATGAGGTTAATGAAAAATGAAATTTTACCTCAATTGGATTTTGGTGACCGAGATGAATGTTTGCATTGCATTAAAGAAAGAAAACTAAACAAATATCAAAGAATCTTGCTACAAGAAGTAATGGACTTCTAGAATTGATACACACTAATATTTGTGGACCTTTTGACATTCCATCTTGGAGTAAAGAAAAGTATTTTATCACCTTTATTGATGACTTTTCACGTTTTTGGTATTTGTACCTTCTACATGAAAAATCTCAATCAGTGGATGTCTTGAAGGTATTCATTGAAGAGGTAGAAAAATAATTAGACAAAAAGGTGAAAGTTGTAAGGTCTAATAGAGGTGGTGAATTTTATGGAAATACAATGAAAATGAATAATGTCCAGGTCCAATTGCAAAGTTCCTTGACAGTAAAGGCATATGTGCATAGTATACTATGTTGACACACCGTAATATAATGGTGTGGCTAAAAGGTAGAATTGTACTGTGATGGATATGGTTAGGTCTATATTGAATTATAGTACTGTACATTTATCTTTATGGATTCACACATTAAATATCATTGCATATTTATTTAACAGGATTCCTAGTAAGACAATTAATTCCTAAGACTCCTTATGAACTGTAGACAGGAAGAAAACCCATTTTGATGCATCTCCATGTTTGGGGTTGTCCAACAGAAGTAAATTTATACAATCCAAATGAAAAGAAGCTTGATGCAAGAACCATTAATGGCTTCTTCATTGGGTATCCAAAAAAATCTAAAGGTTATAGGTTCTACTGTCCTAATCATAGTACAAGAATAATTGAGTCTAGTAATGTTTTGTTATTTGAAAATGGACTTTTTAGTAGGAGTGAGAAATCATGAAAGATGGATATTGTAGAGACTCATGGTTAATCTCTTTCACCTAATGCCCCTCATTAATATGTTGTTCCTTTGGTGCTATTACAATCAAACAACACCCGAGACAACATGATATATTCAAAACTCACAAGGTGATGAGCCTGTAACCAATGTGCAAGTCATAAATAAACAAGTGATAGAAGAGAAACATGAAATAGCACCAAGAAGGTGTAAAAGGCAAAGAAAAATAGCTATTTTAAGTGATTATATTCTATATTCGCTTAGAAAATTCTGAAAATTTAGTCTCTTTCAGGCAAGCCATGGATGACAATTCTGAAAAATGGTTCAATGTAATGAAAGAAGAGTTGAAATCAATGAATGAAAATAAAGTTTGGGATTTAGTTGAGTGACCTAAAGGTTCAAAACAAGTCAGTTGTAAATGGATCTTTAAGACCAAACGTGATTCGAAAGGCAATATTGAAAGGTCTAAAGCTAGACTTGTTGCCAGGTTTCACTAAAAAAATATGGTATTAATTACAAAGATACTTTCTCTCCAGTTTCTAAGAAGGACTCATTGAGGATTGTTTTGGTTTTGATGGCTCATTATTATTGGGAGCTTCACCAAATGGATGCAAAGACTGCCTTTATAAATGGTGACTTAGAGGAAGAAATTTATGTGGACCAACTTGAAGGGTTTGGTTCTACATGAAAGGAAGATCTAGTGTGTAAATTAAAAAGGTCAATGTATGGGTGGTATCTTAAGTTTAATGATATATCATTACGTTGTATGGTTTTGTAGAGCATGTTGTTGATTGGTGTATCTACATGAAGGTCAATGGGAGTAAGTTTGTGATTTTAGTCTTGTATGTTAATAACATTTTGTTTGCTACTAATAATGTTGTTATGTTACATGATGTAAAGAAATATCTCTCTAATAACTTTGACATGAAAGATATGGGTGAGACATCCTATGTGATAAGAATAGAAATATTTTGTGATAGATCACAAAGATGTTTCCAATAATATCAATAACGTATTAGGGAGATTCGGAATGGAAAAGTGCTCTGCAAGAATTGTTCCAATACAAAAAGTGCTACTGCGAATTTTCTTGTATATTTTTTTTCATTTTTCTCCTTCTTTTAATATACATGGATTTGAATTAAAAATTTAAAATATTTTTTATAAAAACTATCTTTAAGTATTCAATTAATATTTCAAAAATATATTAAAAAATTGTAGTTTTTTTATATTTTTTCTCCTTCTTTATTTATTATTTATTGTTTTCCATTGATATTTATTAATATACATGGATTTGAATTAAAATTTTAAAATATTTTTATAAAAAGTATCTTTAAGTATTCAATTAATATTTTAAAAATATATAAAAAATTTGTAGTATTCAATTAAAATTTTTTAAAAGGAAATGAAATATGGTTGTATTTACTTAAGATTTCTAAAATTTACAAAAAAAAATAATTATGGTATTAAAAAATAAAGCAAATTCTAACAACACTGCATCAACTTTTATCAAATTACATATAATTTCATTCTTTTTTGTTTTTCTACATTAACCTCCTTTAAGTTTAAGTTTGTGTTTGGATATGCATGGGTAAAATTTATTTTAAGTGGAATTGATTTTGTATAATTAATTATGATAAAATTGATTTTTAGATTATGTGATTTATGCTTGAATGTTTTTATTATAAAAGCAGTTCATATTATGTTTAGATGTTTTTATTAATTATGATAAAATTCTTCATCTCTTAAAAATTTGACTATAGGTTGAATAAAGAATTTTATAGTACATTTTATTCTGAACTTACTTTTATAATCAAAACATTCAAACATAAATTACATCATCTGAAATTAATTTTATCATAATTAATTATCCAAAATCAATTCTAGTTGTAATCAAACCCACGTCTATCCAAACACATACTTAAACTTAAAGGGAAGTTAACATAAAAAAAAAGAAGAATGAAATTATATGTAATTTAATAAAAGTTCATAGAATGTTGTCAAAATTTGCTTTATTTTTAATACCATAAGATCTTTTGTAAATTTTAGAAATCTTAAGTAAATACAACCATATTTCATTAGCTTTTCAAAAATCTTCATTGAATACTATAAATTTTTTATATATTTTTAAATATTAATTGAATACTTAAAAATATTTTTATAAAAAATATTTAATAAATATCAATTGAGAACAATAAATAAAGAAAGAGAAAAACAAAAAAAAAATCAGAAAAACGAATAGCAATTTAAGAAAAAAAAAAGTATTTAAATTATAGCAACTACTTAGATTCATTTTTAAAAATTTGAACGGTGTGGATTGGCTGAGCAGAAGACACCCAACACATAGGAGACAAGCAAATCTGTTTGTTGAATCCTAAAAAATTACACATAAAAGCTAAATTTTACTTTGAGAGCTATGTCAATCCTATGCATTAACCAATCACTTTAAAGTGGGTGTTCGTTTTTAGACAATAAAATATAATGTTAAAATATTATATTAAGTATCCTGATAAATAAACTTAAATATATATTTACTCTTCTGAAAACAAAAGATAATATTTCCTCGTAAGATATTCTTTTTAAGAATTTTGGAAAGATGAAAATTATGAATTTTTAAAATTGATATTAAATGTTTTGATTTTAAAATAGATTATTAGAATTGTATATTTTAAACAAAACAAGAGAACCAAATGTTTTTAATTGGAAATAAAATTGTAAAATTAAAAATATCAAAATTACATTTAAATGCAACAGTTTTTATTGCTACATAATTATAAATTTTTATATATTAAAATTGTTAATTTTATCACATTAAATAACTTAAAAAATTATATTTAAAACATTATGTAACCCTACATTGAACTATCATACTTGATAGCATAAGTCTCAAGCTCAGTTTAAAACTACTCTTTTCTTTGCCATAAAAGAAAATTTCTTTTTAACTAAAGCTCCCTTCATCTCATAAATATCAAGATACATTTTTTCATATGCTCAAAAGGTTCATCCAAAAATGTAAAATTCTATCTTTAACGTAAAAAAATTATTTTATTTTTATTTTTATGTGGAGTGAAAGCAAAATTCCCTTTCATAAACTCTTTTTTATTTTTATAATGAATTAATTTTTTTTTAAAATAAATCTACTGTTTATCTTTCATGATCTCATCATAGGATTTTTACTAGAATTGATGATTTTAAAATTTAATAAAAATTTCTAAAAAATGTTTTTGAGAGAATTTTCTCTTACACTTTTGTTTTAAAAGCACAGAAAGAAACATCTTTCTTTCTTTTTTCCTCCATTGTTATCTCATAGAGTAGCTTTTTTCATTTTAAATATTTTGTTTTCTCTTAACCTTGATACTTGTGTTTTAACGTATTGTTCCATGATTCAATCTCTTTGTCTTTCATACTTCTTCTAGCAATCGGCTAAAACGATAAACTTAACACGATAAAGAGGAATATCTCAAGTTTTTTATACGCAATTTCTGTGTTGTATTCTTATCTTGATTAAAAAATAACTCCCATAGGTTATTTTATACAAATAAAAATTAATAAATAGATAAAAATAATAATCTAATAAAATTAATTTTCATATTAATATTATAGTGAAAATTAAAATGACATTGTTCAAATATTAATAAAATAGTAACTAATATTCGTTAAAAAGTTAAGTAAATTTTTTTTCTTTAATTTTGCCCCCAAATCCAGATATAAGGATTAAGAGTATCCAATATTTTTTTTTCACTTCGTTTCCCAATTCCTTAAATACGGTTAGTACTGTCACATTATTATTCTCTTAGTTTTTATATGAGAAAAGATATAACATCGAAACTATTTAAAGAGTTATTAAATAAAATTGAATCTAAAAATAACCGTTAGATGACATTGAATCTATTTAAAAAAATTAGAAAAAAAGATTAAATAAAAAATAATACTAAATATTTTAAAAAATAGCGAGACCACTAATATAATTAAACCATGAATCTTTTATATTTGAATCATTATTAGTGGTATTACCTTTATTCTTAAATATAAGTTTTTTAAAAATATTCTCTTTTTTTTTTTTATAAAATTTTGTTTCAACTATCACTTATATTTATAAAATTACCCATAATAAATATATAGTTCTTTAATCTATAAATAATCACCGAACAATACTATCATTCTCTCTCCAAAAAGTAATTAGGTGAACTTAATTAACTAGAAAGATATATAGCATTGTTATACCCAATAAATTCTATGGTTGTTCTGAAAAAAAATATTAAACTATTGATAAATTTAATGTTTTTAAGTAAAATAATTGATTTCTTAAGAGGAGAGAATTTGTCAAAAAAATTTATATTTTTTTAAGCCAAGTAAAAGTTTTATTAAAAAAACTAGACTAACACAAGATATATCGTCCAAAAACGTTATATAAAGATAAAAGAAAAGTGCTTATAAAAGACAGATTCACCTTTATCCCAATTATAGAACACTTGCCCTTAAACACAGAAGGAATGATTTATTACCCACTTTGGAGAGCTGTGAGAGGTTAATTTACCTACTGTAGTCCATTTCCAAGAACACAATTGAACAACAAGACGATAACATGAACATGAGGATATTTCAACTTAAACACTATGACATTACGTGTCTTCCACAAATGTCACATACCTACAAACCACATAAAAGACTAGACTTTTTGAGCCTTTTTTGTACCACTGACCAGATCCAAGAATTGAAGATCATGCTTGCAAGTATTGATATTGTAGAAATTCTCTACTAGGCGCATAACTCAACCCAAACTCTAGCAGATATTGGGCATGACGAGAATAAATGGGAAGTTGTTTCTTGCTCAACACCACACATCCCACACAAGCCTTCTTTACCTGCTACTCTAATAGACTCCAAATTTGACCACCACCGAGAGCATTTTCTACCTTTTTCCCATAACCCATCCGCACCTACATACTTTTTTCTCAAAATTTTCACCCATAAATTATTAGGTTCCACTTTCAACCTCCACTTCCACTTTCCTAATAGAGCTAAATTAAACTTCCTCATATCTTTGACTGTCACAAATTCTCCCAAGACATCCATCAAGCCTTCTAACCATTACCATTACCATTACGTATCCATAAAAATGACAAAATATAGAGTGAAGTTGGGAAATGATACCTTTAGGAGCCTTGAAGAATGAAAGGAAATAGATTGGTATCGCGAACAATACAACTTTGATGAGCACTACTCTCCCTACCATGGACACATTTATTCTCCCACCCTGACAATTGCTTTTTCACCCCATCCATCATTGGCTTCCACATTGACAATCTAGCTAGATTAACACCTACCAAAATACCCAAGTAATTAAAAGGAATGATTCTCACCTTGCAGTTTAATAAGGTCGATGCCCTCAACAAATTTGACGCAGTCATATTCACCTCGAGGAGTTGACTCCCCTGCGAGTACCACCCTTCGATGTTGGCTCCATACCCTAACTAACCCGATCTATTAGTAATAAATCCTACTGGATACTTTACTAATTCTTGGCTTAGGGGTGGTGAAGCAGAGGGGAGGATGCCCTCATCCTACGGCTGGTGGAAAAACTTGCGTTGTTGGCTGTCGTCCATGCCTGATAAAATAGGGTATGGGGACAGGGGTGAGTTTGTTGGTCCACTTCTATGTAAAACAAAATTTCATACATATATTTTTAATTTCACAAATTCACACCCTTGTGAACCATTAAAACTAAAATATAATTAACAACTTAAAATATAATTTATTTAAAAATAAATAAATTAAATATAATTAATAAGTTAACATATAATTTATTTAATAAATTATAAGTAAATTTAAATTTAAATTATAAAAAATAATATAACAGGGTACCTGCAGATATACCCGAACCCAAAACACCCAATGGAGATGGGGACAAAGATTGAAATTTTATATGTGCCTCATTTATACTGCCCCCGCCGGCACTTTCCAGAGATGAGGATAGGGAGGGCCAAACCTACCCATGCGCCGCCCTGTCCTGCCCTGCCCTATTGCCATCCCTAGACTACCGCCTTCATTACAACAAGGATCTCCCAATCCATTTTTGCCAATAATAATGTGTCATCCGCAAATTAAAGGTGCGATATGTGAATCTCCTCTTTCCCAATGGTGTACCCATTCCACAACACTTATCCACGCATAATGAACCAATTGGCTTAAATCCTCAACTGTAATGAGGAATAAAAAGGGAGATAATGAACCCCTTTGTCTAAGCCCTTTACCAATCCCAAACTCTTCTGTAGGGCTTCCGCTCAGCAAGATTTATATTTTTTCTAACTCACACATTCCTTTATCCATATTATCCATTTTACACCGAATCCTATCATTTCCATTACTTGCCATAAATATTGCCAATTTACAAAATCACAAGCTTACTTGAAATCTGCCTTTAAACATGTTATCTCTTTGTTTTTCTTCCTAGCATCATCAACCACCACATTAGCTATTAGAACTCCATCAAGGATCTATCTCTCATGGATAAACGTTGTCTAGTTCTCTAAAATGACTGTATGAATTACACCCCTCAGCCTCATTTCAAGAACTTTAACTAGAACATTATAGATGCACCAATCAACAAAATAGGTCGATAATCATTAATCTTTCTCGGACAAGGTGATTTTGGAATAAGTATCATGAAAGAGTTGTTTGATCCCTTCACCAAATTGCTGTTAATGTGAAACTCATGAAAAAAATTCATGAAATCCTCCTTTGCCAAGTGCCAAGATTCCTTTATAAACTAAAAGTTGAAACTATTCGGACCTAGGCTATTGTTACTATGACACTCCCATATGGTTGCTTTCACATCTGCCTTTGTGAACACCTTCTCCAATCCTTTCTGTTCATCCATTGTTAGTTTTTGAAAAGAAAAACCCACCATATGAGGCTGACGCCAATCCTAATTCTGAAAATGCTCTTTCACCTTGTTTTTTAAGCTCACCACCTTTGCCACTTCTTCACCATCAAAATTGAAGATAAAAAATTCATTACATTTTCTTTTCTTTACCATAGCTTTATGGAAGAATTTAGAATTAGCATCCCTTCCCTCAACCATTGAACTCTCCACTGTTAGTTGTTACAACTCATGTTCCACAAATGACCTAAAATAGATATAAAAACTAATAATTCAGAAAACGAAAAGGCTTCGGACCCCAATTCACCTCCCTTTTGTGTAGCATAACTAGGCAATGGTCGGATACACTTCGTTGTAAACCCCATTGCTCAAGCTTCTCCCATGTTAGAAGAAATTCTTCAGAGATAAAAAAGCGATCCAATTTGCTCATCATGGTTTTACCATCATTCCGATACCAAGTATACTTTTGTCCCCCATAGGCAAGTCCAAAAACTCGCCTTCTTCTACAAAGGAGTTAAGCAAAGATATATCTTCCGCCCTCTAATTATAGTCAACTCCCTTCCATTCTTTAATGCAAGTAATTGAATTAAAATCACCCATTATACACCAACACATCTCGCTTTTAGCTTTTTTGTACCTATTTATCTCCTTCCAACAACTCCGTTTTCCTGTAATATCACAAGAGGCATAAACATTCATCATAACCATGGATGCATCATTACCACTCCACTTTCCAACAACCCCTACAAAATTTCCCCCCTCAAAGCTCTCGTTCTGCTGGAACTTGGTGAAATCCCATATGATCAACAACCCCTTTGAATTCCCATTAGATGGTTTAAAGACCCACCCAACATTTGTGTTCCCCCATAGGAATTCGCAAAGTGAGACATCGATCTTCTCCATTTTGGTTTCCTCCAGACACATCATCCCAGACTTTTGTTCCCTAATCAGCTTCTTAACCTCCCACTTCTTCACTTCCCCCCTCCCCCAAACTTTTAATATTTAAATTGAGAACCTTCATAAAGAAACAATTGTGTCTCTCCATTTGTTTTGTTCATGGCTCATTCAAAGTGAGCTCACCTCTTTTTCACACGAAGAAATCACTACAATTCCCGTAATATTATTATGTTGGACAAACGATTGTTGTAGTTGAGCCCAATCATCGTGAAAATCATTTCTGCCAAGAACATGTTGATTTGAGGCACATTTCAACTTGAGTCTAATGTTGCCTCTGTCAATAACAACTTTGTCATTGCCCACAAGAGAAAAGCCCATGCATCGGACAAATTCTTCTCCAAAAATGGCAAGAATAAGCCCTTTCTAGCTTTTACACGCGACCCAATTTGGAATGGGCCAAGCATATGACATCCTGCTGGTCCATCTTTTCTTCCGTTAGAGTACCCCTCAATTCTTCCAAAGTAAAATTTCACCTGGCCTCCTTCTATGCCCAACGAAATCCACATTTTCCAATAGTAGAGAATCCCCTATCTCCCCAACTAAATCCTTTTCATGTGTCACAAAGCCACACTTCCTCCTCGCAGTTAGAGATACCACACTAGATCCAATTCATTGCTCCACAATTGATATGACTCTAAGGAGGAAAAAAAAGGATAAGAACACATAAATTGGGAGTTTAGGGATTTGGTTTGGAATCATTAGAATGGGAGGAATTTCTAAAAATTGAACGAAGAAAACAAAGAAGCAAGGGAAGGTGCTACAAACAATGTCGTTTGATAAGCCTAAGGATCGTCACAAGAATTGGAGAATTCTTGATAAGATCAAAAGATGCAAGGAAGAACCCTAGCGGAGCTAAAACTCACAATTTAGAAAATGATCAATTACCCTTTCATTTTGTAATCCAAAAGGATTAATAGAAAAATTAGTTTATGGATTTGCCTCATTTGAGAGTAAGTAAAAGAAAATTAAAATCTCTAAATGACAACTAATTAGCCCAGTGGTTGGCCAGATGACATCCTAGGTTCAACTCCTAGCTCTACCATATTGTTTTTATATATTTTTTTATTCCAACTCCTTTTTACAATTAGAAATAATTTAAGACGACACTGATCTTGAAAATAAGGGAGTAAGTTTTATGCTGCAAATGAAAAGTATAAGTGTGTTTATTAACCGCAACCACCAAATTTCCATGTATTAATCATTCATTTAACGTTAATCCCATGTTTTAACCTATCACTTTAATAATTTACACAAGGAAAGTGGGTGTTCATTTTTAGGCAATAAAAAATATGATATTAAAATATTATAAAAAGCATCTGGCTTAAATTTTTTTTTTTTAAATTAGTGTCTTAATTTCTATTTCAATTAATGAATAAACGTTATATTATTTAATTTATTAAATAACGTGTTATTAATTAGTTGATATAACAATAGACACGGCACTAAAGATTTTCATAAAAATATCCTGAAAAAGAGACTTAAATTTAAATATAATGTTTCCTCTTCTGAAAACAAGATGATATGTCCTCCTAAGATATTTTCTTTTAAGAATACAAGGCCTTATCATTTCCTAGAAAAAAAATTATATATGTGGATGAAAATAGTATTAAATAAGGTTATATTTGTTAAAGGAAATGTTAAAAGATTAAAATATCAAAATATATAGAAAAGAGGAAATATTTATTATGGGTTAAAATTTACAAAATAAAAAAGAGAAACATTAAGAATAAAATGTAAAATTCAGAAAAAAAATTGTAAAATAAATTTTAATTAATAATAAAAAATATGTTTAAAAGAGTGTGTTAAGAATATTTTAATATCATTACTCAGTAATGTACAGTAATCTACAGTTGAAAATTGCTACTTGGTTTTTACTACTAAAAAATAACAAACTAATAATATGTTTACCCACGACGAGGGCCTAAATCAATTGATGGAATCATTCTAACTTAACTGAATCCTTAAATTAAAATTCTAAATATGGATTTACATTAAACTAAAAATGTCTATATTAAAAAATATTAGTATTCTATAAAAAATAAGTTGTTTCAAGAAAGTTTTGGCATTTAAGGAATGAGAAAAGTTGTATTGGGTATAATCTCTGTTTTAAAGAAAGTTGTATTTGACATCTTTTTTTTTTAATTTGGAGGAAAGAAAAAGAAAGAAAGTGTGAAAGAAAGAGATGAAATAGAGTGAAATTCAATATTGAATATGTGAAAAGGGAAAGAAATTTATAAGAGTTTAAGTAAAATTAATAAATTTACCATAAATGATTGTGATTGAATGTCAATATAAAAATCTTTACCTATATACCAATTAAACTCAATTTATAATATCAAAATATTGCAATCAAAGTTACCAAACATGAGAATTTCTTTAAACTTGACAGGATTTGATAAACTCAATTTAAAAATTTGTAAGAGTTTAATTTATATAAAAATAATAAAAACGATAAATTTTATAGAGTTGAATAAAAAGAGAGATTGCTTAAAAAACTGACAGTTAGTAAGTTAAATAACCATAGTTGCAATCATAAAATTACCTATCATTTATTACATAATTTTTATGAACTCTCTCCTACGAACAAAGGTCGATCTTTTGACATCTAAGTACGTGTCCAATTAAATTAGTAATTTTTTGTCACCTTTGAAACAGCTTAGGAATCACCTAAGCACACGGGTTTATTTGTAATTCCTCGTGCTTTTTTTTTTTTTTTTTTATATTGAGAAAAAGTGTAGTTAAAAAGTGGTAGCACCTTTTGTGGCTACACATTGTATACAGTGATTACGGTCATGTTTACCCATATTTTTGTGTTTATCTTTTCGTTTAAACACTGTTCACGTAACCAAAATTTAATCGTCGTTTTGTTTACAACTTTTCTCTGATCGATTTGATTTCTTTTATTCGTGGATGCGGTGTGTATATGCATATGCTGATTAGGCACTGCTCTGCTCTTACTCACTTTCACGTTCATGAACATGTTTAGTCATAATCACAAGGTTTTCTTTTTGACAGAATAAATTCATCTGCTCTTAATTTTAGAAGGGAACATTGCACTTTGGTTTTCAATTTTTGCAGATGCATGTTTTGTAACACCTGTCTTGTTTTTTTTTCTCTTGTTTTCTTTGTAGGATTGTTAGCATAGGTTGTTTGAAGATTTGGTATAATGGGTTTTGTTCGGCTGTTTTTTGTTGCCTCTTTCCCTGTGATTAAAGTGTTGCTGATTACTGCACTTGGCTTGTTTCTTGCACTGGATAACATATCAATATTGGGAGAAGATGCAAGGAAGAAAGTGAATCAGGTTACAAATACAATGCTTCAAGAACTTTTTTCCTTTTATTTTATTTATTTTTCTTTATGCAGTTTGCTGAAAATGGTGCTCTTTTTGTGACAGCTTGTGTTTTATGTGTTCAATCCGTCACTGGTGGGTAGCAATCTGGCCAAAACGGTTACTTATGAGAGTGTTGTTTTATTGTGAGTATTGACTTCTAATCGTGTGTGTGTCAATGAGTTTTCTCATGCCTATGTTTATAGTTTGAGGATAGGTTGGTTTTTGTTGATAATTCACATCTTTTGTGACATTTTTTGTTTTAGGTGGTTTATGCCGGTGAATATTCTTGGCACATTCATATTAGGCTCAGCCTTGGGATGGATTTTGATTCAAATGACAAGGCCTCCGAAACACATGGAAGGTCTAATCTTAGGTTGCTGTTCTGCTGGTATGAACTTCTCTGCACAAAAATACATTAATGAAGGAACCTACATTAAACTGGACAATTTAGTAAACACAGACTTTGAATCAGTTTCTTTAACAGTAGATTTGAGAAATTTTAGGACCTGTTTATTTCTTCTTTTTTGTTATAAAACTTGACACTTTCTTGTTTTCTAAGTTTTAAATGGGAAACAAAGGAAACAAAAGATTGCTTTCACTTTCTTGTGCAAATCTTTGAAAATATAAAACAAGTTGTAAGGATAAAAACATGTAACGTTTTCTCAAATTGAAGAAACCTATTTACTATTTCTATACAGTGTGACAAAGGAAAGAAAACGGGTTTAGGTGGAGCCCATTTGTCTCTCTCCTTACTGCACCATCTTAAGTCATTAAGATGGAAATGTTGCTTCATGGTCTGTCTGTCTTACTCTTCCATTCCATATTTATTATGTACAAGGAGGGCTAAGGAAATTCTCATGCAAATTCTATATATTTTGAAAACTTTGCCTTTGTTTGGTTAAAAGTTTTTGAAAATTATTAATTTTTGTAAGTTTAACTTCTCATTAAGTGATTCTCTCTTTATAAAATTGCTGATTTCCAATACGTTTTAATCAGGGAGTTTGAGAAAGACAGTCTTCTTATAGTTACCCTGAGACTGGAGAATCCAACAAGTCACTGCAGATTTCTATTGATTCTTTATCTTTCCCCCATTAAGTCTAGGCTTTGTCTCTATAATTCTGCAGATTCTAAAATATAAAAAAATGAAAGAAAAATGATTATCCTATGAATTGGTGTTAATGTTATATATGAGTTGCTTATACACAAAGTTTATGTCAGTCAATTATAACCGATGATAATCATATGCTTGATGTACCCACAAAAGTACTATTAAGACTAAAAATATCTTGCACAAGAGGGTCCCCTGCATTGCACTGTATTATTTTTATTAAAGCATCAAATTATTGCACCATTCACTGCTTGATGCATTTTATGGTTGAGCTCAACTTTTAGAGTGATACGAACAGGAAATTTAGGGAACCTGCCTATGATCATTATTCCAGCTATATGTAAACAGAAAGGTAGTCCTTTTGGGGAACCTGATCTCTGCCACCAATATGGAATGGCTTATGCTGCACTTTCTATGGCGGTATGAAAGATGTTAATTTTGAAGTTGCAAGTGCGAATAAAAATGTGCATATCCAATAAAACAATAAACTTAATTAGCACTGATTATGTTTCAATTGGGGAATTTAGATTGGAGCAGTTTTTCTATGGTCATATGTTTACAACATAATGAGGATTTCCTTAAGAAAAATCGAAAATGAAGGCAGTACAAGCAATGACAGCAACATGTTGAAGTCAGACCCAACCAATTTTTCATTAACACTTAATCCTAACAAAGACACAGTGGATAATTCATATACTATTCTGCTTCCTGACACAGAATCAGAGGAAAAGGTGAGGCTTTCTAAAAACTTCCCTTCTAATTTTTAAATAGTTTCATTTTCATACATTCTTTGACTAGCAGTTGCATTTTAGAAAGGAAAGGAAAAAAAAGGGAGCTCTTTATATATGATGTTTACGCGACTAGAAATTATTGCATATTATGGTGCAACTAATAATTATTCATTGTCTATGATTTGATTATATGTAATTTGATATAAATTGATTGGTTTATTCTTAAATTTTATTTAATTGATTAATTAATTATGTATCAGTATGACATTATTATTAGTTGGAACCATAACTAATGTAGTGATTATTGATTATAACTATAGCTAATGTGATGTCGTGATGGTGATGATATTAGATCATATAATAAATTCTCCTATGCAAAACATTCTTTATTGTTATCATATTTATTATTACATAAATTTATTGCAAATACTATTAAAGTATCTCAAGTTAGTTAGTGAAGATAAGAGTTATATATAAAAGTTTGATACAGTGGTCGAAGCCAATTGAAAGAAGAAAGGAAAAAGAAAAAAAGAAGTTATGAATTTGAATCCGTATTAACAAAATAACAATTACTATGTTTCCATAAAAAATTAGTGAACCCACATAAACTTTACTTGATTCTAAAGAGGAGATTGGAAACAATTTGAATGTATTTGTTGGTAGTCTTCTCATTGGACTTAGTTTAGCCAGTGTAAACCATACAGAATTAGCCCTTTCTACATGTTTGGAAACGAGTCTTAACTGAAGCTGATAAGTGTTCCCTCCACAGTTTTTTTTTTTTGTTATTTGATGTGAAAAACTGTGTTCTTAAATTGTTTCCAAACACACTTGAAGTATCTTTAGAAACATACATAGTAACATATAACTTAGGAAATCAGGAATACTAAATTAAACTATTTGTAATTTGAATTCCTCTACAGAATGCATAATCCTATATATCAAACATCTTTCTTTTACTATTTGTAATTTGAATTTACCTAGTTCACTGTCAATCCATGATGCATATATCAGAGTATAAAAAATTTCATTTCATTTCAAGTCAAACAAGCTTCTGTTTTTCTTTCTTTACATCTGTCTCAAGATAAAAGTATGGTTACAATAATGTGTTGGTATATATTTTTTTCAGGTTTCATTCCCAAGAAAAATTAAGCATTACTTGAGGATGATCTCAAGCAACTTAAATTTCAAATCCATGTTCGCGCCATCAACCCTCGGAGCTGTATGATACAGTGTTCATTTCCTTGGAAACAATTTATTATCATGTTTTTCCTGTTTATCATTCATTTATTATATATGGTTTTCATACATATACTTTTATGAAGAACAGCTTATTTTTATGTTATTTGTTCTTATTTTATAAACAGCTTATTTTTTAAAAAAACAAACATTAAAGAAGTTGAGATAAAACAAAGCTTTACCAAGAATTTTATAATGTGAGAGCATGGGTTGCATGATTTGGTTCGACCATTTTGGACAGTACTTTATTAAGATCACGTGGTCTCATGCATTGCCACATTAGGAACATTCCATGTTTTACAATTTCTTTATTATATCCATCTTTGTAAGTAATAAGATGTTTGATCTAAAAAGTAATAGTCACTGTATAATTACTTATTTTGGTTAGATAAATAATTTTATTAGTGGAAAGATTCTAATTTGGAATTATTTTTTTTTTCTTTCTCATGAACTTTGTCACCTAATCTTAAAACTCTGTTCAATACTGTTTTTTACAAATATCTTATGTAGTTTAGTCTCCAAACAAATGCTTATTTTTTCTTCTTTTTACAGATTGCTGGTTTTATCATTGGTGTAATCCCCCAAATACGTAATTTCCTTATTGATAGTGATGCTCCGCTTCATGTGGTCGAAGATTCTGCTTCCATGTTGGGGTATGCCATCTCAAACTCATTTTTTCAGTTACAAAGGATAGGAAACCAAAACTTTAATTTTGTGGACTTATTTTAACTGCTAATTTCTTATTGTTGCTTGACATGGTAGCTTTTTTCTTTCTTTTTTACATGGCTTGACATGGTAGCTACCCACTTTTAAAGTTTTAATTAATCTCACAAACATGAAATTAACCTGTAAAGTTTGTTGGCTGCTCAAAATTTTGTTTCATAGGCTAATGTTATAACAATCATGTGCATATGTCGGTTTGTGCACGTCCTAAAAGTTTAAAGACCTAATTTAATTTGCTCGTTTTGGGCAGGGATTCTTTAATCAATACATACTTTAATTTAGAGATAATTATGAATCCACATTCTCAATATTTTCTTTATTTTTTTAAAAAAAAAATTACATAGACCCCTTACATTTATATATATTCATTATATTTGTATCTTTTCTTTTAAAAAATAATATAATATCGTACATAAATTTATTACACATGTATCATTTAAGTCTTATTTGATATTATACATAGACTTTCTAAATTTTATATGTTATTATGCATATATTCTCTGTATATTTCAAACTTTACAATTGACACCCTACTTAAAAAATAAAATATTTATACCACTTTCACACAAAATAAAATGTAATAATACAAAAATAATAAAAGGTTTTGTGTACTTTGAAAAAGACAAATACAACTATAATGGATAAGGAATATAGTTAAAAAAAAAAGAGAAATTACATTTATAATTACACTAAATCCAAGAAGGTATTTTTATCTAATAAAAAATATTATAAGAAAAGAATATATATATATATATATACAAAATTATCAAAATCGATAGTTTATATAAGTTTGTAAGTGCTGATATGCTCGACTTGTATAATCGTAAGAGTTTACTTAATTAAAAATATGACTATAAATCACAAAAATTAAAATTTTTCTATACATAATAAGTTCAAATTCAGATAATAAGTCTAAATTACTCTAAATAAGTAGAAATTAGAATTGAAACACTCAAAATTTCAAAACTTTTTGAAACAAGAACAAATTATATTCAAAACACTCAAAATATATAAGTTTGTAAAAAAATTATATTATTTTTGTAAATAAATTAAACATTATTTTATGTCTTTTTTTTTAAAACTAACATACGGCTTGTTTTAGTTGTTATTTTTTACATATAATTATATAGAATAAAATTTCAATTCACTTTAACATATTAATAATTAATCAATTTATAACGAAAGGAATGCTAACTATGTATCACACTAAAATCTTTTAATAAAATAAGGAATAAAAAACATGAATACTCAAATTATAAATAAAATAAAAATAAATTTAGTATATTAATAAAGAATACAAATGTGTGAATGTTAATATAAAATTATATTTTGTTGATGATAGATTATTACAACAGAGTTAGAATATTTTCTAAGTGATAAAATATAACAATTAAATTATAAGCTGTGACGGAACGGGCTACGGTGATTTTAACAATGTTCTAAGGTTGGCAGGAGAAACATAAGTAGTTTAAAATTATAAATAAAAATGTAATAAATATATATTACTAATTTATCCCTAAATCCTAAACCTTAAGCAACTCACAAACACATTTTATAGTATAATTTAATCATAAATTTATCAATTTCATAATAACTATTTTAAAAGACGAGGGGTCACGTTGCTTGAAAAATAACTTTGTTAGAGTTAATTTTTATCTAATATTTTTTCTTAAGTTAAAATTATTTATTTATCATAACCATTAGATTTAAAAAAAAAAGTAAATAGAGAGAATGAAGAGTACCTTTTTATCTAATCATTTTTTCTTAAAATTTGAAGGTCAAACTTAGAGAATGAAGAGTACCTTTAATAAGTTTTTGCATCAGTTATTCTTACAATAACTTCATTCTTCATTTTATCTAATAATTTCATTCTTTTTTATTTTCTTACTCTATTCCTTTTAAGTTAAAAATATATACTAACATTTTTATGTATTTTTTTTATAAAAACAAACTTTTGAAATATTTAAAAATATCACACCGACATTCCTCAAATCTTACATGGAGAACCCTTAAGAGAGTAAAAAAAATGATAAAAAGAGTACTTGTATGATCACGAAAAACTTTAAAAATTGTTGTAATTTTCTTAATCATGTAAATATTACAAGTGCAAATCCTCTAAAATAAAATAATAAAACATATGATAAAGTAATAAAATTATTGATTATTATAAGACTTAAACCCTACCTCACCACACCATACCCATTTTTTTTATACCTACTCATAATTATTATATTTAATTTATTTTCTACTTTTCTGTTTATGATTTGGAAACTTTTCATACTACATAACACCAAAAACATAAATTCTCAACTCAAACTTTTTGTTGTACTTTAGTGAACTCAGTTTTTGTTTTTATTTTGATGGTCTAATATTCTGTAGTAAAATTATTGGAATGAAAATTCTATTTGTACACATTGTGGTATGGAATGCGTGGAAAGGAATGAAATGTGTGATTATTGTACAATTAAGCCAACTTGGTATATCTTTTACCAGTTTGATTTTGCTAATATACTCTTGTAGTCTTGTTGTTAAACTCCTATGTAAAATTAATTTTGTCCTCCATAATTTTTTTATCAATTTGGTCTTCTAACGTTTAAACCTGTTTTTCTGGATCTTTATTTGTAATTTCTTTAAACGGTGATTTAATATGGTTAGTGGAGATAACTATACTAGCTATTGTTATATGAGATGTTTTAGTTGGGATAAGTTCCTTATCTTGGATAAGTAGAATTCAACAATTTAGTAATAACAAATCCAATTTGATTAACATTTATAGTTACTATATAATATGATTTTATTTATCTTCTAATGAGAAACACTTTTACGTTGGTCAACTTCAATAAATTAAATTAATAGTTTCATATTATTGTGATGATGTTTAGTTTAGTTTTGTCCATCGAATTACATTTAATGGACTTACAAATGAAAACTTACAAAAATAAATTTAAATTTTAAAAAATCAAATTAATATAAAAATATTTTGGACCCAATGCATAATTCATCGATCTTACTCTTTGTCTTGTTAGAAATTTATTTATTTCTTTCTGTCAAAAAAAAAAAAAAAACTCTTTCTTGCTTAATTCTACTATATCTTTTTATATCTGAGTCTTGTCATAGTGAGAAATATTTTTTTTTATAGATATGAATGATAAAAGACAAAACAAAAAGAAAAAAAAGAAGAAAGAAATGTGTCCTGCATTTCCAACCGTCTCTCCCATATATATTGAGGAGATTCCATGGACAAGCATACAGAGTCAAATAAATTTAATATTTATACTACTGCATTCTTAAACTTTTATCAATAATTGAAATTATTTTTTAATGTTCAATTTCAAAAAGTCAACATCTCAAATTATTAACAGAAAAAATTAAACAATATATTAAAAGTTTAACACATAGGTATACAAGAGTTTTACATTGACATTCGTTTACATAACTTTTAAGATATTAATTGGTAAAGTCAACAAATAAACTTACCATATATAAAGGTTTAAGATTAACTCTCAATGTAAAACTTTTTACACTAGCAGTATACAATTGTTTTTCTCATAAATTAAACTTAATATATAAATTATATTTTTAATAAGTTATATAATTTAAATCTTATTCTATAATATTTAAAATATGAGGCTTATATTGACCAACAACTTTCATTTCTTTGTCACATTACTTCTAGTGAGGCAGCCATCCCTACTGTCACTCTTATAATGGGTGCTAACCTACTTAGAGGTGAGATTTTATATTGTTAATTTGAAGTTTTCAATTAAAGTGAACTTTTTTTTTTTTCTTTCTTTGATAATAATTTGTTTAATAAAAATAATTATGGGTGAATGGGTCAGGTTTGAGGGGAACAGGTACTCCAGTGTGGACTGTTGTGGGAATTGTAGCAGTTAGATATATTTTCTTGCCTCTTCTGGGTGTTGTAGTTGTGAAAGGAGCAATACTCTTGAGTTTGGTGCATTCAGATGCTTTGTATCAGTTCGTGCTTCTACTTCAATATGCACTTCCACCAGCCATGAATATAGGTACCATAAATCTACCTTTTAAGCACCATCATAAATGATGTTTTTTTTTTATTTCTTCAAATATCTCAAGTTTCATTTTTATCTCTATAAAATTTAATATGTTTTAGTTCTTGTATTTTACCAAAATTTGTGTGATTTTAGTCTTTATAGTGACTAAGAATATATGCTTATGTTAATTTGTGGAGAATAAAAATGTAAAATTTTATCCAAAGACTAAAATTGAGTTTAAAGATATTTTGAGGGTCTAAAATGTTTTTTACACTAAATTATATATTTGACCACCACTGCAAGGTAACAATTATCTATATTTTTATTATTTGATAAAATTCTTAAATGAGTTCTCCTAAATAGAAAGTGTGGCTTGCTAAATATGAAATGATATGTAAATAATTTAGTACAACCAGCATTGATTTTATATTTTTATTCAATAATAAAAGATGTGTTGAAAGAGAAAATGTTAGGAATGTTTTTTCTAAGTTTTGGTAGTATATTTTTAGGAATTTTAACTTTAGAAATAATAAAACTAAAAATATTATGTATGGGTAAAAGAGATCAATTGCAAACTTTATCTAAAGAAGTCAACCAAGGGCTTGGTCAAAGAGTATGACTAAAGGAATTTACCCCAAGCTCAATTAAAGAGGTCTACTTGAAACCTTAAAATGTACATTTAGCATTAATCTCAAGCATAAAACAAGTGAATGGGACTAAAATTCAAGCTATTGATGAGGAGAGTTGGCCTGAAATCCTCAGAAATCACAAACTTTGCAACCTCGAGCCAAAAAAAAGGTTAATAAGGCTAGAATCTAAGTTACTATTGAGGAGGTTGGTCTAAATGTATCTTAATACTTTATTTATAATCATATGCTATACTCAATTATTTATATTACACTTACACTGAACAAATATTTGATTTACATAAATGTTAAAAATACATCTTGTCAAACATATTTGTTTATTAGTTAAAATTTATTAAAAATTACAAAAATTTGTGGATCTCACATTTTATTTAATGTTTCTCACTCTTTGTTTTGTGGTTGTTTTCAATAAATTTTAGTAATGTGTTATTAAAAATGCGTTCCTAAATCCTAAGTCCTAACACTCCTTTATATTTTAAATCTTGACTTGAATACAAGTGTTCCACAAACGCTAGGCTTCATATTTTGTGAATATATGAAATCCTTCACTTGGATACAAGTGTTCCAATTCACATTGAAAAAATTGTGATTTAAATCCTTCACTTAAATACAAAGGTTCCTTGGAAGCTGACATTACATTTGGTGAATATGTGAAATCCTGTACATATAAGTGCTAAGGAGTTTAGCCTTTTTGCCTTAAGGTGAAAGATGTGATTTAAATCATTCACTTGGATACAAATATTCCAAGGAGGTTCACCTTTACATTTAGCTTTATGTGACAAATGTTTTTTATGATTCTATTCCTACAAGTAAGGGGTAAAGGCTTGAGGATCCTTAATCTTTCTCTACCCTCTAATTGATCATGGTTTATGAAACCCAAACCTTTCCATAGTATGTAAGGCTCCTTTCTCTCTTAAAAAGTACAATTAACATTTGTGATTTTATATTTTCCTCCTACAGATTTGCTTAGTATCTCTAGGTCATGTCATTTTACTTGCTTATTGAATATACCAAAAAATAAATAAATCAAACTACGAAATGAATTTTAGAATACTAATGAACAAGGATTAAAGAAATTATTCTTTTGTTTCTTGCTTTACCTTCCAGGTACCATAGCCCAATTGTTTGGATCAGGTGAAAGTGAATGTTCTGTCATCATGTTATGGACATATGCTTTAGCATCTATTGCAGTTACCCTTTGGTCAACTTTCTTCATGTGGCTAGTATCTTGATTTTCTATTAATTAATTTATATTGATTAATATTGATATTATTAGATATGTTTTTATTTGAGCCTTTTTATTGTCTCAAAATTACTTAAGATCTAAAATTATGGTTGAGATAGCACTAAGTAAAGAATCCAATCTCAAATTTTGCAGGTAATGGTAATGGGTTATTACTGATATCCGTTTGATGAGTCAATTGTAAAGTAATTGTTTGTAAAATTTGATGAGAATGCATGCTAGTATTGGTAGCATACATTTCTCATTTCACTTATTTTAAGAGTGAGTATAAAAAATTACTTTTCATCACTGTCATATATTTTTTTAAATTAAAATATAATGAGTGACTAATCTCAATAATTAAATTTAAAAAAATAAATAGTGATATTAAAAAGAGACATATTTTTTATCTCGCAATTTATTTTCTTAAAATTTAATGATTGAGATTAATTATTTATTATAACTCTCATATTTTAAGAAAATAAATTATGAAGATAAAGAATAAATATCTTATTCTCCCTCTTAAAGTAATTATTGAAGAAATAAATTTTTCATAGAAATAAATCATGTTTAACTTATTTCACTTGATAATATGTTTATAAACATTGAATTTCATCAACTCTACCATTGGAGTCAGACTTTACAAAGGGTACATCAAGCATACAAAATTTTACATAATTTAAAAATTATATGATACTTCATTGATTTTATTTTAATGTAGAATATATATGTTTTTTTAAAATTGATAAATGTTTTCTACAAAATATTGCATTACTATGGATATTTAATTTATCTAAAATTTTACATGCATGATCAGTAAGATATTGTCACATGATTCCAAGAATATATACATTTCATTAAGATATTGTCCATCAGATTTGGCCGAATTGCACATAATATCTTTATTTTTTTCCCCACTTTATTTTTTTCCCCACAAAAGTCTTTCCTAATTTGTTAGAAAACATAATAGGAAGACCCCAGATACTCCTTAAGGTTTAAAAACATTATACGAAGATCATTATAAAGATAAAAAAATGTAAAAGTATTTTACATAATTCTACAAAATATTAATGTAATTTACTTTTTATAAATAGTTATTAAAGAGATTAATAAGAAGCTTATAATTTTAGAATAAATTAATCATCCATTTTATATACTTACCTAACCATTATTTTTTTAAAATCCAATGATGATAAGGAATAATTAATTTTAGTCATTAAATTTTAAAAAAATAAATAGTAAATAGTAAGATACCATCCTCATTAAAAAACAATTTAATCTGTTTAATTTAACATCTTTGGCGCAAATTATCCTCACCCCTCCCTTGAAATTAAAGATGCTAGTATTATGATAACCTTCCTTCTTATGATAAATTATATAGTAAATAAGATATATGATACTACATTGCCTATTCTCTCTTAAGCTAAATTATAGAGTAAATTATATAAATTTACTGAGTTTTTGCATGTATTGCACCTAACATTCATGTATATTTTTTTACATTATTTTTAGCTCTTAGAGAATTGAGTAGTGTTACTTTTTCTCTCAGAGAGAGATTGGTATAGTAAAAATAAAACCTTAGAAGAAGTTGATGTAATGAAAATGAAAAATTTAAAGCAATTTTTGTATTTGAGACGTGTTATGTGTAATAAGAGTAAACCTCGGCGGTTTGTGAAAGTTGCTCTAAATTATATAATTTATTCTATTTATTTCATTTATTATTGTTAAAGACTATTCATTATAATTTTTTAAAAAATATTTTTAATTAAAATATATTATTTTTTATTTACTAAATTAAATACATTTTAAGTTAATATTCAATCATAAGATATTTTTTTAAAAAATATGTAACTAAATTTATTAAAACAACATAAACATGCCACACATAGGGACACACATATCAACATAGATACACACACATGTATATAGATACATAGACATGTGTCTATGTAAGTGTGTTTGTCTATGTTTATGTATGTGTTTGTGTGTTTGTCTGCGTTCATATATGTAATTTTGTTTGTGTTTGTCTGTGTATCTATATTTATGTGTGTGTGTTTGTATGTATCTATGTGTGTGTCTCCATGTGTCTAATCTATATGTGTATATGTGTGCGTTTCTTTGTATTTGTAAGTGTGTCTATGTTTATATTTGTGTGTCAATGTTTGTTTGTTTGTGCGTGTATGTTTGTCTGTATGTGTGTGTGTTTATCTATGTCTATGTGTGTGCGTATGTATGTGTTTATGTGTGTTTGTGTATCTATGTGTGTATTGGTGTGCATTTGTATCTGCGTGTGCATACATGTTTGTGTCTATATTTCTTTGTGTGTTTGTGTTTGTGTATGTATGTATGTGTTTGTTTGTTTGTGTATGTGCATGTCTATATGTTTGTGTATATCAGTATCTATCTCTGTGTGTATGCTTTTGTGTGTACATGTGTCTATGTGTGTGCACTCGTCTATGTGCATTGTGTATGCGTATCTGTGTGTTTGTCTATTTTTGTGTCTCTATTTGTGTGTTCATTTTTGTTCCTGTGTGTGTTTTTGAATGTGCATGTTTGTGTGTGTGTTTGTGTGCCTATACATGTGTATCTGTATCTATGTGTTGTTTGTCTATGTATGTGTGCCTATGTGTTAGTTTGTGGGCTGATTGACCTAAGTGGTCCATTTAAAAAAATTACCTAAGTGAATTTGTTTTTAAAAATATTACTAGGATGGGTCTGTTTTGGAGTTTGACATGGGCAAACCGCAACTTGTTTTAGGGCTAATTGACTTAAGTTGCGGTTTAAGTATCACATCAACTGTGTGCTTATGTGGTATCTAGGGTGGCAAAAATTATTCAACAAAACGCAATTGCGAGTTGCGATTCTAACCAATCAACGCTAAAATCGCAACTGCGAGTTGCGGCTTGACTACTCATTGACCAGCGTCCTTCCCCTATCCAGTGTTTACGAGTCAGCACAGATTTCTAGCATGGTAAAACCACAAGTCAGACTTGCGGTTTATCCATTTTTATTTTTTTCATCCTCTAAAATGGGCCAATGCATATGTGGGACAATCTTTTAGACTGTTAAAATCGCAAGTCAGACTTACGGTTTATGACCAACCTTTTCTTTTAACCAATAGATAACGACATGTGGATTTTTAGGCACTAAAAATTGCAAGTAAGATTTGCAGTTTGCTTATGCCTTTTTTTCCACTACAGTATGGTGCACCTCTCTCTTGTCCAATAAAATACTACCGGGTATATAAACCGCCAATACAAATATATATATATATATATATATATACACCCCATTGTTAACAGTATACCACTATTAACTTTTACTTTGTTGTGGTTTTGTTAATTTGTTTAATTTTGTTACTTTTTAATTTTTTTTAAAGTTTTTACATAACAGTTTAGTTTTCTAGATAAAAAATGTTTTAAAAATTACCTTTTTTCATTTCCAAATATTTTTTAAAGTTACGTAAAATTATGTTTTCTTTTAATTTTCTTTTTTAAATTTAGTATTTTAAAAAATCCTTTTTTAACTCTATCTTTTTAAATTTATCTTTTTAAACTTTACTTTATTATTTTGTTACATTTTAATTTTTTTTTAGATTTTACATTACCGTTTAAATTTTTTTTTTAATTTAAGTTTTGAGTTTTTAAATTTTTTTTATCTTTTTAATTTTGTAAATCTTTTTTAAAGTGACTTTTTTTATTTTGTTATGTTTTTAAATTTTTTTAAGTTACTTTTTTTACATTACAGTATGAAGTTGTTTTTCTTTTTAATTTAAATTTTTTTACTTTTTAAATTTTTTTTAAAGTTTTACGTTCAGTTTAATTCTGACGTAAAAAAATTAACTTTTAAAAATTATATTTTATTTTTATTTTTATATATTTTTTAAAATTATTTATTTTTTAAATTTGTCTTTTTTAAATTTAGTATTTTTAAAAAAAGTTTCCTTTTTTAACTATGTTTTTAAAATTTATCTTTTTTAAATTTACTATATTATTCTGTTACATTTTTAAATTTTTTTAAAAGTTACTTTTTTTAAACTTTACATTACCGTTTAAATTTGTTTTTTAGTTTAAGTTTTGAGTTTTTAAATTTTGTTATCTTTTTAATTTTTAAATATTTTTTAAAGTGACTTTTTTTTATTTTTTTATGTTTTTAAATTTTTAAGTTTACAATACCCAAAATAATATATAACAAAACAAAAAAATAACATATAAGAAAAAACGTTACAATATTATATAAAAAGAAAGATCTAAATATTTGAAAATAAGACTGAAAATTGAAAGTTGATTGTGATTTTGTGGGACAAGTGGGGTTGAATTTATCGAGAAAAATTGCCACGTAAATGCAAGCTTTATTTGCGGTTTATGTAGATAATAATTGCTAAATGACTATAACGGAAAAATATGGATATTGAATACAAAATGCAAATTTGAATTGGGATTTTAACGTCCTAGAAATCCACGTCTTTTCATATTCATGAGTTAACAGAAATTGCCACATAAACCACAAGTCTCATTTGCGATTTATGTGGCCAATAACTGTTAAATAAAAGGATGTAATGGAGAAACATGGATACGGAATACAAACCGCCAGTTTGAATTGCGATTCTAGCATGCACTTTTCACAACTATTGGTTAAAAGAAGGGGTTGTAAGTTTGAATTGCGATTTTATTGTCATAAAAATATGTTTTTTCACAACTATTGATTAAAAGAAGGGGCTGGTTAAAGACCACATAAACTGCAAGTCTAAGTTACGGTTTTACCAATCTAAAAATTTATGCTGGCTTGTAACCACGAGATAGATGAAGGGTGCTGGTCAAAGACCAGTCAAACTGCACTCGCAGTTGCGGTTTTAGCGTTGACTGGTTCATAACTCACAATTGCATTTTGTTGAGCTAATTTTGCCACCTTGGATACCACGTAAACGCATAGCTGATGTGACACTTAAATCGCAATTGCGAGTTGCGGTTTGAGTATATCAAACCCCAAAACAGACTTATCCTGGTAATATGTTTTAAAACAAACTCGCTTGAGTAATTTTTTTTAAAAAAAAATAGACTCAGTTAGGTCAATCAACTTTAGTTTGTGTCTCTATGTGTATGTGTATTTGTGTGTATATTTCTGTATTTGTATTATGTATGTTTGTGTCTATTTGCATGTACTTGTGTCTATGTGTGTATGTTTGTGTGTTTTTGTGTTCATGTGTGTTTATGTCTTTCAGTGTGTGTTCATGACTATGTTTATGTCTATGTGCATGTGTGTATGTCTGTACTTGTGTTTGTCACTGTCTTTGTAGGTCTATGTGTGTTTTTGTTTGTGTATGCATGTTTGTATCTATTTGTGTTTTTATATGTGTGTGTCTATTTTTTTGTGTTTATGTGATTGAAAATTTTAATAATATAACATTAAAATATTATATTAAAATTTGTATTAATATTATATTAAAATTTGTAATAATTTCCTTGTATTTAATAAGATTTTAATATATAATATAATTGAAAATTTTATATGTATAATATACATATATTAAAATTAAACATTAAATTCATTCAATATATTATACTTAGAGTTTAATTGGTATACATTATCACATTAGATCACAACTCTTCGTTTATGATAAGTTTATTTTGTTGTCTTTATTAATTAGTATTTTAAAAATCACATAAATGAAAAATTATGATTGAGTGTCAGTATAATCAATTAAACTCTTATGTTTAATAATATAATACTTAGTAATATATATTGTAATATATATATATATATATATATATATTATATTTAATAATTATATATGAAAACTATAATTTATTTAAATTTTTATAAAATATTATATTAGTAATTAATGCTATATTTAATGTAAAAAATGTCTAATTTAATTTATTAAATAACGTACGTAAATTATTGTAAATTTTATGACATGTGTTTGAATTTTTTAGAGTAGAGTGTTAAAGATATTTTAATCATAAATATTTTAATGGATGTTAGAAAAAAAAACTTAAAAATGAGTATATTATTATATATTTTACTCTTTTGTAGGAGGGAAGTATATTATTTAATATAAGAGAGCAGTATAATAATTACTCTTTCAAAAAATAAAATTTCAGAAAGTTGTATAAGGTGTGGTTTGACCCGGTTTAATTTTGATTTAAAAATTACTTTTTAAAAAAATTAGGTAAAATAATTTTTATTCTTAAATTTTCAAAAAGTTTATTTTATAATGTAAATTTTTATTTTTATAAATATATTTTTTATTAGACAATAAAAAAAATAGTTTATTAACCACTTTTAATTTAAAAAAAGTTTAAACTTACAAAATAAAATTTGACAAACAATTTATACTTATTTTTTACGTTTTACGTTCTGAATTCTTAACTTTGAAACTAAAAATAAACAGGGTTAAGTAGAGCTTAAGTTTGTCTTTTAGTTTTGGTAGCATCAGAGACAACTAGTGCAACAAGCTTCATGGACTACCACTGCAGACCAGAAAATTCATCATTTGTATTTTTAAGAGAAAATTAATCATTTTTTAATACGATAGTTTATAGAAATATCTTACAATTATGTTTGTAATTTCTTATAATTATAGTTGGTGATTTTTTTATTTCTCAATTATTGAGTCTAAATCCTTATTTGTTACTTTTATTTGAATTAATAAGTTTATGTATTAAGTTGAGAATTTTAGTTAAATAAATGAAAGCAACGGTCTTGAACCCAAAACCCAGACTAGAAAACTAATTTGCAGATCGTTAAACGGATAAATGAATGGGTTTTAATAGATAATATTTTTTAATGTATTGCAATAATTATACTAAATAATATTAAAGCAAAAAAAATCATGATATTTATAATACTAAAATTTAAATGTACATAAAATATATATCATAACTCATAAGTCATAAATCATAACATATAACAAACAAAATAGATTTAATTACACTTTGTACTGAAATTTTTTCAATTTTTTTTTTTATTTTTGACATTGTGTTTTCCAAATTTTAAATCGATATTTGTGCTCCCAATTTTTTAAAATTGTTGAATTTGTATCTAGCTCTTATTAAATTGGTGTTGATGGTTTTTTTTTTATATAAGCCAAACAAATTTTATTAAAAACTAAATGAAAGCACTAGATATGCTCACATCAAGTTACTTGAACCTATACAAAGGAGAAAGAAAAAACAAAGCTAACAAAAGGTGCTCATACACAACATGAAGGATTCATAATCCATTTTGCAAAAGAGTGTGAGGTAATTTTTGAATTGGGACCCCACTCCCACAAAATTAAATAGACCTCTTAAGTGATTTCTTGAATATCCACCGTTCATCCTCTAAAGATAGTCACATTATTGTCTTCCATAATTGTCAGATTCCTACAAACTACGCAAATGACTAGATCCTCTAAGTCTCATTCGGGCCATGAACTAGTCCAAAAAATTGCAACTAATGTTTGCTAACCTCTGTTGTAAATATGGTAGTGATTCCCCACCACCTGTCCAACGTGTGCCACACATGAGATGATACTTACAAATGAAAAATATGCGGCAACCTGTTTCCACTATATCACTACACAAGTCAAATTATTTTTCACCTTCTCTGATGATTTGTCTTCTCAACATATTAACCTTTATTAATAGGGATGGCAGCAGGGCAAGGCGGGTGTGGGTTTGACCTTTCCTGTTCCCGTTCCCACAAAGTGCAGGGCGGGTTCGGGTTCGGGTATAAATAGAGCGAGTACGAAATTTTAATCTTCATCCCTATCCCCGTCGGGTATTTTTAGGTTCAAGTATACCGCGGGTACCCTTCATATTATTTTTACAATTTAAATTTACTTATTTATTATTAAATAAATTATATATATTAAGTTATTAATTATATTTTAATTTAAAAAGTATACAAAGAATAATTAATAACAAGAAATTATAAATTAAAGCTTAAGAATTAAAATTTTTAATTAAATATATAAATTTAAAATTATTATATAATCATTAAAATTATAATGAGGCGGGTACGAGTTTGGGTACGGAGCAAGTAGTCACATACCTGTACCCAGTTTAACACATCGGATAATACCCGTATCTATATCCATATCTGAACAAACCGGATAATACCCGTCAAAATCGGGGTGGGTTCAGACGGATACCTATAGGTATGGGTACTTTTGTCATCCCTATTTGTTAGTAACCTATCAACAACCAACAACAAATTAAATTGACGTTGATGGTTAAGTGACATAGGTTAACTAACATGCGAGAGTAATTTAATAAAATTACATGTCATAATTTTGTTATTGAAAAATGATTTAATTAATTACAAGTATTTTTCTATTATATAACTTGCCTTTAAATCACATAATTAGGATAGATTGTGCCATTGAATTATTGTCATATTACTATCAAGTGTCTAAATAAAATGTTTTTCACTTAACAATCAATGTCAATTTAATGATAGTTGGACAAAAATTTAATTATTTTTAAAATTAAAAAGCACAATGTCAAAATTTGAAAAAAGTTGGAAGTACAAAGTTTAATTAAGCAAATAATATGGATTAAAAAGTTAATTATAAAATGAAAAAGAGATTTTAATAAATACACATTCTTATTACTAAGTTAATCCTTTTTTCATCAATTTTAAAATTAAAGGAGTCAACTTAGAAGAAAAAGAAGTGTATTTAGCAAGTTCTAAAAAAGGTTAAAAGAATTGACCCTTTAAAACAAATTGTGAACCCGTCAAACCAGTTTTAGTAATATGAGGCTGGTTTAACTGGTTTTACATCGGCTCAACTTATGGCCAATTGTGGTTTTTTAGAATTGGACAAGTGACCGATTCTTGAACCACCCTATTTGGTCTGGTTTTCAAAACACTACACGAGAGTATAATTCAATATGAAGCAATAAAACGAAGCAGTTTGTAGTTGTGAACATGGGAATGAAATGCAATATCTACTTTATATTTTTGCTAAAGTATTTCTTGATCAGTACATAAGTAATACATGATCTAATTACATGCCAACAGAAGGTGTGGACAATATGACAAACCTGACAATCATATATGCTGTTGTTGCAGCAATTGGTTCCACTAATCCACTGGAACTATGAATTGATCGCACTGGAGAGATCAGTTAGCATAAGTAATATCTCCTCATTCAGTTCCTATGACAAAACCATAAGATTTGTAACGTATCCATGTGATCTTAACAGAATTGTCGGTGTTATGACAGTGTATTTAATCCAGGAAGCATTACTACTCTTAGCACTGTATCAATCAAATTTAAGCACCAAGTGGTATTCAAGGAATCAGGATTTTATTATTCATTGATTGAGTAGGGCAGAAAAACAAAAATTGAAACTACTATTAATATACAGTGTAAAGCTAAAGTTTTCATGGCAGAGCAGTTAATTTAGCAGCGTATTGGGTATATTGTATGAATTTGCAGTTTTGTAACCTTAACCAAATCATGTATGTCATACTAATACATGCTTCCGACGATATCTAATAGCATGACTACTGAACAGGGAAATCAAGTTCAGGTGAAGCCAAATGCAAAGAAAGCATATGGTCACGGGATTCGTGGAGAATCAACCATTGCTAAATTGTTTAAGCAATTGACATTTAATATTTAATCTATGATAGGTGGTAATACAAGTTCAGATTTAGTTAAAGATAATCAGAATTCTTTAAAAATATTTTTTTTAATACAAGTTCATATTAGATAACTTGAACTTATAAAAACTCTGAATTTACTTAATCTTAAAGTATTTTACAAATCTAGATTACCTAATCCGGACATGTAAAAAAATAGGTTTTAATGAATCTAAAAATGTCAAGAAAAAAGTTACTTGGTATTACTTAATCCAGGCTTGAAAAATGCAAATTTTAATAAGTTTGGGATTAGATTATATAAATTTAACAAAAATTAAATCCAATTTCCTTTGAGAGTATTTTGCTCCTTTAATAAATTACGAAGATCGTGAGAAAAGTTCATGGAAGTGTAGGGAGAATTCCTTAAGAAAATCAACACTAAAAATGCATGTATTTGCCTAGGAAACGTCCATGTAATCCATGTGACTTGTCCCAGCATTGCCTGTGAATTCTTAAGAAAACAACATGGTACTTTGATTCTAAACCACAGTATAGATTCCAGATTAAACAAGTCTCCTAATTTTGTAATTTTTAAATTTAGAACTAAGATATTCATCCTCCTCTGCCCTCCAAAACCTAACTTTTAAAATCTAAACAAAACCTTACAGAAAAGAGGATAAAGAAAACAAATTAAACCAAACACTATTTAAAATTATAAAAAGGTTAAAAAAATATATTGAATTCATTCCACGCTACTTTAACCTCCATAACCCAAGTTGAAGTTGCATATAAATTGTTCGTTAGCATGGAGACGGTGTACCTCCTGGATGCTTGTCTCTGTCTCACTGTCTAGCAGGGTAGCAATGCTACCAAACCTCATCCACACCTCTTGATACATAACATGTTTATAACTACTTCAATTTATTTTATCACCATATATTTTTTAAATATATACTTTTTTATATAAATTAGAGGTACGAACCAATTTTACACTTCTATTCAATAAGACATTATAAATGATAAATTCTCTCTAGAATCTTGAATATTTAATACAACTACATATCTAAGAATTCAGAATTCAGACCTCATCTTAAACAGAAACAACCTATTGAAACTTCACACCTCATATTAAACATAAACAACCTCGTGCAAATTCCTTTTTAAAAGATATATTAAATCATAAAATAACATTTTATATTAATCTTTTATTATAACTATTTCTGATACAAATTGTCCACTGACTTATAATTGGAAGTTAAATTTATAATTTACACGATTATCACTGTAACTTTTAAAACAACAGATATAGCTCCCTTTTCAACCAATCACCAGTATTATTTTACCTCTCCCATTTCCAAATCTAATTAATCATGAACCACTCACTCCACTCTATCTTCAAAACTCCCAAATAAAGCCTAACCTTTGGGGAGATAAGTGTAAATAACCCCATGAAAATATGGGTGAAACAGTCGAAGTTATGACCTTATCAAACAATTCTCAACTCGATTAGGATATCCAGCTCGAGCTTTGTGTCGCTCAAATAGATCTTGAAGTGCTTCAACAAACTGGCTATGTATTTTCGCAACCTAAAACAAAGTGAAAATAATAAAAGAGATCAACCGTTTGATCATGTGTAGCTACCTATCTAGAAATTGTTTATCCATATCATGCAAAACTGCAAATCTTGGATTAGAGTCTGTATATTTTGCTATACTAAAGCTTATAGTACTACATTATAAAAGATTATTCCATGGAAGTCAAAATCTTCTGTGTATGTAGGACAAGACAAGGTATGCCTTTCAAAGTTACAAGATGTTTTGTGAAGGACAATTAAAATAAAATAAAAATAAACATGATATACCTCCTCAGGAGTGGGTGCGGGATTTTTCTCAAGCTCAATTGGTCTGCCCACTACCACATGCAGGACGTTTAAATGGTATCGGAGATCTGAAGAGAAGTGTGTTAAAATTAAAATTCCAGATAACAACTTGTGTGCTACTAGTTTTCACACTGGTACACCAGTCAAATGACTGTTGTTCCCAAATCAATGATTCCATTCTATTTCTATATATAAAGCTTGTAAGTTGTATATATAAAAAAATGATAAAAGCTGACTGTAAAAGGCAATCCTGCAAAACATTATTTGAATCCACCTTTTCGAATAACATTCTCAGCAAATATTTTAAGCTTAACTAAACAAAACTGACGTTCATATTATTATGTACCAAACGGACCCTAAAAATGATGAGATTTTAGAAACAGCTTAATCTATTGTTTCTTCTTGTTAAATTTAATTCGTTGAACAACCTCAAGTTTCAATTAAAAAAATTAGCTTCATTCATCATGCAAAACCCCCTTGACTAGCAACAATAGGAGTAAAGGCGTCAAAGGCAGGAAGCTAATTGACATTTGAAAGAAACACTTCGCTGAAAATTCCCCAAAAGTATATTGGAGTGAACTTGATAGCCCTCGCAAAATTCAGAATTAACTTCCCACCTGGTTTCCACCAGTTGTAGACATTTGACTATAGCAAAAATGCACCAAAAGGAAGTGACAGCTTAATCGTACAAATAGACAAAAATCAGAAACATAAATTACAACATTAGCAGATGGGGAAATATTACACAGCTACGTTTTAGTTTAACAGTTTTGAGAGAGTCGGCAAATGCTGCAAGATATTTCATTAAGAAAAAAAGGTATATGATCAAGAAATCTATGAATTTGCAGCTCTGTAGCCCATAAATGCTACGTCCAAGAGCAGTACAGAAATGTGCATGTACTGAACAGTCTGCAGGAACAACAGACAACAAGCACAGAAAACTCAGCATCTAAGACAACGAAAAAATGGGGAAAAAAACACGTGGAGAAACCAAAACAAGTTAAACGAGTTGCTCATTTTTTAAAACCAGACTGGTTGAGTTACATGCCCAATCCAATTAGAGGCTTAAACCAGCCATATCACCAGTTCTAGGTTATCTGAGGCAAGTATTATAACATTGATATCAAGAATCAGATACAACTTAAGAGTGTTAAGTCATACTGTCATAGCTAAAACATTTCAATTAATGGTACTAAACTTCAGTCTATAACCTATATAAATGAACCAAAAGAATGTATTTTCCCCAATTTCCTATCTAAACTAGATATAAATTAGATACAAATTTCAGTGGAAGAAATAAAAGTGTTACGATTATTAAACATACGGCACTAAGATGGTAATTCAGCCCAAGTGCTTGCATAGCAGGGGGAAATGTCTATACCTACATATTGCTCTAACTTGAGTACTTCACATCAATCATAATCTTATCTAAAAGAAAAACATTTTCAGTTAACATCTTCAATTAAAGAATAAACATATAAATGTAGATAAGAAGGAGAGAGAAAAACAATGTACCTCCTAACCATGTTCCATGGGAAATGCCTCTTGCACTCCATCAGGTAATAAGATACAACTATAGCCAGCATCCAACAGGGAAGTAAATTTTTTCCTTGTTGCTGATGTTAGATCAACCATTACCATATGTGTCTCAAAAATGGTGTGTAAACTATCTATTTATCAAGAGTGATATGAAAAATTTAAATCATATCCTCAATAACCTTCATTACAAAACAGGATCTATAATAAAAGCCTTACTGCACTGCTAGCAAGAACTTTTATTTTAGGAAGAGGCATAAAACCTGTGTCGTCAGCTACTGCAACAACTCCAATTGGCAAAACTGAATGTTGTTCATAACCAAAAACTGCATGAATAGACATACAGTTGTTAATATTCATGAACTACTAATAATAAAATTCAAATTCATATTAGTCTATATAGATTTACTATACTTGACAGATTAAGAAACACAAATGCTAACTAGTATACTCAGAGCATTGGTTAAAGAAACAAATAGAAAGTTTTTAATTTTCTATTGAAAAATAAAATATTTATTGCATCAAAAATAAAAAAATCCTCAATGACATTTGAAACTACTATTGAACCTAGCAGCTTATTGGGTATATTGTATGAATTTGCAGCTCTATAACCTTTTTTCTTAATGAAATCATGATACATGCTTCTAACGATATGAAATGGCTTGACTGCTGAACAGGGAAATGACATGCATTTCCCTAGTCTCAACTTCAGGTGAAGCCAAATGCAAATAAAGCAGATGGCTATGGAGATTCGTCCAGATGAAACCATTGCTAAATTGCTCATGTAACTACTAAGCAATTGATATTTAATATATACCATAACTGATTTTGACAAGCAGCAGATGCAGAATGGAGGAGTCGATGATTTTGCCCATTTGATTTTTATTATTCCAAAGGCCTTAGACTGGATTTTCAAAACAGATCCAGAATTTAATGAATTTGATTTTGGCCCGTGGAAGTGGAATTGATTGGATCTTTCAGATGCTGAACCAGATCATAGAGAATTGACTACCCTCAAAATACCTCTTTCAGTTTCCGTGAGCAAGATCCACTAGATTTGGTACATATCCATTTGATCTTAATAGAATCGTCAATCCCCGCAACACTCTATATATACTCTCTGTCTCAGGATGTCTCTCATCCAAGGAATAAAACTCCACCACACTATCATTACACCCAATAACACTACATCCCGGCAATTTCTTGAACCCAGTATCTCTCATTGCGACCTTCAACCGGGCAACATCTTGCCATCTTCCAAGATCCTTGTATACGTTTGAAAGCATGACAAAGTTTGCAGGGTTATTGGGTTCAAGTTCAATGAGTTGCTGAAGAGCCAGCTCTGCTATTTCCACATTCTTGTACATCCTACATGCCCCAAGTAGCGCTGCCCATATAACGGCATCTGGTTTCAAAGGCATCTTCCTCACAAAATCCACAGCCTGGTCTATAAGACCAGCTCTTCCCAGCAAATCCACCATACACCCGTAATGCTCAATCTGAGGCACAATTGAGTAATCATCAACCATTGATTGGAAATGCAAAAACCCATCTCTGACTAACCCCATATGTGTGCAGGCAGACAAAATCCCAACAAAAGTAACACCATCCGGCCTCTCTCCCGCCCTCTTCATCCACTCAAACAAACTCAAAGCATCAGCCCCATGGCCGTGCATGGCAAGACCATTAATTATAGTGTTCCAAGTTATTATATCCTTCACATCCAAACCATTAAACACATGAAGAGCACTCTCTACAAGCCCACATTTTGCATACATGTCAATCAAAGCATTTCCAACAAACAAGTTCCCCACATACCCAATACTCTCTGAATAAACATGCACCCACTTACCCATCTCAAGGTCCCCTAATCTCGAACAGGCAGACAACACAGCCACAACAGTGTAATCATTAGGAACAACAGCAACATCAAGATCAACATCACCACCACATTCACCTTCTGCCAACACCAACATCCGTTTAAAAGACTCCAAAGCTTCTCTAAAGAGCCCATTCCGAACATACCCTCCAATTAACCCATTCCAAGAATAAACATTCCTCACAGGCATTTCCTCAAACAGTTTCTCAAACGATTCAACATCATCATTACAGGCGTAACCATTCAACAAAGTGTTCCACGCCATCACATCCCGGTTCGGCATTTTATCAAACAGCGCTCTCGCAGCCACCATTTCCCCCAATTCAATGTACCCCGAAACGACGACGTTCCACAGCACCACGTCACGCTGCGGCGCCACGTCGAAAAGCCTCCGAGCAGAAACCATGTCACGGCACGCCACGTGGCAGGCAATAATAGCAGTCCAAGCGAAAACATTCTTCTCACGCATTTCACCGAACACCTTGTAAGCATCCCCAACGCCCGCTCCCCCTCTCACCGAATACATATGAATCAAAGCACTTCCCACAAACGCGTTCGACTTAAAACCGCGTTTGGCCAAAACGCAATGAACCTGCTCCCCTTCCTTCACCGCATTCGCCTGCGCGCAAGACTTCACTATCATCGGAAACGTGAAGCAGTTCGGCGACGCGCAGCCGCGGTGCATCTGCCCGAACAAAACCACGACGTCGAGGTGGCGCTCCGCTTGGCCGTAGCCGCGGAACATGGCGTTCCACGTGGCGCCGTTCCGTTGCGCCGTTTTATCGAACACGCTTCGAGCGTGACCCATTCCGGTGAGGCGCGCGCACGCGGTGATGAAACTCGGGGTGACGTAATCGTTTCCCTCGAGCCCGTGGGTCACTACTTGGGCCTGGATCTGCTGCAGTTGCGCGCACGTTCCGCATGATCGTAACAGCGAAATGAACTTGTCTTCCACAACTCTCTGCAGTGGCTTCTGAGCCTTCGTCGTTTGCATCTGTAGCCCTAGATTATGTAATGATAACAGATCAACGG